>JAYJMM010000006.1:0-121796 GCA_037349105.1 Limnomonas spitsbergensis | reverse complement strand
CCCCCCCCCCCCCCCCCCCTTTCCCCTCTCATGCTCCCCCTTTCCCCCCTCATGCCCCCCCCCTTCCCCCCTCATTGCCCCCCCCCTTCCCCCCTCATGCCCCCCTCCCCCCCCCTTCCCCTCTCATGCCCCCCCTTTCCCCTCTCATGCTCCCCCTTTCCCCCTCATGCCCTCCTCTCTCATCCCCCTTTGTCCGGTGGTGTTCATCTGTCTATTGGAGATGACCCACTCCGTCATGCCACCTCCCCTCACATGCAATTCCCTCCCTCCCTCATGCCCCCCTCCCTCCCACCCTCCTGTCAGGTGGTTCCCACTTGTCTCCCACCCCCTCCCTCCTCCCCTTCTGTCAGGTGGTGCCCACCTTCCCAATGCCCCTCGCCCTCATGCCTCCCTCCCTCATTCCCCCCGCCCTCCTCCCCTCCTGTCAGGTGGTGCCCACTGCTCTGTTGGAGATGACGCGCTCCGTCATGCGTGAACGTTTCTCCTCCCTTGTCACCAAGCCGGTGTACACCTTCGTGTTTGAGAGACAGACACCCGTCACACAGGTGAGAGGGGGGAGGAGGGCGGAGGAGGGGGGAGGAGGAGGGAGAGGGGGGAGGAGGGGGGAGAGGGGGGAGGAGGGGGGAGAGGGGGGAGGAGGGGGGAGGAGGAGGGAGAGGGGGGAGGAGGGGGGAGAGGGGGGAGGAGGGGGGAGAGGGGGGAGGAGGGGGGAGGAGGGGGAAGGAGAAGGAGGGAGGAGGGGGTAGGGTTGCAGAGAGGGGGGTGAAGGGTTGATGACGGACACGTGTCGTTGATTTGTAGGCGGGGGGTGGAGGGAGGGGGGTATAGGGTTGAGATGAGGTTGACACACAGACATGACACAATCCCACAAGTGTGGAGACGGAGAAGGGTTAATTGGATGAAAAAGGGAATTGGGCTGAGGGGGAAAGGAGGGGGGGGAGGACGGGGGGAGGGCATGGGGACAGGGCTGACTGCAGGTATGACTTCACACTACCTGCGTCCTCACCTTTTGCCTTGTGTGTTCACACTTGTGTGGTTCAGGAGCTATACGACAAGCTGCTCAAGGCGCGTGAGACCAGGGCGGTGGTGGTGTCACATCCAACGGCCATCAAGTCCTTTGTGCTCAAGTTCACTGAGGTGTGATAATAGAGGGGCGGGGGGGGCGGGGGGTGAAGGGTAGGTGCGGAAGTGGATGGAGGGAGGGTGGGGAGGAGGGGAGTGTGTTGTGTGGTAGGGGTGGGGAGGTGGGAAGTGTGTTGTGTGGTAGGGGTGGGAAGTGTGTTGTGTGGTAGGGGTGGGGAGGTGGGAAGTGTGTTGTGTGGTAGGGATGGGGAGGTGGGAAGTGTGTTGTGTGGTAGGGGTGGGGAGGTGGGAAGTGTGTTGTGTGGTAGGGGTGGGGAGGTGGGAAGTGCGTTGTGTGGTAGGGGTGGGGAGGTGGGAAGTGCGTTGTGTGGTAGGGGTGGGGAGGAGGGAAGTGTGTTGTGTGGTAGGGGTGGGGAGGTGGGAAGTGTGTTGTGTGGTAGGGGTGGGGAGGAGGGAAGTGTGTTGTGTGGTAGGGGTGGGGAGGTGGGAAGTGTGTTGTGTGGTAGGGGTGGGGAGGTGGGAAGTGTGTTGTGTGGTAGGGGTGGGGAGGAGGGAAGTATGTTGTGTGGTAGGGGTGGGGAGGAGGGAAGTGTGTTGTGTGGTAGGGGTGGGGAGGAGGGAAGTGTGTTGTGTGGTAGGGGTGGGGAGGAGGGAAGTGTGTTGTGTGGTAGGGGTGGGGAGGAGGGAAGTGTGTTGTGTGGTAGGGGTGGGGAGGAGGGAAGTGTGTTGTGTGGTAGGGGTGGGGAGGTGGGAAGTGTGTTGTGTGGTAGGGGTGGGGAGGAGGGAAGTGTGTTGTGTGGTAGGGGTGGGGAGGTGGGAAGTGTGTTGTGTGGTAGGGGTGGGGAGGTGGGAAGTGCGTTGTGTGGTAGGGGTGGGGAGGTGGGAAGTGCGTTGTGTGGTAGGGGTGGGGAGGTGGGAAGTGTGTTGTGTGGTAGGGGTGGGGAGGAGGGAAGTGTGTTGTGTGGTAGGGGTGGGGAGGTGGGAAGTGTGTTGTGTGGTAGGGGTGGGGAGGAGGGAAGTGTGTTGTGTGGTAGGGGTGGGGGGTCAGGACGGGGCATGAAACAGCACCAGTAGGAATCTGGAGCCTTCAGATCATGGCATGCCCACCTCCCACTGTCCACACACTTCGCATGTCCCCGTTGTGTGTCCCCCAGATGCCTCCCCCCCCCTCCCCCCTCCCCTCACCCCTTACCCCTCACCCCCCCCTCACCCCCTTCTCCCCTTCATCAGATTATGGACACCCTGGACCGCAATGCCAGCGGTACGGATCGCGCCTTCCTGGGCCTCTTCAACAGTGGGATAAAGGATAACAAGGAGGAGGACCAGGTGAGGGGGAAGGGGAGGAGGGGACTGGACAGGTGAGGAGGAGGACAACCAGGTGAGGGGGAAGGGGGGGGGGGGCTGGACAGGAGACGGGTGCTTGTGCCATGTACCCCTTTTCTCCATCCCATATTTCATTTCCCCCCCTTTGTTCCCTCCTCCTGCGTTTCCCCTTTATTTGCCGGGTGTCCTAGGGTGTCCCCTTTCACCCCCTCCTTCTGCCCCCTTAACAAGTCACCATACCGGGTGTCCTATGGTGTCTCCTTTCACCCCCTCCTTTTGCCCCCTTAACAAGTCACCATACCACCCCCATATCTAGATGGAAAAGCTCAAGGGCAAGCTCATGGGCATGTTCGGAGGAGGTGACGATTCGGAGGACGGCAAGGAAACGGGGGGCCTTGAGGTGGATGTGGCAGGGTTGCAAAAGCAGGTGTGTGGGGGTGGGGGGTAGGGGGGATGAAACGGGAAGGGTTCTTGCATGTCATGAAGAGGGTCACAAGATGCTGCTGTAACCTGAAGCCTCTTTTTGTCTGTACCCTAGTTTCCTGCTGCTGCTGCTGCTGCCTATGTGTCAGCCTGCTTATGTGTTGTGCTGGTCCTGTTTCTTGGCAGGCCCGTCTGTGCCGTTTGATCCTGGGCCTGATGCATGAGGGGGCACTGCTGCTGGATGAGGTGGACCTGATCCTACACCCACTCAGGTGAGAAGAGGGGAGAGAGAGGGGGGGTGGGCAGGGGGGGAGGGGGGGGGGGGAGAGGGGTAATCAGGGGGGGGGGCAGGGGGGGAGGGGGGGGGCAGGGGGTAATCAGGGGGGGGGCAGGGGGGGAGGGGGGGGGGCAGGGGGTAATCAGGGGGGGGGGCAGGGGGGGAGGGGGGGGGAGAGGGGTAATCAGTGGGGGGGGGGCAGGGGGGGAGGGCGGGGGAGAGGGGTAATCAGTGGGGGGGGGCAGGGGGGGAGGGCGGGGGAGAGGGGTAATCAGTGGGGGGGGGCAGGGGGGGAGGGCGGGGGAGAGGGGTAATCAGTGGGGGGGGGGCAGGGGGGGAGGGCGGGGGAGAGGGGTAATCAGTGGGGGGGGCAGGGGGGGAGGGGGGGGGGGAGAGGGGTAATCAGTGGGGGGGGGGCAGGGGGGGAGGGGGGGGGGGAGAGGGGTAATCAGGGGGGGCAGGGGGGGAGGGGGGGGGGAGAGGGGTAATCAGGGGGGGGGCAGGGGGGGAGGGGGGGGGCAGGGGGTAATCAGGGGGGGGGCAGGGGGGGAGGGGGGGGGGAGAGGGGTAATCAGTGGGGGGGGGCAGGGGGGAGGGCGGGGGAGAGGGGTAATCAGGGGGGGGCAGGGGGGAGGGGGGGGGGGGAGAGGGGTAATCAGGGGGGGGGGCAGGGGGGGAGGGGGGGGGGAGAGGGGTAATCAGGGGGGGGGGCAGGGGGGGAGGGGGGGGGCAGGGGGTAATCAGGGGGGGGCAGGGGGGGAGGGGGGGGGGAGAGGAGTAATCAGTGGGGGGGGGCAGGGGGGGAGGGGCGGGGGAGAGGGGTAATCAGGGGGGGGGGCAGGGGGGGAGGGGGGGGGGGGAGAGGGGTAATCAGGGGGGGGCAGGGGGGGAGGGGGGCAGGGGGGGAGGGGGGGGGCAGGGGGTAATCAGGGGGGGGGGCAGGGGGGGAGGGGGTGGGAGAGGGGTAATCAGGGGGGGGGGGCAGGGGGGGAGGGGGGGGGGAGAGGGGTAATCAGTGGGGGGGGGGGCAGGGGGGGAGGGGGGGGGCAGGGGGTAATCAGGGGGGGGCAGGGGGGGAGGGGGGAGGGGGGGGGGCAGGGGGTAATCAGTGGGGGGGGGGGGCAGGAGGGGAGGGGGTGGGGGGAGGGGTAATCAGTGGGGGGATGCTGGACTATTATTCATATCCCTGGTAATGAAGTGGATTAGCGGTGGACCGTGGATTGATCGTGGTCCATGAATTGATATACATGACGGGGTGAAGGGGAGGAAAGAGTGCCGGGCATCGTGGCTGTCCCGACTCCCAAAATACTGGGTAAACCAGTGCCCCTTCAAATGGCTGGCCCTACACATGCTGACCTGACTAGGGTGCTGCCATTTAGCACTGACTAATCAAGGAATAGATTAATGACTGCTATTTGTATGTCACAATGAGGAACACTTCTAAGTCACAAGGCTGCACAGCTTTTGTCAATATCGAGGTCCCGCATGCCCCCTGCCCCCTGCTGTTGCACCCCCCACCCCACCCCACCCCATCATCCTCTTCCTCGTCCTACCCCTGCCCCCCCCATTTTCACACATCCCCCCTGAGCTGCCGCCCTCTCCCTCCTGTTGCTCAACACCCTCCAACACACACATGTCCCCCCTCTCCCAGGAGTGAGCTGAACTGGCCCCTGGGGCCCAAGGAGCCGCTGGACTTCACTCGGGGTCTGAAGGTGGGTGGACGGGTGGAGGGGAGGAGCACACCGCCTGGGCCACCCTGGGATTCAAAGGGGACATGACGCATTTGGCATAATCATGAGATTTACAGGCTCTCACATGCATGGCATGGGGGCATGGAGGGTCCACTAGGACACTAGGACAGCCAGGCATGTTGCAAGATGCTGATGGATAGATGCGTTGCCGCCCCTTGTAGATGCTGGAACCACAGCCCTTGGCCAAACCCACCTCACAGCAGCCAACCCAAAAATATATAACATAATTATGAGACCCACCTCTCCCCCCAGTGCAGTGTGAGGGCATGAGGTTGCACCCCCCCCCCCTTCTACCCCCCCCCCCCCCCATGCAGTGTGAGGGCATGAGGTTGCACTCCCCCCCCCTCTCCCCCCCCCCCCACGCCCCCATGCAGTGTGAGGGCATGAGATTGCACCCCCCCCCTCTACCCCCCCTCCCCATGCAGTGTGAGGGCATGAGGTTGCACCCCCCCCCCCTCTCCCCCCCCCCCCCCCCCCCATGCAGTGTGAGGGCATGAGGTGGCGTATCGCGTACCACCTTTTGGATGCGCTGTTCTACGCGGAGCAGGGTGGCCGCATGACAGTGGATTTTGAGGACAGCCGCGTTGCCACCTCCACCCTGGAGGCCATTGCAGCAGCCATCAAGTGAGGGCAACAGAAATATGAGCTGGATCAGCAGACCCATGCTCCCTGGTATTGCATAAACCCTGGACCCTAAACCCTTTACTCTACAGTCTACACTAGGCTGTTCGAACTTGATGATCTGTCAGCTGCTGGGCCCCTGTTACAGTGTTCAGATAATGCAACTCGGCGGATGTCCAAATTTGCTTCCCCCAAACGAACATGTCATTACCCCCTCCCACTCTTCCCGCTGCTGTCTCATCGACCTCTGCTCCCCACCCCCCTAACACCCTCAGCCCACCACCGTCACCAAACCCATTTCTCTGTAGTCCCCACTCCTTATATTGTGTTTCCTACCTCCCTTAGGTAGGAATATAATCTCCCTCTGGCTTCACTTCACATTTCTCCCCACCCCCCCTTCCCAGGGAGGGCGCTGCCGAGCGCTCCATGCAGTCGACCCCTCACGCTGTCCTCATCAGTGATGAGTTCTATCACGCAAGACTCAAGCCCCTGCTGAGCCAGTGGCTGCTGCTGTTCTTGTCCAGTAACGGGGTGATGGTGCCTGCTGATCAGGTCAGGAATGAAAGAGGGGGGTGGAGGGGAAAGGGCAGGGAGGAGGCCAGGGGGGAGGAGGGGGGTGGAGGCTTAACAGGGCCTTTCAAGCGGCTAAGTCGCATAGTTTGTGGTGTGGGTCACACTGTTGCTGCTGCTGCTGCTGCTGCTGCTGCTGCTGCTATTGTTCTTGTTGCTGTTGCTGTTGTTGCTGCTATTGCTTCTGTAACTGCTGCTGCTACTACTGCTGCCACTGTTTTCGCTACTGCTGCTACTTCCGCCACTGCTGTTGTTACTACTGCTGTTTCGACCCCTGTTGCTGCTGCTGCTGCTGATGCTGCAACCGGTACTTGCTGCTCCTGTTCTAATACCTGTTGCCCTTCTCCTCCTGTTGCTCCTCCCAGAAGGGGGGTGTTAGCCCCCTTGAGGCGTACCTGGTGTATGGGAGTGCGGCTGGGGAGGCGGTGCTGGCTGCTGTCCGACACTTGGATGACAGGCAGATCAAGGCAGTCAACCTGTGTCGCGAGTGGCTCAGCGTGCTCATGCCGCACATCATGTCGAAGGTGAAAAGGGGGGGGGGGGTATGGAGGGGTCAGCAGGAGTAGGGGTAGGTGTGATGGTGGAGTAGGTTGTTCAGGAGCAAATGGTGTTGCAGTATGCTGTGGGGAATCACCCCAGCCTCTCCAAAATTAGCTTCAAAAGCACAGCCCGTTTTCTATATATCTGCCGTGATGGTTGCATCCACCAAGGGCCAGATCCCACCTGATAACCTGCCCTCCCCCCCAATTTTTCTACTGCCATGTTTTAGATCCACCGCGTCAGCTTTGGCCTGCTGAGCTCGGCCGATCTGCTGCGTGCCCTATCGGACGACCCTAATGTTCCCAAGACGCGTCGGCTGTGCGCTGTGCCCTTTGTGGGCAAGGATGTGCCGTCCGTGGCGTCCGAGTTCAGGTGAAGTTCGAATTCAAATTTGAATATGATGGTGTGCAGCCCTGAGGACGTGCCTTGGATGGCATACGAGTGTAGGCGGAGATATGATTTCCAGCTCCAACATGCAGATACATACATCTGTTGACTGGGACTGATGCATGGTCCTTGAGGTCTATTGCCCTGTCCTTTCAATGTGATGCTGCTCCTCCTGTTAAATGTCTTCAATTCGATTTCTTGACCTGATTGTAGCTTGAGGAACATTACACTGACTCAGAGCTCAAGGCATCGGCAGCGGGGCTCAGGGCTCCTTTCTACTTCTGCTCAGATCCATTCTGATTGCAAAAACGTCTGCCCCACGCACTTGCGTCCTCCCTCGCCGCCATCCCGACAGATTCCTCTACTCCACTTTGCTCTACCCCGCTCCTTTTTGGAGCATCACCGCCTTCCTGCCTCCTCCCTGTCCTTCCCCTGAACCCATACTCTGACCGGTGCAGCCACCCCGACATTGTGATCGGCATGACGATCCTCGCGTACCGCTACGAGGGCATGCGGGACGTAGACTTCAGGAAGGTGGGTGGAAGCTGCTGATTACGAAATACAAGATGCATTGCCCCCCAGGTTGCCCCCCAGGTGCTTGGGACCTGCACACCCCCTAGGTACCCATGCACCTTGGTGAGGAAGGTGGGTGGAAGCTGCTGATTAAGATCTACAAGATGCATTGCCCCCCAGGTTGCCCCCCAGGTGCTTGGGACCTGCACACCCCCTAGGCACCAAACTATCCAAGCACCTTGTTCAGGAAGGCGGGTGGAAGCTGCCCATTGTGAAATCCCAGCTGTGTTTCCCTCCAGCATGCCCAGGGTGTGCAGCAGGGGGTGAGCATGGCATACAAGGAGGAGTTGGGGAGGCGCATGCACCCTAGACGTCAAGGCACCTTACTCAACAGAAAAATATAACAGCCTGCTTGCCTGCCACCCTGTCTGCCTGCTTGCTGATCTGCCTGCATTATCTCCCTGCCTCCCTCCCCGTCTGCATGTGTACCCTTATGGTCTGTAAACCCATGCTATGCTCGTACCTAGCGTCACCTTCCAGTTTAAAGTTTCATGTTTATCTGCCCTAACCCTACTACATGAATATGCACCTTTCGTGTGTCTGCCCTAACCCTACTACATGAATATGCACCTTTCGTGTGTCTGCCCTAACCCTACAACATGAATATGCACCTTTCGTGTGTCTGCCCTAACCCTACTACATGAATATGCACCTTTCGTGTGTCTGCCCTAACCCTACAACATGAATATGCACCTTTCGTGTGTCTGCCCTAACCCTACTACATGAATATGCACCTTTCGTGTGTCTGCCCTAACCCTAAACCCTGAATATGCACCTTTCGTGTGTCTGCCCTAACCCTACTACATGAATATGCACCTTTCGTGTGTCTGCCCTAACCCTACTACATGAATATGCACCTTTCGTGTGTCTGCCCTAACCCTACTACATGAATATGCACCTTTCGTGTGTCTGCCCTAACCCTACTACATGAATATGCACCTTTCGTGTGTCTGCCCTAACCCTACTACATGAATATGCACCTTTCGTGTGTCTGCCCTAACCCTACTACATGAATATGCACCTTTCGTGTGTCTGCCCTAACCCTACTACATGAATATACACCTTTCGTGTGTCTGCCCTAACCCTAAACCCTGAATATGCACCTTTCGTGTGTCTGCCTAACCCTACTACATGGAATATGCACCTTTCGTGTGTCTGCCCTAACCCTACTACATGAATATGCACCTTTCGTGTGTCTGCCCTAACCCTACTACATGAATATGCACCTTTCGTGTGTCTGCCCTAACCCTACTACATGAATATGCACCTTTCGTGTGTCTGCCCTAACCCTACTACATGAATATGCACCTTTCGTGTGTCTGCCCTAACCCTACTACATGAATATGCACCTTTCGTGTGTCTGCCCTAACCCTACTACATGAATATACACCTTTCGTGTGTCTGCCCTAACCCTACTACATGAATATGCACCTTTCGTGTGTCTGCCCTAACCCTACTACATGAATATGCACCTTTCGTGTGTCTGCCCTAACCCTACTACATGAATATACACCTTTCGTGTGTCTGCCCTAACCCTACTACATGAATATGCACCTTTCGTGTGTCTGCCCTAACCCTACTACATGAATATGCACCTTTCGTGTGTCTGCCTAACCCTACTACATGGAATATGCACCTTTCGTGTGTCTGCCCTAACCCTACTACATGAATATGCACCTTTCGTGTGTCTGCCCTAACCCTACTACATGAATATGCACCTTTTGTGTGTCTGCCCTAACCCTACTACATGAATATGCACCTTTCGTTGTGTCTGCCCTAACCCTACTACATGAATATGCACCTTTCGTGTGTCTGCCCTAACCCTACTACATGAATATGCACCTTTTCGTGTGTCTGCCCTAACCCCTACTACATGAATATACACCTTTCGTGTGTCTGCCCTAACCCTACTACATGAATATGACACCTTTCGTGTGTCTGCCCTAACCCTACTACATGAATATACACCTTTCGTGTGTCTGCCCTAACCCTACTACATGAATATGCACCTTTCGTGTGTCTGCCCTAACCCTACTACATGAATATGCACCTTTCGTGTGTCTGCCCTAACCCTACTACATGAATATGCACCTTTCGTGTGTCTGCCCTAACCCTACTACATGAATATGCACCTTTCGTGTGTCTGCCCTAACCCTACTACATGAATATACACCTTTCGTGTGTCTGCCCCTAACCCTACACATGAATATGCACCTTTCGTGTGTCTGCCCTAACCCTACTACATGAATATGCACCTTTCGTGTGTCTGCCCTAACCCTACTACATGAATATGCACCTTTCGTGTGTCTGCCCTAACCCTACTACATGAATATGCACCTTTCGTGTGTCTGCCCTAACCCTACTACATGAATATGCACCTTTCGTTGTGTCTGCCCTAACCCTACTACATGAATATGCACCTTTCGTGTGTCTGCCCTAACCCTACTACATGAATATGCACCTTTCGTGTGTCTGCCCTAACCCTACTACATGAATATACACCTTTCGTGTGTCTGCCCTAACCCTACTACATGAATATGCACCTTTCGTGTGTCTGCCTAACCCTACTACATGAATATGCACCTTTCGTGTGTCTGCCCTAACCCTACTACATGAATATACACCTTTCGTGTGTCTGCCCTAACCCTACTACATGAATATGCACCTTTCGTGTGTCTGCCCTAACCCTACTACATGAATATGCACCTTTCGTGTGTCTGCCTAACCCTACTACATGAATATGCACCTTTCGTGTGTCTGCCCTAACCCTACTACATGAATATGCACCTTTCGTGTGTCTGCCCTAACCCTACTACATGAATATGCACCTTTTGTGTGTCTGCCCTAACCCTACTACATGAATATGCACCTTTCGTGTGTCTGCCCTAACCCTACTACATGAATATGCACCTTTCGTGTGTCTGCCCTAACCCTACTACATGAATATGCACCTTTCGTGTGTCTGCCCTAACCCTACTACATGAATATACACCTTTCGTGTGTCTGCCCTAACCCTACTACATGAATATACACCTTTCGTGTGTCTGCCCTAACCCTACTACATGAATATACACCTTTCGTGTGTCTGCCCTAACCCTACTACATGAATATGCACCTTTCGTGTGTCTGCCCTAACCCTACTACATGAATATGCACCTTTTGTGTGTCTGCCCTAACCCTACTACATGAATATACACCTTTCGTGTGTCTGCCCTAACCCTACTACATGAATATGCACCTTTCGTGTGTCTGCCCTAACCCTACTACATGAATATGCACCTTTCGTGTGTCTGCCCTAACCCTACTACATGAATATGCACCTTTCGTGTGTCTGCCCTAACCCTACTACATGAATATGCACCTTTCGTGTGTCTGCCCTAACCCTACTACATGAATATGCACCTTTCGTGTGTCTGCCCTAACCCTACTACATGAATATACACCTTTCGTGTGTCTGCCCTAACCCTAAACCCTGAATATGCACCTTTCGTGTGTCTGCCTAACCCTACTACATGAATATGCACCTTTCGTGTGTCTGCCCTAACCCTACTACATGAATATGCACCTTTCGTGTGTCTGCCCTAACCCTACTACATGAATATGCACCTTTCGTGTGTCTGCCCTAACCCTACTACATGAATATGCACCTTTCGTGTGTCTGCCCTAACCCTACTACATGAATATGCACCTTTCGTGTGTCTGCCCTAACCCTACTACATGAATATGCACCTTTCGTGTGTCTGCCCTAACCCTACTACATGAATATACACCTTTCGTGTGTCTGCCCTAACCCTACTACATGAATATGCACCTTTCGTGTGTCTGCCTAACCCTACTACATGAATATGCACCTTTCGTGTGTCTGCCCTAACCCTACTACATGAATATACACCTTTCGTGTGTCTGCCCTAACCCTACTACATGAATATGCACCTTTCGTGTGTCTGCCCTAACCCTACTACATGAATATGCACCTTTCGTGTGTCTGCCTAACCCTACTACATGAATATGCACCTTTCGTGTGTCTGCCCTAACCCTACTACATGAATATGCACCTTTCGTGTGTCTGCCCTAACCCTACTACATGAATATGCACCTTTTGTGTGTCTGCCCTAACCCTACTACATGAATATGCACCTTTCGTGTGTCTGCCCTAACCCTACTACATGAATATGCACCTTTCGTGTGTCTGCCCTAACCCTACTACATGAATATGCACCTTTCGTGTGTCTGCCCTAACCCTACTACATGAATATACACCTTTCGTGTGTCTGCCCTAACCCTACTACATGAATATACACCTTTCGTGTGTCTGCCCTAACCCTACTACATGAATATACACCTTTCGTGTGTCTGCCCTAACCCTACTACATGAATATGCACCTTTCGTGTGTCTGCCCTAACCCTACTACATGAATATGCACCTTTCGTGTGTCTGCCCTAACCCTACTACATGAATATGCACCTTTCGTGTGTCTGCCCTAACCCTACTACATGAATATGCACCTTTCGTGTGTCTGCCCTAACCCTACTACATGAATATACACCTTTCGTGTGTCTGCCCCAACCCTAAACCCTGAATATGCACCTTTCGTGTGTCTGCCTAACCCTACTACATGAATATGCACCTTTTCGTGTGTCTGCCCTAACCCTACTACATGAATATGCACCTTTCGTGTGTCTGCCCTAACCCTACTACATGAATATGCACCTTTCGTGGTGTCTGCCCTAACCCCTAATACATGAATATGCACCTTTCGTGTGTCTGCCCTAACCCTACTACATGAATATGCACCTTTCGTGTGTCTGCCCTAACCCTACTACATGAATATGCACCTTTCGTGTGTCTGCCCTAACCCTACTACATGAATATACACCTTTCGTGTGTCTGCCCTAACCCTACTACATGAATATGCACCTTTCGTGTGTCTGCCTAACCCTACTACATGAATATGCACCTTTCGTGTGTCTGCCCTAACCCTACTACATGAATATACACCTTTCGTGTGTCTGCCCTAACCCTACTACATGAATATGCACCTTTCGTGTGTCTGCCCTAACCCTACTACATGAATATGCACCTTTCGTGTGTCTGCCTAACCCTACTACATGAATATGCACCTTTCGTGTGTCTGCCCTAACCCTACTACATGAATATGCACCTTTCGTGTGTCTGCCCTAACCCTACTACATGAATATGCACCTTTTGTGTGTCTGCCCTAACCCTACTACATGAATATGCACCTTTCGTGTGTCTGCCCTAACCCTACTACATGAATATTGCACCTTTCGTGTGTCTGCCCTAACCCTACTACATGAATATGCACCTTTCGTGTGTCTGCCCTACCCTACTACATGAATATACACCTTTCGTGTGTCTGCCCTAACCCTACTACATGAATATACACCTTTCGTGTGTCTGCCCTAACCCTACTACATGATATACACCTTTCGTGTGTCTGCCCTAACCCTACTACATGAATATGCACCTTTCGTGTGTCTGCCCTAACCCTACTACATGAATATGCACCTTTTGTGTGTCTGCCCTAACCCTACTACATGAATATACACCTTTCGTGTGTCCTGCCCTAACCCTACTACATGAATATGCACCTTTCGTGTGTCTGCCCTAACCCTACTACATGAATATGCACCTTTCGTGTGTCTGCCCTAACCCTACTACATGAATATGCACCTTTCGTGTGTCTGCCCTAACCCTACTACATGAATATGCACCTTTCGTGTGTCTGCCCTAACCCTACTACATGAATATGCACCTTTCGTGTGTCTGCCCTAACCTACTACATGAATATACACCTTTCGTGTGTCTGCCCTAAACCTAAACCCTGAATATGCACCTTTCGTGTGTTTGCCTAACCCTACTACATGAATATGCACCTTTCGTGTGTCTGCCCTAACCCTACTACATGAATATGCACCTTTCGTGTGTCTGCCCTAACCCTACTACATGAATATGCACCTTTCGTGTGTCTGCCCTAACCCTACTACATGAATATGCCACCTTTCGTGTGTCTGCCCTAACCCTACTACATGAATATGCACCTTTCGTGTGTCTGCCCTAACCCTACTACATGAATATGCACCTTTCGTGTGTCTGCCCTAACCCTACTACATGAATATACACCTTTCGTGTGTCTGCCCTAACCCTACTACATGAATATGCACCTTTCGTGTGTCTGCCCTAACCCTACTACATGAATATGCACCTTTCGTGTGTCTGCCCTAACCCTACTTACATGAATATTACTACCCTTTCGTGTGTCTGCCCTAACCTACTACATGAATATGCACCTTTCGTGTGTCTGCCCTAACCCTACTACATGAATATGCACCTTTCGTGTGTCTGCCTAACCCTACTACATGAATATGCACCTTCGTGTGTACTGCCACTAACCCTACTACATGAATATGCACCTTTCGTGTGTCTGCCCTAACCCTAATACATGAATATGCACCTTTTGTGTGTTGCCCTAACCCTACTACATGAATATGCACCTTTCGTGTGTCTGCCCTAACCCTACTACATGAATATTGCACCTTTCGTGGTCTTGCCCTCTACCCTACTACATGAATATGCACCTTTCGTGTGTCTGCCCTAACCCTACTACATGAATATACACCTTTCGTGTGTCTGCCCTAACCCTACTACATGAATATACACCTTTCGTGTGTCTGCCCTAACCCTACTACATGAATATACACCTTTCGTGTGTCTGCCCTAACCCTACTACATGAATATGCACCTTTCGTGTGTCTGCCCTAACCCTACTACATGAATATGCACCTTTCGTGTGTCTGCCCTAACCCTACTACATGAATATGCACCTTTCGTGTGTCTGCCCTAACCCTACTACATGAATATGCACCTTTCGTGTGTCTGCCCTAACCCTACTACATGAATATACACCTTTCGTGTGTCTGCCCCAACCCTAAACCCTGAATATGCACCTTTCGTGTGTCTGCCTAACCCTACTACATGAATATGCACCTTTCGTGTGTCTGCCCTAACCCTACTACATGAATATGCACCTTTCGTGTGTCTGCCCTAACCCTACTACATGAATATGCACCTTTCGTGTGTCTGCCCTAACCCTACTACATGAATATGCACCTTTCGTGTGTCTGCCCTAACCCTACTACATGAATATGCACCTTTCGTGTGTCTGCCCTAACCCTACTACATGAATATGCACCTTTCGTGTGTCTGCCCTAACCCT
Source organism: Limnomonas spitsbergensis (assembly GCA_037349105.1). Classification (NCBI taxonomy): domain Eukaryota; kingdom Viridiplantae; phylum Chlorophyta; class Chlorophyceae; order Chlamydomonadales; genus Limnomonas; species Limnomonas spitsbergensis. The sequence continues at coordinate 107,010 of JAYJMM010000006.1, read as the reverse complement.
ACTACATGAATATACACCTTTCGTGTGTCTGCCCTAACCCTACTACATGAATATGCACCTTTCGTGTGTCTGCCTAACCCTACTACATGAATATGCACCTTTCGTGTGTCTGCCCTAACCCTACTACATGAATATACACCTTTCGTGTGTCTGCCCTAACCCTACTACATGAATATGCACCTTTCGTGTGTCTGCCCTAACCCTACTACATGAATATGCACCTTTCGTGTGTCTGCCTAACCCTACTACATGAATATGCACCTTTCGTGTGTCTGCCCTAACCCTACTACATGAATATGCACCTTTCGTGTGTCTGCCCTAACCCTACTACATGAATATGCACCTTTTGTGTGTCTGCCCTAACCCTACTACATGAATATGCACCTTTCGTGTGTCTGCCCTAACCCTACTACATGAATATGCACCTTTCGTGTGTCTGCCCTAACCCTACTACATGAATATGCACCTTTCGTGTGTCTGCCCTAACCCTACTACATGAATATACACCTTTCGTGTGTCTGCCCTAACCCTACTACATGAATATACACCTTTCGTGTGTCTGCCCTAACCCTACTACATGAATATACACCTTTCGTGTGTCTGCCCTAACCCTACTACATGAATATGCACCTTTCGTGTGTCTGCCCTAACCCTACTACATGAATATGCACCTTTTGTGTGTCTGCCCTAACCCTACTACATGAATATACACCTTTCGTGTGTCTGCCCTAACCCTACTACATGAATATGCACCTTTCGTGTGTCTGCCCTAACCCTACTACATGAATATGCACCTTTCGTGTGTCTGCCCTAACCCTACTACATGAATATGCACCTTTCGTGTGTCTGCCCTAACCCTACTACATGAATATACACCTTTCGTGTGTCTGCCCTAACCCTACTACATGAATATGCACCTTTCGTGTGTCTGCCCTAACCCTACTACATGAATATGCACCTTTTGTGTGTCTGCCCTAACCCTACTACATGAATATGCACCTTTCGTGTGTGCCTGCTGCCCCTAGGCCATGGAGATTGTGTTGGACAACCTGATTCACGATGCCGGCAAGTATGAGGAGCGCAAGTCCGCCATCATTTACAACAAGGTGGGGGCATGCCACGGGGAGCATACCTTGGGGGGGGCATTGTTGATGTTCCTATCCTTCAGCTAAAATCAGCTACGACACGGCCTATGGCTGACATAACCCAGTGCAGTATCACTGCCCTCTGCAGTTGGGGATGCTGACAGGGAGGCAGTAGTGCCCCATGCATGCGTGTGTGTGTGTGTGTGCATGCGTGTGTGTATGCATGTGTGTATGTGTACTGTCTAAATGTGTTTACTGCACACAGTGGGTGGAGCTGGCAGGAGGGCGGGTGCGCAAGGCGCCTGGCGGCAGCTCTAAGAGTGGAGGTGTGGGTGCAGCAGGAGCGGCGGCTGAACCCATGGAGAAGGTCGCACCCCCTGCTGGCTGGGAGTTTGACAACATCTGGCCACTGCAGGTGAGGGGGGGGGAGGGAGGGGGGCGCAGAATGATGCCTGCAAATAGAAAGTTTAGGCCAAAGGAAGGGCCGCCCTCCATGACAGTAGGGAACAAACAACTGCCGAGGAGGGGCTATCCACTTTCCTAATTGCCGCCCAGGATGGTGCAAGGTTGAAGCGCTTGAATAGGAGGCACTATCTCCTTCATCCTCTCTCCCTCTCTTCCTTGACATCCTTCTTTGCTGACTCACCTTGACTCACCTTGACTCACCTTGACTCACCTTGACTCACCTTGACTCACCTTGACTCACCTTGACTCATAATTGAGATATTGAACTTTATCTCCCAACTTCCACTCCTCAAGTCCTCGTAGGTAGCTGACCTCATTGACCTCACCTTAGACGGCCCTCCCCCTGGACCCCCTCACCCGCCTCGCCTTACCTCACGTCCCACACATTTTCAAGTTGTCAACCATTTAACCCTCCCTGCCTCCCTCCCTGTGTGCAGCTGGTGGACCTCAAGGATCCCGACCACTTCCACACCCTGTTCCGCCTACTCCAGCGACAGCCACACTTCATCTCATGGTGGTTACACGAGTTTGTGTTCCCAGTCACCATGGAGTACCAGGCTCAGGTGAGGGGGGGCGAGAAGGGAGGGAGGGAGGGGGGTGGGAAGGGAAGGGGGGAAACCACTCAGCTTCCTTTTTGCAATGCTCCTGTTAAACCACCTCTGCACACACATTAAACCTGCTCCTAGGCGAGCTCTGCAAATGCTCTGAATCCACTCCGAAACCTCTACTTTGGAGGTCGCTTTGAATCCGCTATGAAACCGCTCTGAATCCACTTTGGAAGTCGCTCTGAATGCAGAAATTGAGTGCCTCTGGTCAAGAGATTGGCGGCAACCTGGTCTTCGGAAAGCGCATGGGTGAGAGAAGAAGTGTGAATTCGAGAAGTGTGTAACCAAGTGTGACTAGGAAACATGGTGATAATCAGACTTCTTAAAAGGTCTGCTTGCAATTTGCAGGATATTTGTCAAGGGATGTTGACCGCCGTTTATTTTAGGTGGATTCCTTCTATTCCGCTTCAATCCATGTCCATGTCGGTGGGGTTAGGGTTTCCATGCAACAGCCCTGTTCCTTGAGCCAATAGCACGGTCCTAGATTTTCCCCTTTCTAAACCCGAATGTATTATCCCGGTCCTAGATTTTCCCCTTTCTAAACCCGAATGTATTATCCCGGTCCTAGATTTTCCCCTTTCTAAACCCGAATGTATTATCCCGGTCCTAGATTTTCCCCTTTCTAAACCCGAATGTATTATCCCGGTCCTAGATTTTCCCCTTTCTAAACCCGAATGTATTATCCCGGTCCTAGATTTTCCCCTTTCTAAACCCGAATGTATTATCCCGGTCTTAGATTTTCCCCTTTCTAAACCCGAATGTATTATCCCGGTCCTAGATTTTCCCCTTTGGCCTAGTGGCCCACCCATCCCCTTTATGTTATACCAGTTATACCTGCCATTATGTCTCACCCTGAGTCTCACAACCTACACACAACTGACCCCCCCTCCACCCCTGCCCCCCTCCCATTCCACACACTCCACCTCCATACTTCTCTGTCACCCCCAGTGACTTGATCCATGTCCACACATTTCACACACCGGCTTATCTCACGGTCTGGACCTTACGGTCTCTTAACCCGAATGTATTATCCCAATACCCCATATGACCCCCCTTTCCGTCCACACCTTCCATACCTAGGCTTCTCTGGCACCCCCAGTGACCTGATTCCTGTGGAGTTTGGCAAGTGCCAGTTTGAGTCGGGGGACGACGGCAAGATCATCCACACCCTCACACACCCGGCAGTGGTCACTTACGAGGTGTGAAGGGGGGGGACAGGAGGGCTAAGGGGGCAATGGGTCGCTATTCGAATCTAAAATTGAATGTATTGCACATTTGCATGCGGAAGAGTTGTCACTTTTGAAGTTCTGCATGGCTTGAGTGGGCTTAGAGACAGCAGCGGGGGGGGGGGCAGGGGAGGGGGAGGACCCGAGTCAATGTCTGACATTGCAATTTACTTTTGATGACTTTATCTATCTATATATATATATGAATTTTCAAGCAACTTACACTCACCAAAGTCGTTTTGTCCGGCAGGCCTTGACGCCGCCTGCATGAATTGTGTTGAGGAAGTGTGGAGCCTCATCAGCTATTTTTGCTCATCACCCGGGCCCCCCCCCCCCTTTTCCCTTGTCATCTCTCACCACTTGCCCTCCCTCCTCCCTGCCCCCTCTCACCACTTGCCCCCCTCTCCCGACCCCTCTCACCGCTTGCCCCTCCCCCTCCCCGCCCCCTCTTACCGCTTGCCCCCCCCCCTTCCTTCCCCGTCACCTTTTTCAGCTGGTTCCTCCTGGATGGACCCCGAGGGGCCTGCTGGATGGCATTGCCCGCGCCCACCCACCCTACAACGCCCTCATCGACACAGGGGCCCTCGTCACCGGTATGAACAACCTACAGGTACGAACAGCCTGCTGGTGTGCAGGAGGACATGGGTTGAAAAGAGGAAGTGTGAACGGCCTGAGCAAGCCTTTTCTGTAGTAGTTTGGAGGAGGTGTGGACTGTGTGCACATTCCGCTAATGCCTGAATGTGGACGCGTGGAAGTGTGGAGGGATTGTGAAGTGTGGACACATACTCCTGTGCTCGTCCTCATCCCACTGAGTTTTGCATGCATGTCCGCAGCCCGCTTCGTCATGCCTGTGGCTGGCCCACTTGGCACGTTTGGTTGTGCCCCTCCCCTCCCCCCCCCCCCTCCCCTGCCTCTCCCACCCTCCTGTCCCCCCTCCTCGGCCTCACCCCCTACCCTTGCTCCCAGGTGGCCCAGTACCTGCTCCAGGCGGGCTTGCCTCCCTCCATCGGCGGTGTCATTTTCCTGGACCAACTGGACCGCAAGATGGTCCTGCTGCGATCCACCAGCACGAAGGTAGGCGGCACACAACAAGGACCAGGGGAGCAACAACTGCAACAGACGGGTCTGACCCTGCAACAACATCTGCAATTAATGCAACAATAACAGCAACACCAACAGCAACCACAATGACAGTTATAACAAACACCTCTTGTCCTTCACCACTTGACAGAGTCTGGATCTAGATCTAGATATAGGTACGAAAGTCAATCGCCCTTTCACCCCAGCAGGAATGTCTGGATCTAGATCTGTGTCTCTGTTGAATTTGTGTGCAGATCATCAAGTTGGAGCAATGTGGACTGGGCAAGGAAAGGCTCTTCTCATTCTACGATCAGGTAAATTTGTGCGGGCAGGTTGGCGGCGAGAAGGGCACTTTCTCAATCAGGGGATAGGTGTGCAGGCAGGTTACGGGGGGGGGAAGGAAACACAGTCTCTATGTAGAACGTGTGCATCAGATACACAAATGTGTCCTTGTGCTTGGGAAAGCCTAGCGTCTTTCAGAAGCATTCTGGGTCAGGCGTGCTTTTTGCCCCCTTCTCCTAGGCCTCAGTGCCAGTGGATATCCCTAGGACATGGAGTCCGCCTCAGGGTGGTATTTTATCTGATGCCCACATACTAGGCCCAGCAAAGCTGGGCGCTTCACAGTGGGACCCAGGCAGGGGGGCGTGTGGATGGCGCTGGTGACCTGGGCGTGTGCTACTGTGCTGTGCTGCTGTGAGGTATCGTCCTCGTCTGGTTCATACCTTGTGTTCACACCTTCTTGCGTGCAGGTCCACACCACGGGTATGGACATCAAGCAGTTCTACACGGCACGTGCCGCCCTTACCCTCGGCAAGGACATGACCTTCAGGTGTGAGAGGGGGGAAGAGGGGGGGGGGAGGGGGGAGGAGGGGGAGGAGAGGGGGGCAGATGTGAGGGAGAGGGAGGGGAAGGTGCAGGTGCGAGGGAGAAAGGGAGGGGGAGAGGGAGGGGACCGGCAGGGGGAGGTCCAGGTGTTTGTCATGACCTGGCTGTAGGGTGGCCACCTTGCCGATCTTATTTATAGGCTTAAGACCAGAAGCCAGAGCTCGCTAGTCTCTATCCTGTTTCCTCACCTTGCTGACAGTGATGTCTGTACCCCCGTTGTACTGCCTGTAGGGACTACGCCCAGGGAGCGTACCGCATGCGCGGCATCGGCCAGGGCCACACGCTGACGCTGCTCATCATCCCCGAGGTATGGGAATGTGTGAACATAGAGGGAATTGGGAATGTGTGGGCGTTGCGGGGATTCCAGTGACATGCCCCAATGTGTGAGTCCCTTAACCCCTTGCCCTTTCCTCCAGTGCCTTATCCCGAACCCTTCACCCTCCACCCTGCCTCCCTCAGGTCCAGAAGCTGATTCAGTGTGAAGTGGCGAAGGGGGCGGGTGTGGCTGCCTCTACCCGCCCCTTCTCCTCAGACCCTCAGCGCGTCCTATCTGACATCACAGCCTGGCTCATCATCAACCAGGTAGCAGAGAGGGGTAGCTGATCATCAACCAGGTAGCTGAGAGGGGTAAATGATCATCAACCAGGTAGCTGAGAGGGGTAGCTGATTATCAACCAGGTAGCTGAGAGGGGTAGCTGGTCATGAACTAGGTAGCTGAGAGGGTAGCTGATCATCAACCAGGTGGCTGAGAGGGGTAGCTGGTCATTAACCAGGTAGCTGAGAGGGTAGCTGATCATCAACCATGTAGCTGAGAGGGGTAGCTGATCATTAACCAGGTAGCTGAGAGGGTAGCTGGTCATTAACCAGGTAGCAGAGAGGGGTAGCTGATCATCAACCAGGTAGCTGAGAGGAGTAGCTGATCATCAACCAGGTAGCTGAGAGGGTAGCTGATCATCAACCATGTAGCTGAGAGGGGTAGCTAATCATCAACCAGGTAGCTGAGAGGGGTAGCTAATCATCAACCAGGTAGCTGAGAGGGGTAGCTGATCATCAACCAGGTAGCTGAGGTGGGTAGCTAATCATCAACCAGGTAGCTGGGAGGGGTAGCTGATCATCAACCAGATAGCTGGGAGGGGTAGCTAGTGATGAACTAGGTAGCTGAGAGGGTAGCTGATCATCAACCAGGTAGCTGAAAGTGGTGAGAGGGGTAGCTGATCATTATCCAGGTAGCTGAGCGGGTAGCTGATAATCAATCAGGTAGCTGAGAGGGGTAGCTGATCATCAACCAGGCAGCTGATCATGAGCTGAGAAGGTTAGCTTACATGAAGCTGAGGGGAAGCTGGGAGTGCTGTCTTTCCTTGGTGATGGCATGCGGCATGGAACACAAGCCTTTCCTCATGAACATGGAACCTCGCCCTCCCTGTTACCATCCCTTTGATACTGCCCCTCTCTTCCCTCCTCCATGCACACACACCTCTTGTACTGCCCCCTCCTCCTGTGCCCCCAGATGCAAAGTGAGCGCACGCAGCACAACATGCTGTCCAGCCAGAATGTTTGCAACGTGTGGCGGAAGAGCGGCTTCAGGAACCTGCTGGCCGACCATGCCAAGGTGCGGAGATGGACAGAGGGTGGGGATGTCAGGGTGCGGACAGGAAGCTACTGGCAGACGGTGTGAGGGTGCAGCAACCATGCATGTCTTATCCGGGATCTACCCATTCCCTGGTAGACTGGATATCGATAGGTGGGAAGGGAGAAGGATAGGGGCATGGACACCTTCACGCGCTCGCTGATCCCCTCCTCCCTCTCTCCCCTCCACCCTGAGCCCTCCCCTCCTCCTGATCCCCCCCCCTGCCTCCTCCCTCCCTCCCCCCACCTTCTATTCATCTAACATAGACCAGATACCATTTACCCTACATTAGTCCTGGTGTGTGGTTTCGCTCCCCCTCCCCCCTTCTCAGCCCCACACTTGGCCTCCCTCCACCTCCCCCCTCTTCAGCCCCTCCCTCCTCCTCCCTCCCTCCCCCCTCTTCAGCCCCACCCTCTCCGACCCCTCAAAGACTTTCTCTGTCGCAGATCGGAACTGGTGGTGTGGACGACGTGTTGCGTCAGTCCCTCCAGGTATTCCGCGAGCGTGTGGACCTGCGGGTGGAGAACACTCTGCCGGTGTTGCGCACACTGGTGGACGTGCTGGGAGGGCAGGTCAATGAGAACGCAGTGAGTGGAGGGAAAGGGGCACCTGCAGTGATTGGAGGGAAGGGGGGGGCACCTGGAGTGAGTGGAGGGAGGGGGGGGGGGCACCTGGAGTGATGTGGAACATGGCTGCAAAGGGGTGACGAAATGCAGGGGGGGAGAAGCACTGGAGAAGATGTATCATCTCCTTTTCATGCTCCCCGTCCCCCTCCCCGTTGCGGCGCTCTCCACGCCTTGTCCCATGGATGGCCTTTAAGGAGGTTCAACGACCTCACACACATGACCCACCTGCTCAACAATCTTGTCTCCCACCTTAATTCTCCCTGACCCCCGTTACCCCCCCCCCCCCCCCTTTATCCTCCTTTGTCCCCTTCTCCCCCACCTTCTCAGCTTCTGCTCAATGGTGACGTGGAGGGCTGCCGGGTCATCAGTGCTGTGCTGGCAGGCCTGGCTGGTTCAGGAGGCGCCACGCAGGAGACACCCAGCAATGGCGTTGGCACTGAGTCAGAACAGGTCCAGGAGCAGGAGCAAGAGCAGGAACAAGAACAGGTGGGCAGGAGAGGACAGGGGAGCTAAAATGTGAGTGGGAGAGAGTTTACGGACATGGGGCGGGTGAGAGAAGACGGGTGAGAAGAGAAAAGTGGGGGAGCTGGGATACCTGTGTGCGGGGTGGGGGTAGGCCTAGGGAGAAGGGGGCTGGGGGCGAGGGGAGTGAAAGGGGATTGGGGCAGGAGAGGTCTCATGGGGAGTATGGGCGGGGAGGGGGGGGGCCTTGCTGAGGGGTTGTTGTGGGTCCTGACCCTGCCTGCCCCCTCAGGGGATGAGCTGGAGGGAAGAGGTGGGGGGGCAGGGGGGAGCAAGCAGAGGTGTTAAAGACACAAACTCTGAATTGGGGGGGAGGAGCAAGGGGGGGCCAGATCCAGCACGACTGGGGGGGAGGAGCAAGGGGGGGCCAGATCCAGCATGACTGGGGGGGAGGAGCAAGGGGGGGCCAGATCCAGCATGACTGGGGGGGAGGAGCAAGGGGGGGCCAGATCCAGCATGACGGGGGGGGAGGAGCAAGGGGGGGCCAGATCCAGCATGACTGGGGGGGAGGAGCAAGGGGGGGCCAGATCCAGCACGACTGGGGGGGAGGAGCAAGGGGGGCCAGATCCAGCACGACTGGGGGGGAGGAGCAAGGGGGGGCCAGATCCAGCACGACTGGGGGGGAGGAGCAAGGGGGGGCCAGATCCAGCATGACTGGGGGGGAGGAGCAAGGGGGGGCCAGATCCAGCACGACTGGGGGGGAGGAGCAAGGGGGGGCCAGATCCAGCACGACTGGGGGGGAGGAGCAAGGGGGGGCCAGATCCAGCATGACTGGGGGGGAGGAGCAAGGGGGGGCCAGATCCAGCATGACTGGGGGGGAGGAGCAAGGGGGGGCCAGATCCAGCATGACTGGGGGGGAGGAGCAAGGGGGGGCCAGATCCAGCATGACTGGGGGGGAGGAGCAAGGGGGGGCCAGATCCAGCATGACTGGGGGGGAGGAGCAAGGGGGGGCCAGATCCAGCACGACTGGGGGGGAGGAGCAAGGGGGGGCCAGATCCAGCATGACTGGGGGGGCCAGATCCAGCATGACTGGGGGGGAGGAGCAAGGGGGGGCCAGATCCAGCATGACTGGGGGGGAGGAGCAAGGGGGGCCAGATCCAGCACGACTGGGGGGGAGGAGCAAGGGGGGGCCAGATCCAGCACGACTGGGGGGGAGGAGCAAGGGGGGGCCAGATCCAGTACGACTGGGGGGGAGGAGCAAGGGGGGGCCACATCCAGCATGACTGGGGGGGAGGAGCAAGGGGGGGCCAGATCCAGCATGACTGGGGGGGAGGAGCAAGGGGGGCCAGATCCAGCACGACTGGGGGGGAGGAGCAAGGGGGGCCAGATCCAGCACGACTGGGGGGGAGGAGCAAGGGGGGGCCAGATCCAGCATGACTGGGGGGGAGGAGCAAGGGGGGGCCAGATCCAGCATGACTGGGGGGGAGGAGCAAGGGGGGGCCAGATCCAGCATGACTGGGGGGGAGGAGCAAGGGGGGGCCAGATCCAGCATGACTGGGGGGGAGGAGCAAGGGGGGGCCAGATCCAGCATGACTGGGGGGGAGGAGCAAGGGGGGGCCAGATCCAGCATGACTGGTGGGGAGGAGCAAGGGGGGGCCAGATCCAGCATGACTGGGGGGGAGGAGCAAGGGGGGGCCAGATCCAGCATGACTGGGGGGGGAGGAGCAAGGGGGGGCCAGATCCAGCACGACTGGGGGGGAGGAGCAGGGGGGGGCCAGATCCAGCACGACTGGGGGGGAGGAGCAAGGGGGGGCCAGATCCAGCATGACTGGGGGGGAGGAGCAAGGGGGGGCCAGATCCAGCACGACTGGGGGGGAGGAGCAAGGGGGGGCCAGATCCAGCATGACTGGGGGGGAGGAGCAAGGGGGGCCAGATCCAGCATGACTGGGGGGGAGGAGCAAGGGGGGGCCAGATCCAGCATGACTGGGGGGGAGGAGCAAGGGGGGCCAGATCCAGCACGACTGGGGGGGAGGAGCAAGGGGGGGCCAGATCCAGCATGACTGGGGGGGAGGAGCAAGGGGGGGCCAGATCCAGCATGACTGGGGGGGAGGAGCAAGGGGGGCCAGATCCAGCACGACTGGGGGGGAGGAGCAAGGGGGGCCAGATCCAGCACGACTGGGGGGGAGGAGCAAGGGGGGGCCAGATCCAGCATGACTGGGGGGGAGGAGCAAGGGGGGGCCAGATCCAGCATGACTGGGGGGGAGGAGCAAGGGGGGGCCAGATCCAGCATGACTGGGGGGGAGGAGCAAGGGGGGGCCAGATCCAGCATGACTGGGGGGGAGGAGCAAGGGGGGGCCAGATCCAGCATGACTGGGGGGGAGGAGCAAGGGGGGGCCAGATCCAGCATGACTGGTGGGGAGGAGCAAGGGGGGGCCAGATCCAGCATGACTGGGGGGGAGGAGCAAGGGGGGGCCAGATCCAGCTCGACTGGGGGGGAGGAGCAAGGGGGGGCCAGATCCAGCATGACTGGGGGGGAGGAGCAAGGGGGGGCCAGATCCAGCATGACTGGGGGGGAGGAGCAAGGGGGGGCCAGATCCAGCTCGACTGGGGGGGAGGAGCAAGGGGGGGCCAGATCCAGCACGACTGGGGGGGAGGAGCAAGGGGGGCCAGATCCAGCACGACTGGGGGGGAGGAGCAAGGGGGGGCCAGATCCAGCATGACTGGGGGGGAGGAGCAAGGGGGGGCCAGATCCAGCATGACTGGGGGGGAGGAGCAAGGGGGGGCCAGATCCAGCATGACTGGTGGGGAGGAGCAAGGGGGGGCCAGATCCAGCATGACTGGTGGGGAGGAGCAAGGGGGGGCCAGATCCAGCATGACGGGGGGGGAGGAGCAAGGGGGGGCCAGATCCAGCATGACTGGGGGGGAGGAGCAAGGGGGGGCCAGATCCAGCATGACTGGGGGGGAGGAGCAAGGGGGGGCCAGATCCAGCATGACTGGGGGGGAGGAGCAAGGGGGGGCCAGATCCAGCATGACTGGGGGGGAGGAGCAAGGGGGGGCCAGATCCAGCACGACTGGGGGGGAGGAGCAAGGGGGGGCCAGATCCAGCTCGACTGGGGGGGAGGAGCAAGGGGGGGCCAGATCCAGCACGACTGGGGGGGAGGAGCAAGGGGGGCCAGATCCAGCACGACTGGGGGGGAGGAGCAAGGGGGGGCCAGATCCAGCATGACTGGGGGGGAGGAGCAAGGGGGGGCCAGATCCAGCATGACTGGGGGGGAGGAGCAAGGGGGGGCCAGATCCAGCATGACTGGGGGGGAGGAGCAAGGGGGGGCCAGATCCAGCATGACTGGGGGGGAGGAGCAAGGGGGGGCCAGATCCAGCACGACTGGGGGGGAGGAGCAAGGGGGGGCCAGATCCAGCACGACTGGGGGGGAGGAGCAAGGGGGGGCCAGATCCAGCACGACTGGGGGGGAGGAGCAAGGGGGGGCCAGATCCAGCATGACTGGGGGGGAGGAGCAAGGGGGGGCCAGATCCAGCATGACTGGGGGGGAGGAGCAAGGGGGGGCCAGATCCAGCATGACTGGGGGGGAGGAGCAAGGGGGGGCCAGATCCAGCTCGACTGGGGGGGAGGAGCAAGGGGGGGCCAGATCCAGCACGACTGGGGGGGAGGAGCAAGGGGGGCCAGATCCAGCATGACTGGGGGGGAGGAGCAAGGGGGGGCCAGATCCAGCACGACTGGGGGGGAGGAGCAAGGGGGGGCCAGATCCAGCATGACTGGGGGGGAGGAGCAAGGGGGGGCCAGATCCAGCACGACTGGGGGGGAGGAGCAAGGGGGGGCCAGATCCAGCATGACTTTGCGGGTGGAATCTCAAACTTCAAACTCTTGACCCTAACTTTCTCACCTGTGTTATGACGAAGACGATTTCCATGGGGTTCCATGGCGGGGTTCCATGGCGGGGTTCCATGGCGGCAGCTTCCTTTTTGAACCCTCTACTATGGAAGTATGTAGTATGTGTTATATGTAGAAAGCCTCTGAACCCTGTGTTTGTATCTTTGCAGGAGCAGGAGCAGGAACAGGAGATGGAGGTTGAGAAGGAACAGGATCGTGTCCCAGCCAAGCCAAAGAAGCAGTCATACAGCCGCAAGGAGGAGGAGGCGGAGGCGTGGCCACTGTCCTCGCTGGGCCAGGCAATCAACAAGGACTTGCAGGTAGGAGGGCAGCAGGGAGAGAGGGGGAGGAGGGCCACGGGGAGGGAGGGGTGGGAGGGAGGGTCATTAGGAGGAGGCGGGGGGCAGGTGCATGCAGCTGGAGAGACCTGGGGCAGGAGGGCGGAATGGCAGCATGGAAAGTTGGGTATGAGAAGGTGAAGTAGCAGGGGGCGGTGGTGGGCAGGAGCACACAGGTGGGGAGAGCGGGGAAGGAGGATGGGAGGGCTGAAAGGGGAGGAGGAAAGAGAAGGAAAAGGTGAGGGAGACAGGGATGAGCACGGGGGGGGGGGGGGGGGGGGGAGGGGAGGGGGAAGTGAGGGGAATGGAAAGGAGGGGGGGGGGGGAAGGGGAGGGAGACGGGGCGAGCATTGCAGGGCAGGGGGTTGTGAGGGGAGAGGGAAGGCGAGGGGAAGTGAAGGAGGTGGAAGAGGAAGGGAAGTGGAAGGAGATGGGGCGGCAGTGGCCGCGAGGGGGGGCGGCATGTGTTGTGCTGGTATCAAGATTGTGCTGGTAGGGTTGGGCCATCAGTTGTTGTGAAGCCTGTTAAAAGAATAACATATTTAGGGGATGCTGTGGGGCTCATGAGGTTTTAGGGCTGGCTGGGGGACCCGCCACACCTCATGAGGTGGAACACTGCTTTTCATTGAGTATGCAATGGCTAGCGATGGCTAATGATGGTAATGGCGCGAACGCGGCCTAGGCCCATGCCGCACTGTTTCCTTAACCCTCACGCCCCTGTGGGAAGTAGTTTTATTTCTTTCTTTCTGCAATGGCTACGGCTGTACCTCCAAAATGTACAAGTTGGTGTGGGTACTGCCATGTGTAACCCTGGGTGTGCCCGGGTGTGGAATCCCTTGGAGGTGAGTCCATGATGTGTAACCCCAGGGAGGTGAACTGGGGACCCTATGCGTATAAACCTGCAGATGTCACTCCTTCCTGTATCACTAGATGTGTAACCCTCCCTGTAGCTGTAATTCCATGTCACTGCCCACTACCCGCAGGGCTTCTATCCCTTGTCCGAGTTCCGTATGAAAGGTCTTACCAAGGCAGTGCCGGCACTACAGGTGGGTGCCACAGTAGTACACGACTGTAACGACGCTACAGGTAGAATGAGGCAGTAAAAGGCAGCACCGGCACTACATGTGGGTGTCACAGCAGTACAGGGCAGGTTATCCAGACGATATGGTAGTACAAGGTGACAGCTGTGGCATCTGCAAATGCATGTTCAAAACAATGCTCCAGTAGACCAGTTGATAGGAAAGGAAAAGCTACTTGCACCCTTTCACATCCCACCCGGCTCCCCGCCCAGCCTATCAGCTTCCATTGCCTGGTGCTCAGTGCACCTCTCTGTCCCGCTCCTTCCTCTCCCCTCAGTTCCCGCCCTACATGCTGCTCTCACGCAACTACTACAAGCCATCCTGGGGCATCAGCGCATACAGGTGAGGGTGCAGGGTAGCAGGTCATGTTCTCTTATCCCTCGTTTGTCCCCACTTGCTTATATTGTTCATCTCCCCCATTGCCTTGTCCTGGCTGAGGGCTGCAGGCTTTGGACGTGTTGATGCTAGTGGCATGGGTTGCAACTTGCCTGATAGTGTTGCATGTGTGCCTGATGGTGTTGCATGTGTGCCTGATGGTGTTGCATGTGTGCCTGATGGTGTTGCATGTGTGCCTGATGGTGTTGCATGTGTGCCTGATGGTGTTGCATGTGTGCCTGATGGTGTTGCATGTGTGCCTGATGGTGTTGCATGTGTGTCTGCTGGTGTTGTCTGATGGTGTTGCATGTGTGCCTGATAGTGTTGCATGTTTGACTGATGGTGTTGCATGTGTGCCTGATGGTGTTGCATGTGTGCCTGATGGTGTTGCATGTGTGCCTGATGGTGTCTGCTGGTGTTGTCTGATGGTGTTGCATGTGTGCGTGATGGTGTTGCATGTGTGTCTGCTGGTGTTGTCTGATGGTGTTGCATGTGTGCCTGGTGGTGTTGCATGTGTGCCTGGTGGTGTTGCATGTGTGCCTGATGGTGTTGCGTGTGTGCCTGATGGTGTTGCATGTGTGCCTGATGGTGTTGCATGTGCGCCTTATGGTGTTGCATGTGCGCCTGATGGTGTTGCATGTGCGCCTGATGGTGTTGCATGTGTGTCTGCTGGTGTTGCATGTGTGCCTGATGGTGTTGCATGTGTGCCTGATGGTGTTGCATGTGTGCCTGATGGTGTTGCATGTGTGCCTGATGGTGTTGCATGTGTGCCTGATGGTGTTGCATGTGTGCCTGATGGTGTTGCATGTGTGCCTGATGGTGTTGCATGTGTGCCTGATGGTGTTGCATGTGTGCCTGATGGTGTTGCATGTGTGCCTGATGGTGTTGCATGTGTGCCTGATGGTGTTGCATGTGTGTCTGATGGTATTGTCTGATGGTCGTGCAGGCGCTTGAAGAACGTGGTGGTGGTTGCGGAGTGGGTGCCGGACAGCGCTGCGCTCAAGGAGAGGGAGAAGGTGGAGGGAGCAGGACTGACAGGGCCGCAGGTGGGGGCAGGGGGGGGGGGGGCAGGAGGGTGGAGATAGTGGAAGTTGGCGGACAGTGGAGGTCAGTGGAGGGAGGTGCAATGAATTAGTTGGACTTCCCCTGCCCACGGGTGGGGTGGGAGAAGGGCAGGAGGAAGAAGGGGAAGCAAGAAACAATGTCAGCTGCGACAAACACGGTGGATGGGGAAGGACACTACCCGCTGCGCACAGGATGGTGCCTAACGAAGCGTATGGAATCAGAAATTATGGCGTTCAAGTTGGGCATGATGTTCACAAGGGAGCCATACCGTGCATTGTTGGTTATTCTGATTTCAATATGTAGGGCGCAAGTAAGCTGCTTAAAGGGGCTTTGTCCTCGCAAATCGCTTGAGGCAGTCAGTCGTTTTTTGCCAAGGGTGCCACAGAAGTTAACGCTTTAGAGAGTGTGGAGGCTGGATCATGTAGCTCTAATCTTTGTTGTGTCCGCCCTTGCTTTTATATTCAATTAAAGTAAACTCTTAACAGATTAGGTTTTAATCTGTTTTGTCATTGTTGTGTTCAGGATTTAATGTTTATCTACCTACACCACCACCACCACCTGGGGGCCAAAAGTTCCTCTTGTTCCCAACTCCCATCGCCAGGAGGAACAGCTGCGGGACATCTTCAAGCTCATGGACACAGACGGATCCGGACACCTAGACGCAAACGAGGCCAAACAGGTGGAGTGGGGATAAGATCCGATGATGTGTGATTCAGGGATGGCTAAATCTGTTTGCCCTGGATGCTGATGATAGATATGAAGGATCTGGTCGCATCGATTCGCATGGGCACATCTTGTCACTCGAATCAGGGATCTGGGATCCTGGATGCACAGGTTGGATCTGTCCGACTGGATCTGGATGTAGATCTGCTTTCTTGAGCCCCTGTCGCTTGTCCTCCCTGGCACCGCCTTGGATCCAGCTATATCATGGATGCACGTGTCTGGATATGTCCGTCTGGATCTGAATGTGGATCTGCTCTCCAGCGCCCTGCCGCACTCATCCGGATCCAGATCTCTCCTATGATTTGCTGCCGCGTGGTTTTTTTGTCCATAAGGCAAATTCAATGCAAGAAGAGCCTGCCGGTCTATTATGCACCTGATAGGCCTCATGAGGGGCCTGCCAGAGCAACTTGATGATAGCTGTCCCTGCCAAGCATGAAAACCCTGAACCCTGAGCCCTAAACCCTGCACCCTGAACTAACTTCCGTGCCTGCCCTCACCGCGTCCCCTCTTCCCTGTCCGCCTCCCTTCCTTTCCTTCCTTGACTGCCCTTCATCTGTACCCTAAACCCCCATCCTCCCCTCAGGCGCTGTCTGCTATTGACTTGCGCCTGAAGGGTGATGGCGCCGCTGAGTTGGATCGCCTTGTCGCCCTGATGGACCGCGACCGTGACGGCTCCATTGACTTTGAGGAGATCAAGCGCGCAGTGGCCTCAAAGGCATACTACTCAATCCAGGTGATTGTCAGGGAGGGGGGGGCTGGGGTGGAGAAGAAGGGGAAGAAGCAGGGGCGGGGGAGGGAGAGAGGGGGGAGGGGACACCGATGCCTCTGACTCTGTAGCTTATGAGAACAGATGTTGGGAAATCTATCTTCTGTATGTACGAAATCTGGAACTGTCCATATTCCTTCTGATATCTGATTCTGAGTAAGTAGTGCGGATATAGGTCCATTTTGAGCACTGGCAAGCCCAGGAAAATGTTTGTTTCATCACCTGACAATGACAGAGCTTAGAAGCTCTGTTCAGCACTTACAATTTTGAGTAAATTGTCTTTCTGTTGCCGTGTCGTACACATTTTCCGTAGTGTTCTCATGGCGGCCAATTCCTTATAACCTTCCTTTGCTCGAGGAGATTAGAGAAGGGAGGTTACTCACCATACTATGGAAGTATATCCAGGGGCTGCTCCCTTTCCCTCATCGATCCACCCCAGGCCCTGGACACACTTGATCGCCACACTTGCTCCGCACTGCTTCCTCCACGCAAACAAAAATGAGAAAAATACAACAATTATGCAAAACCATTATTATCCACACCCTTTAACCCTTCCTCCACACCCTTTACACCTGTCTGCTATACACCTGCCCCCTCCCCTCTGCCCCGCAGGAGGGCCGCCACTTTGTGCTCCTGTCGCTGCCTGAGGCGGAGTCCTTGCGCGCCGCCATGCACCTCGCACGCGCCAGGCCCGGCGGTCTGCTGGATGAGGCGGCGGTACAGGAGGCAGGACAGCGGGCCGGCGGGGGCGTGCGAGTGGGAGGTCTGGCGGGGGTGGCGCTGCATGTGGGCCGCCTCCTGATGGATGCCACGCCCAACTTTGATGCGGCGCGCATCCACCAACAGGTAGCGGGGGTGGGTGGGCATGTGCACATGCAGGGCAGGTGTGATGCAGGTGTGATGCAGGTGTGATGCAGGTGTGATGCAGGTGTGATGCAGGGTGTGATGCAGGTGTGATGCAGGGTGTGATGCAGGTGTGATGCAGGTGTCAAACCCCCTCAATGGGATGTGCATTCACAAACAGGTAGCAAGGGCAGGTGGACATGGGTGTGTAATGTATGTGTGGTGTAGGTGTGATATAAGGTGTGGCACGTGTGAGACGCTGGTTTCACGCCACCTGGACGCGACCTGCATTAACCTGTAGGTACTAGGTAGGAGGAGTGTGAGCGGGCATGTACATGTGATGTAGGTGTGATGCAAGGTGAAAGAAGTGATGCATGTTTGATGCAGGCATGTGTGTGACACTGCACTCGCACACTACATAGGGTTCGGGGCTCCTCTCTCTCCCCCCCCCCTCTGCCCCCTCTGCCCCCCCCTTCCCCCCTCCCTCGCCCTGACACACCTCCGCTTTGCTCCCTCTCCCCCCTCTGTGTCCCTCCTGTCCCGAGTTCAGGAGATTGTGCATCAGTGCTTCCGCTTCTTCAACAGTGACATGGACTACATGGAGACGGAGGTCAACCTGCTGCTATCAGCTCTACAGGTGAGGAGGAGGACAGAGGGGCGGGGGCAGCTAGGGTGGTATGGGGGGCAGGGGGCAGCAAGGGAGGAAAGGAAGGAGAGGGGCAGGGGGGTGGTCAGGGCAGGGGGGCAGGATTGATCTGAGGTCATGATAGGCCAGCAGGTGGGAGGTGAGTGCGGACAATTTTCGCCCACGTTCAAGCCCCCCCACCCTTCTTGTGTGTGTGACTCCTGCCCCCCCTTCTCCTGATGTCTATCTGCAGGTCAACACAATGGAGCAGCGCATCCGCTTCTTTCAAGACGTGCGGGCCTGCCGGCGCCGCGAGCAGAAGGAGTGGCAATCGCAGAAGATTGCGCGCCTGTTTGTCACGGCAGACGAGTTCCCCATGCTGCAGCAGCGCGCGGCGGCTGCACGCATCTCAACTCTCATGAGGGCCAAGGTGAGTGGCTTGCTTAATCCTGGACATGTCATCCATGCTTAGGCATTGTTGCCCGTCTCCATGCTCTTGAGGGCCAAGGTGAGAGCTTTGCTTCACCCACACCTCAAGGCGCATGATGTCAAGGGGGGGAGGTGGGCCTTGCCGCGCTTACGCGGGTAAAGGTGAGAGACGTACCCATGTTGCTACGCACCACATGAGTCTGGGGGCCATCCATTTGACTGCCAAGCCTACCGCCGTCTACATTGAGCCCTGAGTCTCTAATTCCATGCAGCGCTTACTCACCCCTCATCACTCAGCACCCCACATTTCCCAACCTATCTGACCGCAGGCTCTATTTCACTTCCCCACCGTAGGGGGGGATGGGGGACCTCTTTATACTGATAGAGCACTCCTTACTTTTCACTCATCTCCCAAGTTTCCCGCCCTTCTGTTCGTCGGCCCCATTATTTTTGTCAGGGGTTGCATGTGGGACTTGTTCATGCTGATGGATCACTCCTCACATCTCCTCCCCCGCCCCTCCTCCTCAGGGTCTGCGTGCTGGAGACCTGTTCATGCTGTTTGATCACGATGGAGATGGCTCCCTCACGCCTGCGGAGCTGTATGGAGGCATCGACTGGCTGGGGATCAAGATGACGCCGGCAAGGGTGGGTGGGTTGAAGGGGGGGCACTGATGGGGCTTGGGAGGATATAGCAGGGGGGGGCGACAATGGTGGGGGCGAGGAGGCAAGGCTGTGGGGACAAACAATGGTAGGAGCGGGGCTACGGGGGGGAATATGCTGGGATCAGTAGGGGAATATTGGTGATTTGGGGGGATGACGGCGCGCCAAGAAGGTGTGGTCTCCTGAAGATCATTGAATGAAGCACCATCTTTCATGCTGGGCATGCTAGCATGTAGGTGCTAGAAGGCAGGGTCCATGACCCCACCCCACCCTCAACTGCAGGTCCTATGGCTTGGCCCTTCTCCCTTATCGCCCATGACCCTACCCACCCCTCCACTGCAGGTCCAGGAGCTGTTTGCCTCTGCTGATACGGATTATGATGGGGTCATCACACTCAAGGAGTTCAAGGAGGCCATGTTTCAAGCAGGTGAGACTGCGAGATGAGGGGGGAGAGAGGACTAGAGGAGGGGGAGGGGAGGGGAGGGGCTGAACCACTATGAGGGGGGAGAGAGGACTAGAGGAGGGGGAGGGGAGGGGAGGGGCTGAACCACTATGAGGGGGGAGAGAGGACTGGAGGAGGGGGAGGGGAGGGGAGGGTCTGAACCACTATGAGGGGGGAGAGAGGACTAGAGGAGGGGGAGGGGAGGGGAGGGGCTGAACCACTATGAGGGGGGAGAGAGGACTAGAGGAGGGGGAGGGGAGGGGAGGGGCTGAACCACTATGAGGGGGGAGAGAGGACTAGAGGAGGGGGAGGGGAGGGGAGGGGCTGAACCACTATGAGGGGGGAGAGAGGACTAGAGGAGGGGGAGGGGAGGGGAGGGGCTGAACCACTATGAGGGGGGAGAGAGGACTAGAGGAGGGGGAGGGGAGGGGAGGGGCTGAACCACTATGAGGGGGGAGAGAGGACTAGAGGAGGGGGAGGGGAGGGGAGGGGCTGAACCACTATGAGGGGGGAGAGAGGACTAGAGGAGGGGGAGGGGAGGGGAGGGGCTGAACCACTATGAGGGGGGAGAGAGGACTAGAGGAGGGGGAGGGGAGGGGAGGGGCTGAACCACTATGAGGGGGGAGAGAGGACTAGAGGAGGGGGAGGGGAGGGGAGGGGCTGAACCACTATGAGGGGGGAGAGAGGACTAGAGGAGGGGGAGGGGAGGGGAGGGGCTGAACCACTATGAGGGGGGAGAGAGGACTAGAGGAGGGGGAGGGGAGGGGAGAGTCTGAACCACTATGAGGGGGGAGAGAGGACTGAGGAGGGGGAGGGGAGGGGAGGGGCTGAACCACTATGAGGGGGGAGAGAGGACTAGCGGAGGGGGAGGGGAGGGGAGGGGCTGAACCACTATGAGGGGGGAGAGAGGACTAGAGGAGGGGGAGGGGAGGGGAGGGTCTGAACCACTATGAGGGGGGAGAGAGGACTAGAGGAGGGGGAGGGGAGGGGAGGGGCTGAACCACTATGAGGGGGGAGAGAGGACTAGAGGAGGGGGAGGGGAGGGGAGGGTCTGAACCACTATGAGGGGGGAGAGAGGACTAGAGGAGGGGGAGGGGAGGGGAGGGGCTGAACCACTATGAGGGGGGAGAGAGGACTAGAGGAGGGGGAGGGGAGGGGAGGGGCTGAACCACTATGAGGGGGGAGAGAGGACTAGAGGAGGGGGAGGGGAGGGGAGGGGCTGAACCACTATGAGGGGGGAGAGAGGACTAGAGGAGGGGGAGGGGAGGGGAGGGTCTGAACCACTATGAGGGGGGAGAGAGGACTAGAGGAGGGGGGGGGGGAGGGGAGGGGCCTGAACCATTATGAGGGGGGAGAGAGGACTAGAGGAGGGGGAGGGGAGGGGAGGGGCTGAACCACTATGAGGGGGGAGAGAGGACTAGAGGAGGGGGAGGGGAGGGGAGGGGCTGAACCACTATGAGGGGGGAGAGAGGACTAGAGGAGGGGGAGGGGAGGGGAGGGGCTGAACCACTATGAGGGGGGGGGGGGGGACTAGAGGAGGGGGAGGGGAGGGGAGGGTCTGAACCACTATGAGGGGGGAGAGAGGACTAGAGGAGGGGGAGGGGAGGGGAGGGGCTGAACCACTATGAGGGGGGAGAGAGGACTAGAGGAGGGGGGGGGGAGGGGAGGGGCTGAACCACTATGAGGGGGGAGAGAGGACTAGAGGAGGGGGAGGGGAGGGGCTGAACCACTATGAGGGGGGAGAGAGGACTAGAGGAGGGGGAGGGGAGGGGAGGGGCTGAACCACTATGAGGGGGGAGAGAGGACTAGAGGAGGGGGAGGGGAGGGGAGGGGCTGAACCACTATGAGGGGGGAGAGAGGACTAGAGGAGGGGGAGGGGAGGGGAGGGGCTGAACCACTATGAGGGGGGAGAGAGGACTAGAGGAGGGGGAGGGGAGGGGAGGGGCTGAACCACTATGAGGGGGGAGAGAGGACTAGAGGAGGGGGAGGGGAGGGGAGGGGCTGAACCACTATGAGGGGGGGGAGAGGACTAGAGGAGGGGGAGTGGAGGGGAGGGGCTGAACCACTATGAGGGGGGAGAGAGGACTAGAGGAGGGGGAGGGGAGGGGAGGGGCTGAACCACTATGAGGGGGGAGAGAGGACTAGAGGAGGGGGAGGGGAGGGGAGGGGCTGAACCACTATGAGGGGGGAGAGAGGACTAGAGGAGGGGGAGGGGAGGGGAGGGGCTGAACCACTATGAGGGGGGAGAGAGGACTAGAGGAGGGGGAGGGGAGGGGAGGGGCTGAACCACTATGAGGGGGGAGAGAGGACTAGAGGAGGGGGAGGGGAGGGGAGGGGCTGAACCACTATGAGGGGGGAGAGAGGACTAGAGGAGGGGGAGGGGAGGGGAGGGGCTGAACCACTATGAGGGGGGGGAGAGGACTAGAGGAGGGGGAGGGGAGGGGAGGGGCTGAACCACTATGAGGGGGGAGAGAGGACTAGAGGAGGGGGAGGGGAGGGGAGGGGCTGAACCACTATGAGGGGGGGGAGAGGACTAGAGGAGGGGGAGGGGAGGGGAGGGGCTGAACCACTATGAGGGGGGAGAGAGGACTAGAGGAGGGGGGGGGGGAGGGGAGGGGCTGAACCACTATGAGGGGGGAGAGCGGACTAGAGGAGGGGGAGGGGAGGGGAAGGGCTGAACCACTATGAGGGGGGAGAGAGGACTAGAGGAGGGGGAGGGGAGGGGAGGGGCTGAACCACTATGAGGGGGAGAAAGGACTAGAGGAGGGGGAGGGGAGGGGAGGGGCTGAACCACTATGAGGGGGGAGAGAGGACTAGAGGAGGGGGAGGGGAGGGGAGGGGCTGAACCACTATGAGGGGGGGGGGGAGAGGACTAGAGGAGGGGGAGGGGAGGGGAGGGGCTGAAACACTATGAGGGGGGAGAGAGGACTAGAGGAGGGGGAGGGGAGGGGAGGGGCTGAACCACTATGAGGGGGGAGAGAGGACTAGAGGAGGGGCAGGGGAGGGGAGGGGCTGAACCACTATGAGGGGGGAGAGAGGACTAGAGGAGGGGGAGGGGAGGGGAGGGGCTGAACCACTATGAGGGGGGAGAGAGGACTAGAGGAGGGGGAGGGGAGGGGAGGGGCTGAACCACTATGAGGGGGGAGAGAGGACTAGAGGAGGGGGAGGGGAGGGGAGGGGAGGGGGACTAGAGGAGGGGGAGGGGGAGGGGAGGGGCTGAACCATTATGAATAGTTCATGACCTGGTGCACATGTATACATCATGCACGCATAATGCATGGTAAAATCTGTTCAACTGCATAATATCTTCTCCTGGCCTGATGTCCTACACATCTCATGTTGTCCTCATTGTGTGGCCTCAATGAACTTCTCTGTTTGTTTGTCTTCCTCCACATTGTTTGCTTGCCATCAAACGAAGTTGGCGAGGAGGCGTATGAAGGGGAGCAGGAGGCGGAGGACAACACGGCAAACTCCGCCATCCTGGCTCTGGGACCCATTGCACCAAAACCTCTGAATGAGGCAGCAGTCCTGGTGAGGGGGGCTACTGCAACTGAGGGGGAGGGGGGAGACGGCGGTGCAAGGGAGGGGGGAGGGGGAGACGGCGGTGCAAATGGTTGAGGAGGGACATGAGTGAGTGGGTGGGAATGAGTAGGGGGAGGAGGGAGGGGGGAGGTGTTGGAGGGGGGAGAGAGGGGGGGGTCCGCCTGATGAGCATGGAACTAAAAGAATGGGAATCAGGGACACCTGTGTGATACAAACTACTTGCCTTTTGAAGCATGACCCAACATGTGTGACCGGGCCTGGAAATAGCAAACCTGCAGACTCTGAAACTGGAAGGGCTTTGTGCACTCCAGGTCAAAGCCACAGAGGACAAGCGGATTTGGAAACCACGTTGCCCAAGGCCGGGCTCCGGAGCACCTGACCCGCCCTGCCTGGCCTGTTGCCTTTCCCGATTTCCCACATTTAGATGCTTCCTTGTCCACTGGGTACCCAGAGGGTGCATGGTCCTTCCACCCGCAATAGACCATGTCCTGCACCTTGCGTCTTATCTTGAGGCTGCAGCTGAGGCCAGCATCTCGCACCGCCCCCTCCCCGCACCATTGCTCTCATTAGGCTGCCCCCCCCCCCTGCCCCTGCACCCCTCTCTGCCCTGTTGTACTTTTAGGCTGCAGCTGTGGCCAGCAAGCCGCCGCCTCTGTCCCTCAACGTCTGGTGCAAGTTTGAGGTCAAGCTCATCAACCCAGGCCGCAAGGGCGTATGGGAGGTGGGTGGAGGGGGCTGGTTGATGTGTGAACGCGTGAGTGGGGGCCTGGAGAGATGGGTGGAGGGGGCTGGTTGGAGTGTGAACGTATGCGTGGGGGCCTGGGGGGGGTGGGTGGAAGAAAATAGTTGGAGTGTTTTAATATGTGTGGGAGGTGATTAGAGGGGTCTGGTTAGATTGTAAAGGGGTCTGGGGGGAGATGGTTGTAGGGGCATGGTTGAAGTGTGAACGGATGTGTTGGCGGTGGGTGGACGGGCGTAGGTGTACCTCAGTGTGTGTGTGGCGGCTGACATGAGCTGTCTGTCTGCTGAATAGAGGATGGACACAGCCTTACACACTACGCCAGCCCTCCTCACCCCTCCCCCTCCTCAACCCACACTGCCCACCTCGTTCTTCTCCCCACCCCGCAATGCCATGCCTCTTTCTCCTATACACTTCCTCCCCTCGCCCTCCTGTGTAGATGTGGACCAGTCGTGGCACCACCACTTCCTGCAAGGCCAGTGTGTGGGGGCAGTGTGGGGGCGGGGGCGGACCCTTTAACCATGATGCCTGTGAGAACCTGAGCCTGGGCTCCTACCCAGTGGACAAGATCGGATCCAACCCCGCAGAGGACAAACAGGGCTATGTCAGGTGAGGGTGTAGGCGGGTAGGGGGTCAAGGAAAGGGTTATGGACAAACAGGGATATGTCAGGTGAGGGGGGAGGGTTCATTTTTTTGATTAGGAAAACTACATCAGGAGAGGGTGCAGGTTTGGGGGATAAGGGTTCAGGGTTGAGGATAGAGAGGGCTTTGTTAGTGAGTATGCCTAAGGGGGTCATGGAAGCAAAGGGATATGTAAGGAGGGAGGTTCATGTGTGAATGGGAGTGGCAGGCACGTTTAGGCAGACGCGACATGGGTGTGGGTTTTCTGTTGATAGAGATATTTGGGCTTTAGGGTTGCGCCCAATGCCCCCCCTGTTAAGTGATGTCCAAGGTTAAGCCTAACACAGTAACACAAACACACAAACACATTCTCTGTAGGGTGTTGGAGATATCGGACTGCAGCGTGCTCCCCTTCCAGACCTCTCACTACATTAAGGTCATCCGCTCCCGGCTGGCACCGCGCCCACTTCGCTTCCACCTGGTCAGTCCACCCAGGAGGGGACATATGATGGAGGGGCATTCAATCCGGCATCAGTTGTAGGGTGTGTTGGGAGATGTCAGGCGACCCTTTGGACCAAACCTGGATGGACCTGAGGCCGGTGACCCGTGCAGGCCCTCCTAGCGATAGGCCGTGATGGACCTGTTTTGAACTTCTCAACTTGGTCATCCTGGTGGAATGGAGGGGGGGGAGGCGCCACCGGCGGCATCGTCTCATAAGTCATAACAATACACCTTTGTAATATCAATCATGTCCTGTCATGCCCCCCCCCTTATTTGCGCCCCTGCCTTGCTTGCCCCGCTCAGGAGTGGGAGCACACTCGTGGAGAGAAGCCCTTGTATGTGTGGTCGGCTGTACCGCCTAGCGACCAGTTTGTAGTGCTGGGCATGCTGGCCACCACTTCACCAGACCCCCCGTCCCTGGACGTGATGAGCTGCCTGCCCAGGGAGTGGTGAGAATAAGGTTAATGCTGGGGGGGGGGGCTGCATCAGCTGCTTGACCAGGGGTGGCGGCGCAGAGGCGTTTGGGAGCTGTCTAGCCTGCAAACCATTGAAAGCATGCAACAGCAGTGACGACCCCTGCCCTCTCTTGCTTGTGCCTGCAATATGGTACCCCCCACCCCCTGTCCCGCGTCCTCTGTTGATTGGTTCATGCAGGTGCATTCCGTCCACTGAGACCCCCAAGATGATCTGGGAGCCGGCTGCCTCTGCAGGCGGGGGGAGGCCGGGGGCCCTCTGGCGAGTGGGCAGCCTGGGCCTGCTGTGGGCCACCAGCGGCAGCATTGAGCCACCATCCCCTGGACTCATGTTTTCACCCAGGTACATTGACAGGGGGAGCAAAAGAGGGGGGTAGGGGGAGCAGTGATGCAACTAGACAGGAGCCATGTTTCACCTAGGGTTTACAGGCATGCATGTCTGC
This sequence comes from Limnomonas spitsbergensis, assembly GCA_037349105.1. Classification (NCBI taxonomy): domain Eukaryota; kingdom Viridiplantae; phylum Chlorophyta; class Chlorophyceae; order Chlamydomonadales; genus Limnomonas; species Limnomonas spitsbergensis. Next base: position 81,398 of record JAYJMM010000006.1, on the reverse strand, counting down.
CTCAGCATGCTTGACACACCACCAACGGGATGCAACTGTCTGAAGCAGCATTCCGTGATTTAAGAAGCATGCGGTGTTCATTAAGTTTATTGGGGATGGGACCAGTTGGAGGTGGGGACTGAGCATTAGCAGAAACCTCTTCCCGCCGCCTGGACTCTGGACCCTTGCCTGTTCCAAACACCTCTGGACGATGCGCAGAGAGCAGTATTGTTGCCGCGCCCATATTTCCACCGCTATGGCCTTTGGATTTTGAAACCAGCTGTCCCACCGGCCTGCCCTCCCGCTAGAACAATCCAGGCTGCTCGCCTGCATGCCGCCCGTGTCTGCCCGCATAACTCAGGAAGTTGGTAATCTAATTGTAGATTATCCTCATGCTTCCGACCCTACCTGATAAACTTAAAGTCCTAAACCTGCTTATACCCTGAACCCTGAAATTGTTCCGCAGGGCTCGTAAGATGAAGATGGCTGAGGTGACGTCCTTAGAGCTGCTCCGTGAGCAGTTCATGCTGATGCCCTGATTAGATTTCCAAGTCTCTGATCCGTCCCGCCTGCCGCACGGGAGGTTGGAAGTGTTGAGCGTTGTTGGCAACCCGCCAGGCGGGACGTACATCAGGGAGCTAGCACTGGGCCTGTGTGCGAGGCAGGGTGGCAATAAGAGTGTGCACGATGACAATAAGAGTGTGCACGGTGGCTTCTCATTAACAAACAAACCGAAGGGCAGCAAAAGTAACAAACATTTGTAACGCTAACAACGTTACACCCAACTGTATACATATGTATCCGTGGGTGTTTTATGGCACATCAGAAGTCGATGTAACAACTGCAACCAGCATATGCAGCCCGCAGGTCAATGACGTTACACCCATGGGCCCTGCTCAAAAAGGCTCGGCCGCGTGGGCGCCGAACTAAAAGAGTTGGGAAAAAGGACGGAAACAAACACAAAGGGACAGGACAAAGAAAAGGAGGTTAAGTGGGAAATAAATAAAGTGAAGGGACAAAACAAAGGGCTGGAAAAGGCCTCAGGCATTGAGCCCAAACGCTACAGACATGCCTTCCACGTGGCCATCATGGTCCACATGTGCTCCATAGCTGTTCATGTCACGTGGAACCAGTGAACATGCAAAATCACTGGACAACAGAGTCACTTAAATCCTGTAAAAAAGCTCCGAGCGGTAGTCACTAATAGTGCCTCACCCATTTCACAATTTTTTAAAAAACACTTAGTCTCATTGAAGTGTCGCTCACGCATCACACAGTTTTTACACAGACTTATACAATTTCACTTAGATCTTCTTCTTTCCTTCTTAATTTTCCTAGGAGGCGTCCAACCGAACTCTTTTGCACCCACGTCATATTCTATGGCTGGGGCTAATCTTCTGCACTATGGGTTTCATTCCCACGCCACTGCTCAGTGGTTGTGTGTTGGTTGCTTGCCCAGGGGGGTCACTGGTTTTCGCTCGCTATCCTAGCATATTTAGTGCCTATACCGGTTTACGGGCACAAGTCCCATGCATCAAATGTGATGCCCCGTTGGACTGTAAAAACTTCACTTCACTAAGGGCTCCTACCACTCCTTAAATGGCTTTATGTGACAGCATCCTCTACCGCTCGAAGCTTCTTTCTTTCCACTGGTCATCTGCTCAGTGCCCGGGGAGCAACAACAGATATTTCCGCATGGTGTAGATGAATTTGTGAAATCTTTATTGTAGTCCAATAATGTGTCACATAGGATGCCTGGAATCGCAAAAGGCTTACACAGCAGACAAAGACATCATGGTGCTGTGACCCTGGACTTTCTATTAGCAACTTTCGAGCAGTGGAACATTAATGGCGAACGCGACTGTTAAGCATTGCTAAAGAAACACGTATCAATGCCGCTCTAACTCTGTGCCCTGCTAAAAACAAGCTTGGCCGCATGGGCGCCCATCGGTCTGAGGGGGACAAGGGAAGGCAAAGAGGAAAATAAAGAAGCAACACATGTCAAAAGCCAACCTCAAGAGGAAAGGAATCCGGAAGATCCCTGGGCCCCTCTGAGTCAAAGAAAGACGTATGTCCCATTGGACAGCCACCAATGGGCTAATGGTGCTCAAACCTTGACTGGCCTGCTGCTCGTGGCCCAAGCAGTAAGGCTTCCTTGCTGCACCTGCCCAGGTTGAGGAGTGAGTACCGAACTTATCTTACGTTGTTAGTATAGGCAGCAACTCGGTTAGCAAGGCGTTTTTATTTTTACATTCTCCCACCCGCCATGCATTTTGCTGGCCACTGGATGCCGCCTGACTATGGGTTCAATATTCCTAAGAAGGCGCCTGGCAGAGGTGCAGAAGATCTTGAATCAGGGTTCAGGACCTAGATCTTGTTTTCTATACCGCAGCTTAGGAGTTGATAGACTTCCTGGCAAAGCCCAAGTATAAGGCCCGTTAGAGCTAACCTCTATTGGTTTGACTACATGACCGTGTGCCAGCTCCATCGCTACCTTCTCTACTACGCAGTCCAGTGTGTATGTGTCAAGAACTGACTTGAGGCGGAATATTCCCAGTAGTTCCCTTTAAAGCGTCACGTAAAGCCTGGCGTAAAGTTCCATGCAGACCTGCTGACTTTTCTGTGCAAGGCTACCATTTAGTTGGCAGTGGTACTGTAGTCACGGACATGTTTCGTTGTTTTCGAAATTCGTTGTTGCTTAAAAAGTTTGTTGTATTGGCGATTTTTTGTATTCGTTGCCCCTTAACATGAAGTAGTCAAAACATTTCACACTTGATTTCGTTGCTCCCTGAAAATCGATCAAAACAACAAAATACGTCCGTGACTGCGGTACTTTGCTAAAAGTAGCAGCTCAAGTGTGATGCTCTGTTGAACTGTAAAAACTTCACTCACAGCTTGATGTCTTGGAGCTTGAGGAGAGCCATAAGAGATCATAGGCCACCTTAGAAACAAAGTATTTTGAATGCTCTGCCCTGCACTTCTACTATGCAGCGGTAGCTACGCCAACACAACAATACAGCTCACTCATTACGGCAGCCATGGCGGCTGACATGCACCTCGCAGCCAAACAGAGCCCTGGAGTCCGCCCAGAGGGCGCAACTGGTGCCGTGAAATGCTAGATACCATGGAGGATCTGGAGGTAGAAGCAGCCATCACTATACTGTGTCAGGCAGCGACCGACCTACAACATCGGCCTGTCACAGAGGTGTTGGACTGCTGGAGCCAATGGACCCAGCTTAATAGCGGGCGCAGCTGGAGATGACCGGCGGGGGAGATCCCAGTGACCCTGCCACCAAACCCAGGTCTATGGCCGCCTACCACGCATGGTGCATGCAGGAGCCGCACCAACAGGAGGGTGTGTGCTCGGATGTGCACAAACTTGAGGCTTAGACTACTTAGACTCGTCGCAGTCTCAGCTCAGCCGACACAAGAGGACGGCCAGGAAGGCCTTGGACTGCGTCTCTGGAGAAGTTAGCATCGAGTTCATGGCAGATGTGCATGGGCATGGAAGAAGGGGAAAATAGCATAATACGGGTGAAGTTTTGTGGGTAGCTGACGTGTCAGAGTTTCCATACAACCTCCAGTTCCATACCTCGTGCCATACCACGCACGTCTCCAGACTTTTCCGCAGGCCGATAATGGTGGGTGAGCACAACGAAGGCAATGCCAGCGATCCTACTCACTCGGAGCTGACGCCGGTCGATTGATAAGTGACAACTGATTTACCGGGGCATGCAGCTGGCTGCTGTGGACCGCACATTTTGCCGTCTCAGGTGATTCGGATCCTCCGACTACCGCGCAATACCTCGCTCGATTATTGCGAGGCGCGAGATTAAATGTTCCGGTCCAAGACCCACGGTTCCCTCCTAGCCGCAACCACCAGAACGCCATCTGACACAGTCAAGCGGTCTGACAGCAAGGCATCTGTCGGCGTTGGGGGCTTGAGGAGCGGCACACTTGAAAATCTTCATGAAGGATCGCGTCACAAGGGTTTGTTTGGCTCCGAGCGCAAGCAACCCAAGCAAACTACAGGCCCTAAGTATCCCACAGGTATGGCCGTCTCCGTGCCGTCTCCAACACAGCGAGTCAAAAATGACCAGGCTTGAAAACTGCACGTTTTTTCGCCCATATGCTTCTGCTGTTCTTTCAAATGAACCTGCTGGTTATGCATGCCGCATGCACCTAGGCTAGTGCACCAGAACTCAGCACTGCAGGGCCGATTGGGACCAAACCTTGCCTGGCCTACCAAGGCTAGTGGCCCAAGCAGCATCCAGGGATTGCCGAGTCAGATGTCCCCTGGGCATTAGGCCATTATTTATGTACCGGCCACGACATCAAATAAAGTGAGGGCTGGCCTCTGCTTACCTGTCTGCTTAACCCGACTGTAGGCATCACATTTTTACTAAAATCACCGTTACTGATGTGATTTTATCACATTTATGTGTCAATTATATGTGAACATTCAACCTGTCCCTGCATCCCCTCACTCCAGGATTACTGCAGTAAATATGACAATTGCATAGTAATTTGCATCCACTTCAAAGGTTACCCCATTCCTTGTATTACCGCAGACAAATCAGTGTTTAATCTTGAATGTTTCTATCAGCGTAAAATTGTCCAGCCGTTAAGCAGGACATGGGGGGTGCATCATATTAGCGTCATAGCTTCACATCCGCCTGCCTGTCTCTTTTACAGACTGTCTATTGTAGGCAGAAGCTTCCTGACATTTTGTTTAATTTGCAGGGATAACATTTTTTTAACAATTACCCCGCACAACATCTTCCAGGCCTAGCGTCATACGAGCTTCTGGAGGAGTGTGGACAGGGGATGAGCTCCACCGTGCACATGTCCAGATGTGTGCCCTTGGACGAGATTGTGGCCATCAAGCGGTGCAGCCTCAACTCCTTGGAGACCATGTTGGAGGACCTGATGAGCGAGGTCCAGCTCATGGCGAGATACAAGTGGGATAAGGGTCCAGAGATTCAGGGTATATTGAATTCCAAGGTTAGGGTTGAGGATTTGAGACATTCCCAGGAGCGTAGGGAGCGCCACTGGGCGCACAGGCTCCGTGTCCAGTGATTTGGTTTTCATGGCTCTGCTACATGCACAGCTACAGTTCAGCTACCTCCTGTCCTTTGGCTGGAGGCCTTGTGCACGGTCAGCCATGCTGCCTGGGCATGTGTCTGTTGTCGGGTCAAGGTTCGACTCCCATCAGGCCTTGGGCGGTCACGGGCCGCTGGGGCGGCCTGCCGAAGTTGGACTCAAATCAGAAAGCTTACCCTGCTTGTGTTTGCAAAGGATGGGACCGACTGCAGTCCACACATGTGCAATCCAAGGATGGCTGCAGGGCCACTGTTGATGTAGGGCAGGACAGAATATCTATAAATGACAGACTTTGGTTGGAGGTCTGCAGGCAGGGGAGAGGGGGAGAGGTAAATGCTCAAAAATTGAGTGACTCTGCTCGGTGGGCCATGTTGGGTTTATAAGGTTAATCTTGATCAAAATCTTACCGTGCTCACCGTTCAACGTAAATTTCAGCCCATGTCTCCCATTTAATTTCTATTACTTGGAGAGATGGTTCACAAAATGGTTTGTTTTAAGCCATGCGTGCGCTCACAGGCATCCCAACATTCTCCCGCTGCTCTGTTCATTCGTGGAGGGAGACAACCTGTACATGGTCATGCCCTACATGGCTGTGAGTGAGGCGGGAGACCCTTCACCCTAAACCCTTCATGCTACGAGCCTGAGCTTGAACGGTTTTATTCCACCCTGCGTTGCTCAAACATTTATCCGGTGCAGCAGATTACGTCCGCAGTCTCGCTCATTCCTGGATATTCACAATTCTTCACGAATGAATCTGAATCACGCTTGCACAACCTTAAGCGTGCAGGCCAATGCATGCATGAAGTACAAGCACTCACAATGCACACATCTCAATAATCAGATATGTTTACTGAAGTGCGTGCCATACTACCCTGGGTTGTCTGCCAGGCAGCCACCACTAAGTTGTTAATAATCAAAGCTTGACCCGCCTATGGACAGTGACCCAAGCAGTAAACCTTGCTGCAGCAGGAGCCTGCGGCCATAGGCTGTGATGTAGCTTAATTGTAGCTGAAGCACCCTCAATAATTGTACAGCGTCATTTGCCAAATAGGCCATGCCTGCCACCCCTGTTAGCCCTGACACCCCCTGCATCCCTTCCCCTCCCCCGCTTATCCAGCTTGCGTTAGCTGTGTAAAAACACATTTCTGGATCTTCCGGGCACTGCCCCAAATGACAGAGCTTCTTAGTCCACACTTGTGAGACGAACGCCCTTCAACCTGCACTCTTGTCTTGGACTCTGGATCATCGACCTCCTAACCCCATCATCAGCTGTAAGAATGAAGAACATGATGTTATATTCCGGGCTGCGTACCGCAGGGCTACTCCGTAACCCGCAGTATATCTACAGTCACCCAAATGGCCCTAGCCACTTGCCCTATTTTTGGCTGTTAAATAGAAAATCTGGAATTATCGGGTTCTGTACTGCAGGGCGGCTCCGTTGCCCACATCATGAAGTACGGTCACCCTGATGGCCTGGAGGAGGTTGTCATTGCAACAGTGATGCTGCCGGTGTTGCGGGCGTTGCAGTACATCCACCGTCAAGGAGCCATCCACAGAGATGTCAAGGTGAGGGGCAGGGGTGAGGGGCAGGGGTGAGGGGCAGCGCACCTTGTCGGGTAGCGCGGAAGCAGTTAAGCTACAGTCCATCTACCTACCGGCGTCCGGCTGGAGGCCTCGTGCATGGCCTACCATTGTGTTTAGGCCGTTGGCTGTAGGTCAGTCCAGTTTCAGTCCTTCAATGTTTTTGTGGCGGAGGGGCAACTCGTTGAATATGGCCTTGTCGTCGAAAAGCTAAGATTGATGAGTGGGAGTTCATGGAAGTATGGAACCCTTCACAGGCATGCCCAGGTGATAGGGTGTATGTTCTTGAGCACATTATAGGGGCACATAGGGCACAGAAAATGAAAGCAGATTTCAGAATCTTAAATAAGTGTCCGTGGACTGCCGTTTTCCTTTTTGGCTGCTGTGCGGCCACCACTGGGACAATTGAGACGAAACCTGGACTGGCCTATGGCCAGTGATCCAAGTATCAGGGCTTGCTGTTCCTACCCTCCACGGCCTACGGCTAAGATAATCAGTGATGCTGACGTCCATGGGCCTATATTCACTCACCTGGGTACATCCGTCTTCGATTGCGTGCCCATGCTCGGCTGGCTGATCTGGGGCCTCACGCTCTGCTCTCTCACATTCACCTATTGTTTCTCATGCATTCGCCCGTTGGTTGCATGATCTATGATCCAGCTTGGAAACTGGCTTGGCTGAAGTAGCCCAAACCCCAAATCCTGAACCCGAAATCCTGAACATTTAAACCCTTACTCCGCAGCCCTGGACCTCAATCTCTGTTTCCGCGCCCCTCAGGCGGGCAACATCCTCGTGGCTGGGGATGGTCTGGTGCGGCTGGCGGACATGGGCGTGTCCACCACCATGCAGCGTGTGGATTCATGGGGCAGCTCCCTCAGGGGCCGGTCCTCTGTGGTGGGCAGCCCATGCTGGATGGCACCCGAAGTGTTGGAACAGGTGCGTGAGTCGGGCTCAGGATCAGGGGGGGAAGGAAAGGGTCATGGGTTGGAGTAGGCTTGGATCTTTCTTTTTTTGTCTGGCTGGCAAGCTGTTCAGGATCTAGACAAATTGATCCAGGGTCGCAGGTCAGGTTACTGCGGGCGATTGATTGACGTGACGGTGGTCTCCAGTCGCGATTCTCTGGAGGGTAGACAAGATGGAAAATGGCTCATACTCATTGCTAGGGACTCTCTTCAACCAGCCCAATGGAGCCGTGGCTGGGGCAAGCATTAACCAGGAGTGGGTGACACAGCCTCTGTCGACATGTGCAGCAGCTGTGTGTGTCAGCCACAATTTCTCAATTGGGAATTTGGGATCCTTATCGGTGGTGATTGCTGGATTGGCGGTGATTGGTGGCATGGAGATACTTCTCTTGGTCATGTAACCTGGGTATTTTCGAACAGCGTCATCAACAATACTTTTGAAGGATTCCCAAGTGTTGTGCATGCTGCGGATGGTATGACTCTGCCACATGCATGAGGCTAGGGAGGGGTGGTGCCCTTCAGTTTTAGTCCTCCTCCATTTGAAACCTTGTATAATTTAAAACCTTAAGCCACCAGGCAATGTGAGAGGGCCCGCCTCAACCTTCCACCTTTGGTTGAGGAGCTCTGGCGTGGTATGACCTGGTCTAAATCTGTTTATGTTTCCTATGATGCGGGATGAACTACTCAGCTGCGGAAATGTGGCTAGGTAGTGTTTACCTACCGCTTGTCTGGCCTCATTATGACCTAGTCAGAATCTGTTGTTGTTGCGGGACACTAGACTAAGACCCATGTGCAGGCTTTCGGCTTAGAAGGGTTTTTTTTCCACAGCCCCCCCCCCCCCTGCTCCACTTGACCTGGTCCAAATCTGCTATTGCTGTGCAGGATGAAGGATACAACTCAGCTGCAGACATATGGTGAGAGGGGTTCACATGGCGAGGGGGGCAAACCAGCTGCAGGTGTTGAGTGTGACACTGCTGTTTCCCGCCTGGCTGTCGCGCCCTGATGCTGCTGGGCGTATGTGTTGAAGCCAGGGTGGACGCGATACCAGCAACCTGACGTGTGCATGGGCCCACTTCCATCAGACTGCAGCAGCTCTCCAAATCTCGCTCCCGCATCATCCTCAGCTGGCCCACTCCACCTCCCTCTCCCGCTCCCCTTCCATTTTCGTCCACCACCTGCTCACCTCCCGCCTGGCAGCGTGCCCTGTATCAGCTTGTCCCATGCTTAGTAATCTGCTGTGTGCACCCGTGTCCTTAAGGCCAGTCAGGCAGCCAAGCAGCATGGCAGTGTCCATCATGCGCCCCACCCGTGGCCGTTCCAGCGCTATGTCAGGGAATAATTGGATTCCTTCGTCGGTGCCCTTGGGGCATGCTGACTATCTGTTAATTCTGAGTTTGAGGTTGAGAGTTCATGGCTCAGGGGGTTGTAATGCCGTGGGACCCTCTGCTCGCCCCTACATCCATTCCTTCCTAGGGTTCATTCCGTCGCCTTATTTCATGAGTGCATTTTATGTGTATGTACGGGCATAATTGTGGTTATGAAACGGGATGGGGCCTTATCACGGCATCACCAATGCCTTGCCTCAGGAGCTACGGCATAACGCTGCTGGAGCTGGCTCACGGCCACGCACCCTTTGCAAGCTATCCACCTCTCAAGGTCCTCATGATGACACTCCAGGTGAAGGGACCACAGCATCGCCTGACGCTTTTATCCCACATGCTTGCCGATAATGTCCGCCAGTCCAGTGGGTGCACGTGGGACTGGAACGTGCCTATGGAATGAGCTTATGCCTGCCATTTGCTGCAAACCTGAAATTTGAAATATGAGATTTTCTGGTTTCCTAGCTCCTGTAGGCTCGTCGTACTTACGGCAGCTGTTTTGCTTTTCCACTCCCTTACGGAAAAGTCATCACCTCTACCTCTTTGACCTATTTAAAGTCGCATCAATCGCGAAGTTATAATCCTCACCCCTCTGCTCCTGCGGAAGAGTTGGGGTCTTGCTGCCCCTCCATACTATGCAACCATCATCCTGTGTACAGGCTACCTGTATACAGAAGAATACTGGAATGTGCCGATCAGCTCAGCAAAACATTCATGTGCCAGCTGGTGCCCTAAACCCTAAATCCTTACTTTTTAACAGAGCTAGGCAATGGAACTGACGAGTCTCGTTGATGTGCTCATATCGAATGCCGCCCTCCTCCTCTTGGCTTCACGCTTGCATTGACTGATGATATCGAACACAATTCGTCGAAACTTGTGAACCTTTGGCCTGTGATCAGCATCTTTCTTTTATGGTGCTTCAGCTGCAAGTCATCTGTACTACAGCCTCTCGTCAGCGGGGCCTTGTATAGCTTTGCTGCCGGGGCCACTACTCCTTTTGCCCTCCATCCCTCCGACACACAACACCCATAATATTGCTGAATCGGTGGCTGATTCTAGCAATTATTGATACATGTTTTAGTTATTGATGGCTTATGGGCTGTGCCAGTTTGCATAAACAATTTGACCATTTGCTTCACGAGGCTTCAGTGATTCAGCATCTTATTTTCGAGAGAAATATAGAAAAACGTTTGTAGAAAAACGTTGGCTTCACGAAGCAAAGGAAGTCCTGAAGATACATTTTGTGTTTTTGTAGGGCTATCTAGGTAATCGTTGCGACTCTCGGTACTTCGGCACTGAAACATAAATTCAATTTATGCCTGAACAACTCTACTGGTATGGTGCCGACATATTTATTACCTAAATAATTGATTAAATCTACCTCGAAACATATCGCGTTAGAATCTAACGCTGTCCCTTACGACACTCACCTGTATTGACAACCCTTGTTCTCTCCTTGCTCCTCTTTGCCCGTAGAATCCGCCCACAGCAGACTTCCTGGACAGTCCCAACACCCTGCCTGGGATAGGACCATTCAACCTGTCACCCCGCACTTCAGCGCCCAAGAAGCGCCCGTATGCCTTCTCCCGCCACATGCGCGAGGTGGTCGCTCTCTGCCTGCAGCGAGACCCCGCGCTGCGACCGAGCGCTAGCGCCCTCGCCAACCATCGGTTCTTCAGGCAGGCCCGTGACAAGGCGTGTCTCCAGAAGCATCTCCTGCAAGGTGAGTGCAGGGGAATCTGGGCATCACCGGACGGAGGGAAGGGCATGCAGTATATCGTATTCATTTTTGTGTGTGAATTTAGTGACTGACCTTCAATTCGCTCTGCCTTCTCACACCAAGGGGGATTTATTTAAATTTACTCATGGGGTGCGACATAACGTGGTTTGGATGATAAAAATAATTAATATTAGGGTTGCATGATAACGACGCCGAGGAGGGAAATATCCCCCCCCCCTTCGGGCTCCCTGTGCTGAAACCAAGTGCTCTTTCAATCTAAAAGGTCTCCCTGGCGCTGTTTTTGGATGCAATAAGGCTTTTGACTCTGGCTATTGCACTCCTGATGTCCAGATTATGGAATGGTGCCGAGCCCCAGCCCCAGCACCGGCCCTAATTTACAAATGCCTCTTCAGTGATTTCCCCACAAGAACACCTGCGTGTTCGCCAGCGCCATTCATTCCTCCCTCCTCGGTCCTCTGAGGAGGATCAGGGGGATATGGGCTAGGAGGGGGTGGAGGCAGCTCGGCCATAAAAGTGTGCATGAAGGGCATGTCTAGCTCTAAGCCTGCATGTGACTAGATGCGGCTGCTTGAACCTACCCTTGCCTCCTGCTGATGACAGCACCCATACTGTACCACATCGTGTTATGCGTCACCTACCTTCAATAATCCACGCCTAGGGAAATGTAAGAAGTGTCTATTCCAAAGCCCCCCACCCTGTTTGCTACCAATCATCTACATCACGAGGCCCCCCTGCCCTCCCATTCATCGTCAACTTTACATGACTCCCCCCCCCTGTCTGCTGTATCTCATCACATAATCTCCCCTCCCCCTCCCCCCTCCCCCTCCCCCCTCCCCCTCCCCCTCCCCCCTCCCCCTCCCCCCTCCCCCTCCCCCTCCCCCTCCCCCTCCCCCTCCCCCTCCCCCTCCCCCCTCCCCCTCCCCCTCCCCCTCCCCCTCCCCCTCCCCCTCCCCCCTCCCCCTCCCCCTCCCCCTCCCCCTCCCCCTCCCCCTCCCCCTCCCCTCCCCCTCCCCCTCCCCTTCAATATATACATCATCCGTCCCCCGCTCCTGTCCTTCCTTCCCTCACTCTGAGTTTGCCGTACGAAGAGATCCTTCTCCCGATCCCTTTCTCGTTTTATGAATCACCCGACCCCTTCAACCCACCCCTTACCTTCATTTACATACCATATCACAATACGCCCCCACCCCCCTGTCCTTGTTGCCCCTTAAGGCCTCCCTGGCCTGCCCAAGCGCGTTGAGGAGATTGTGTCAGGCAAGCCCACTGCGGCAACCTCCACCCCGCTGAACCAGCAGATGCTCAAGCTGTCTCACGACAGCTACCTCTCCGGTGTGTCTGACTGGAACTTCAACCTGCCTGTCAAGGCGGTGCAACAGCAGGAGGCACAGCTGGCCATGCTGCAACTGCAGGCAGAGATGCACGGCCAGCAACACCCGGGGCAGCAGCAGGGGCAGGGGCAGGGGCAACAAGGCCAGCAGCAGCAGGGACCAGAGCAGGGGCAAGAGGGGCAACAGCAGGCTCTGCCCTTGATTCCACCCGACAGCACTCCCCCTCACCCCTCCGCCAAAGCCTCCTCCCCAGATGCCTCTCCTTTCATCCAGCCGCCAGCCCGACCAGAGAGCCCCGTTGTCTCCAAGCTGGTAGACGCGGCGGTGGAGGCCATCAAGATTGAGGCAGACAGGGTGGCCTCCGCCTCCATCCCCGACACCTGCCTGGTTCCGCAGAAGGATATCGGGCCTCACCTGGGTAGGAAGCATGACGTGCCTGGAGATGATCAAGTACTGCGCTCTGACCATGTTGAGCTGCAGCTCGGACGCTTTCACATCATGGAGCCTCGCCCGGTCCTGGCGGTCCGGAAGGTAGCCGCATCTGCCGCAACCACGGCAGCTGCTGCCATTGTCGCCGAGGCCGAAGCGATGGCTGGCGGTAGGGTTGAGCAGCGCACGACAATCACGCATGACCAGTCTGGGCGCTTGGGGATGCTTGTGGTGGCGCCCTCCGTTGATGGTGCGGCCGTCGTGACGGTGCGGTCCCCTACTCACTCAGGCAGCCCCCAGAGCTTCCCAAACAGCCTGAGCAGCAACAACTGCGAGCCGGTGTTCCCGAGGACGCCACCACAAGGGATAAAGGGAGGTGCTGCCGCCGCCGCTGTTGCTGCCGCTTTTTCCACTGCTGCATCTGCTTCTGCTGCTTCTGCTTCCTCCTGCCCTGCTCACCTTCGAGGGAGCAAGCCCCAGAGTCTCTCAGGCAAATTGCAGGCAACCAAATCAGATCCTGTGGATCTCACTAATGCGTATAAAGCAGGTAGGGAGACCATTTGCTCTCACATGTTGCAATGTGCTTGTTTCTCCCTTTGAGGTGTTGCATGTCTTCATGTGCATATTGTGTGCATGGGGGGTGACGGCTCTGTGTAGCTGTTGGCATCCACAATGAGAAGCAGCGGAATGGCTAGAGGTGTTTGGATACTGTTAACATGAATAGTATAATCCACAGGGACAATATAGCTCAAATTTGGGGGTGGATCCCTCTTTGCATTTCAAAATGGCTTGACAACTTGATTTGCCTCACAAACCTTTGGAATGCTCTGATTTCCTCATCACTTCACCTTAGGTGCCAAGGAGGCCGCACCGCTGCCTGCAAGGCGGATCCCCATGGAACCAACAGAGTACGACTCGTCCGAGATGACTCTCCGCTCCTTCTTGCAGGACTCCACTGGATCCGCCATCCCTAAGCAGGCTGTTGGCCAGGCACCTGTCCAGGGTGTCGGCCTGGCAGGGCCCCATGTGGCTGCAGCCATCCAGATTGATGCAAACAGTCCCAACGCCGCCGTCCAATCCCACCGCCACAGCCGGGCACAAAGCTTCGAGCGGCGCGGCCGATTTACTTTTTCAGACGCCTAAATAATAGGTGTGAACTTGTCAATTTCCCTAGACGGTGTTGAACCAAATTATTTTGCACCCACATCATGTTTGTAACTAGGGCTTATCTTCCGCACTGTGGGGTTCATGCCCACGCCACTGTCTTGTGGTTGTATGTTAGTTGCTTGCCCATTGGCGGTGCTTAATCGATCTTTTGCACCCACTTCATGTTTTTTGGCTGGGGCTTATCTCCATGGGGTTCATTCCCACGCCACTGTCTTGTGGTTGTTAGTTGCTTGCCTAGGGGGGGCACTGGTTTTCGCTCCTTGCGTACCGAGTGCATGTACTGGTTTACGAGCATATGCCCATGCATCAAATGTGATGCTCTGCTGGACAATAACAACTTCACTGCGGTATTAAGTGTGTCTCAGCCTGTGGGCCTCCTTCAATGCGGTGGGGGACCAGGTGCATGGCAGTGGGTATTTCCCCCCGGTGCTCCTGGGGCTGCTGCTTTGGTAGCGGCCTCCCTACATTGGCGTAGTTGATCGAGTTCCATACCCATATTTGTGCGCGCTCTGGTAGCTTGTCGGTGGACTCGTCAGCCCTCTTGGTACCCAGCTCGAAGGTGCCTTTCAGGGGCTTGGGGAGGGAGAGGGGGGTCAACCCGCGGCGCCCCAACGTGACTGGGTCGTGGAGGTTAATAACAAGTCGAGGATACACACATTATTCAGCAGCGTGACGGACGGTGCTGCCAACGGTGTTGGGCAAGGGGAGATGGCGAGCATGTGGAGGATGCAATGCATGTCTGCTTCCAGTGCCCTGGCGTGAAGGAGAGGCTTAGGGAGAGAGGTTGGACAGGCCCCCTGGAAGGCGCCACAGACTTTCAACAGTTGTACCAGGGCAGGCTTGGATGGGAGGCTCTGGCTTTTGTTGAGGACGTCGTTCGCTTTGTTGTGGGCTAGTTTTGTTGATTTCTTTGCCTTCTTGTGGAATAGGCTTGAGAGGGGCAAGGTTTACTTTGGGCTGCCTTTTCCTTTGGGGGGGGGTAGTTCTTTCCTTTGTTTTCTTCTCCTTCTTTCCCTCTTAACTTAAGTCTCTTTTCTTCCAACCAGACAGTTGGGCGCCCACGCGGCTGAGCCTTTTTGAGCAGGGCCCAGAGGTGTAATGTTATCGACATATTATTGTATCCTTGACTTGCTCATACTATTGTGCATCATAATAACATATTCTAATGCATCATTATATGAAGTTAAAGTAGCAGGGTGTTGCAAAAAGTTGAGTTCATGAGCAGCGAAACAAGGCCCATGCACCACGTTTGCAGAGAAACATAAAATTATTGATGGTCCATGCTGCTCATTATAAACTACTTTTTGACCATGCTGAATAAATCTAATTAATTGCCTCACGCGAAAGCAAAAGACGTTTACAATACATATGAAAGAAGCGGAGCTGCCTTGAGCAGTTTGGTCGGCTGGCCGGGCGACCCGCTATCCATATTTGGCTTCAGGATTTTGGCATGAGTAGTACTATAACCTGGAATCCTTATCGTTGTGAGGCTGTTTGGGAAGACCTTCGCCATGATCAGTCCGTGAAGCTTCACATCAGCCCCATGCTATAAGCGCCATGCCAAGGCATCGATTCTCGCCAAGCTCTCCTGAAGGCTCCCTCGTGTTTTCATGGTCAATGCTTAAGCACCAGGATTTCGCCGCGCTGCTCCCACAACTTGTGACGCTCCGTGTCCAAGTCCCGTGCCTCGGCCGTCAGCCGCATGTCCTTGCTCAGATGGAACTTGACCTCGATGCGAGGGATGTCCTTGGGCGCCGGCGGAATGTTGACGATGTCAAACTGCGGACGAACAAAGGGAGCAAAAGGGATGTGTCAGAGTGCTGGGGCTGATTGCAGCACACACCAGAAGACTCTTTCAGGGGCCGCCGGTCAGCCGTCACTGGACCAATGGGGACTAGACCTTGACCAGCTCAAACCATTGGTCCAAGCAGCAAGGCTTGATGCATCAGGCCCTGCTGTCTGTAGGCCCAGCTGTAGCTGAATTGTAGCGAAAGCAACCGAACATTAATACCGACACGACATAACGTCAATCTGCCCATGAATGGAGGCAGGTGTGAGGAAGTTCCGCCTAGATAATGGCAGGATGTGACACATGTCAAACTTAAGAATGGACAAACGTGCATGTACGAGTTAGTGTGTACTGCCTAGAGGCAGAGGGGGAAGCTTGTGAGACATGCTTGGCCAGAGGGTGCCCACCCTGGTGCCCAATGGCAGTCGTAGAAATAACGCAGCCATCTACAGCCTTTCATGAAAGAACCAGACATAGTAAAGCGGTAGGAAAGCTCTCGAGGGAAAAGAGCAAAACATGGCTTGCTCATGGGTTGAATAGTCAATATACTTCCCTGCAAGCGGAGTGTTGGGGAATGTGGGCTGCCACCTCCCGTGCTAGAGGTAAGGGCATGGAAAGGGCAGATGAGAACGGGAGGAGGACGGGGATAGGCAGAAACTGGCTAAGACAGGTAGGAAGGGCGGGGGACGGTGAGGAAAGGCAGGGAGGTGGGGGCCAGGAGGAGAATGTAGGGGCCAGGAGGAGGATGTGGGGGAGATTGGGGGTGAGTGAGGGTTGGGGGAGGTAGTGGAAGGGAGGACGGGAATAGGCAGAAACTGGCTAAGACAGGTAGAAATGGCGGGGGAGGGTGAGGAAAGGCAGGGAGGTGGGGGCCAGGAAGAGAATGTAGGGGCCAGGAGGGGGATGTGGGGGAAATGAGGGGTGAGTGAGGGTTGGGGGAGGTAGTGGAAGGAGAGGGATGTAAGGGGAGTAGGGAGAAACTAAGGGGACAGCGGGGGACGGATAGGGGGGGGGGCAATTGGGGGCAATTGGTGGAGATGGGAGAAAGTGGGGAAATTAGGGGGATGTGGGGGGGAAAGGGGGAGGTGGGGGAAAGGGGGGAGGTGGGAGAAAGGAGTGGGAAAGTGGGGGGAAGGAGTTGGAGGTGGGGGAAAGGTGGGGGTCAGACATGAAGGGCAAGGAAATGCAGGGTAAGAGTCGGGGCCATGGGGTAAATGCAGTGGGAGGGGGCAGGGGTAAGAAAGAGGAAAGGGGGGTTCCCAAGCAGAATCTTACCGTTCACCCCATGCTTTCATGATGCAGCCCTGATCCAGCGGAGGTGCCCAATACTGCTTGGACTCTTACCTGCCCTAGGAGCATGTTATTTGATGCCACAGGGTCATCGCCGTACAACACGAGGATGCAAGCCTGGTCCTGGTTGTCATGCAGCGTCGTAAATATCTGCAAGCAAGAGGACAGAGAGGAGGACCAATTATGATTTGTTCCGGTCCGGTGATCATGTAAGCAAGGAAAGGTCTACACTATTTCTGGTATCATATTTGAATATATTTAAGCGCCAGGTGGAGTGGTAGTTTGAGTACACAAAGTAACACTTGCTTACCGGTCCCCATCCTGTTGTATGACAATGCTTGTGACTGTGACATCACCAGCTTCCACCAGTCCACAATCCAACCCTCCGGAAACCACAACAGTAAGGCGGTGAAGTCTGCCTCAATACCGACATCCCCCCCCCCCTACAAGCATCGAGCCTCCCTGACACTCGAGCCCTTCCGCTCACCTGACGAGCCTTGCAGGGACAGTCCACATGGCGAGGAAGCAACACGAAATAGTGGTCAGGCTTTCCACGGTGCCAGAACTCGACACCGAGGCTGCGACGTGGGAGCGGCAGCGTGAGGCCGTCCTTGGACACCAGGCCTGTGAGCGGAGGGACCTGAGGCATGGCCTCCTTGGGAATGTACTCGGCGCGGTACTCCGAGGTGCCGTCAAAGGGATACCTTACCGCTGCCTCTGGGTCCAAGACCGGCACCAGCCCGTATTCCTTGGGCACAAAGTGGTCTCGGTACGTCGTGCCGGTGGCCAGCCAGGGCATGGGCAGGCGGGGCTCAGGGATGCCTGCAAGCAGCAACAGTGCACCCATTTCAAAATATTCAAACTGTGTACACTTTTTTTATTCAGTACGGTACACAGAGGGTTTATTCTTTCTGATTATACCTTATACTCTAACGCTTATTATTCCTTATCATGAGGTTGCGCCTGCGAACAATGACAACTTCGCACCCCAAGTCGGTGCCTGACGGATTGTCTGTCATCTGACGAGTTGCGCCATGCCGCCTCCTCCCCTCCCTTTTCCCTCTTTTCTAGGCACACATGTTTGCAGCATCCCCGACAGGAGATCCTTAATAGTCTAGAGCAGGTTAGAGTGTGTCCAGTGGCTCCTACACCCCATACCACCACCACTGTAGGGGGTAAGGGTTGAGGGTTACGGGTGTGTTTACTGATTTTGCCGCCCCACCCTGGCTGTTCCCATTTCCCCCTCCCATGCCTCACATATGTACCCACCCGACCAGATTTATCGGGTGAACTGGACCGCTAGTCGCCCCTCAAGCCTTTCCTGACCTTCATTCACAGACCATAAGCCCACTGAACCTCATTGATTGCCTCCAACCCATCCCTCGCCTCACATATGGGCGCCCTGCCTCACCACTAGCCAGGTTCTTCAGGTGGAACAACATCTCTGGTCACCCCTAGCCCCTGCCTCGCCTTTTCTAACCCTCATCATGAGGTTCATCAGCTCAGCTTTCGCATTGCTGCTGGGTCAGGGCTTTGAGGGTTTGAGAGGGGGTGTTTCAGCCAAAGATTGGGGCCTGCCATTGGCCTGCTGCATTGCGGGCATCCTGGCCGGCCGCCCAGTTGAAGAGTGCAAGCATCGCCCGACGCCCGCCTGGTCACATGTCAGCGTCTTATATTAAAATCCACAATGGTGCATATGTGTGAAGCATACGCTTGCCAGCTTGTTGCCAGGTACAACCAGCAAATAAACTCAGGGAAGCTAGGCTCACACTTCAAAGCAGGGTCGTTGGCTGCCCCTAGCCCTTGAACCGGCCCCCCCATTGATTGCCGGCACACTCTTCGACACCTCACCTGTAGGCTCCCGCCCAGCCGGGTCCTTCGGGGTGAATTGCACCCTGGGAAGGGGGTGGTGGGTGCACTCATCAGGTGGGCACACAAATTTGGGAAACCCCCTTGTTGCTTTATCCAAGGAAGAGGTCCTGCCAAATGTGGTCTACCAAGGTGGCCTACCAAAGAGGGACGGCGAAAGAGGGACGGCCGGCTCAAGATGTAGACTGGATATCTAGCCTCTCACCCATACGTGGTGCTGTAGTCAGTGGGGTTGAAATTGGGGGGGAGCGTCGAGGCCCTGCCTGTGGCGCCCTCCGGCACAGAGTCTTTGGGCGCAAACACAAAGGGCTTGTAGTGGGCCTGATTTGAGGTCTGGTTCTGCGAATGCAAAAGTCGAGGAGTCCGAGAGTGAAGGCCAGAACAGAGTAACGCGAGAACACAACGAAGCAGCACACACTTCCCGTGCAAGAAAACAAAATTGCCCCCATTCTTTGCCAAGAAAAACTAAAACGGCATCAGATACAGCACATGCAAACAAGCTTTGGAGCACAGATTCTTGCGGCATGCACTTTACAAGGGCGCAAGCAT
This sequence comes from Limnomonas spitsbergensis, assembly GCA_037349105.1. Classification (NCBI taxonomy): domain Eukaryota; kingdom Viridiplantae; phylum Chlorophyta; class Chlorophyceae; order Chlamydomonadales; genus Limnomonas; species Limnomonas spitsbergensis. Next base: position 62,232 of record JAYJMM010000006.1, on the reverse strand, counting down.
GCTACCCCTCCTTCCACCACCACCTCCCTGCCGCCCCCCCCCCTCTTGCATCCCCTCCCCTCTCCTCTCCCCCCTCCCCTCTCCTCTCTATCCCCTCCCCTCCCCCCCCCCTTCTATCCCCTTCCCTCCCCCCACTACCCCCCCCCCCCCCTATTTCATCCCCTCCCCACTATCACCTCTCCTTCAATCTCCTCCCCCCCTACTTTCACATCCCCTCTTCTACCCCCCCTCCTACCATCCCCTCCCCTCGCCTCCCTCCCCTCCCTGCTCTTCCCCCCTTTCTATCCCCTCCTCCAGCTATCACATCATCTCTGCTCCCCCTCCGCTTTTACTCCCCCCCTCCCCCCCCCCCCCTTTTCCTACCCCCCTAGATACATCCTGTCTGCTCAATGAACCCATCCTCGCTCCTCATCTGCCCCCCTGCTAGCTCATCCATGGCAGCGGCTTTCGCATTTAATGCAGAGGGACCTGAGCGACAGCAAGCTCTTCCGCTCCTCCTCCCCTCCCCTCCACTTCACTCCTTCTCCACTCCTTCCAGGTCAACCCTGCTGCATCATCTCCGCCCTTGTGCGAGTTCACAACCATTCACGCGGCTAGTACAGCAACAGGCCCATCATGCGCAGCATGCTCATCTGTTCCTCCCTCCCCTCCCCCCTGCAATTGCAACGCCGATCCTCCATCCCCATCCCTCCCCTCTGCTCCTCCTGCCCTATCCCCACTATCTTAACCATGCTCCTTCCCCCCCCCCCAGCGCGAGCTCACCCCTGTCCACGGAAGCGGCTTATGCTTGTACTGCAGCGGGTCCATTGGGCGTGGTATGCGGGGTTTTGCAAAGAACTCGTCCATGTGCTCCGTGCGCGACGTGAAAGGGAAGTTCCCTGTGTCCAGCCTTAGGCCCTTCTCAAGCTCAGGAAGCTCTTTAGGAGGGTAGTGGTCCCTATGGCAAAGCGGGGAGCAGTATGTGGGGCTTTACAAATGATCTATGTGCTCCATGCGCGATGTGTACGGCTTGCATGCATTTAAGGTGCGGCTTATCATGTGTTTTTTCAGCTTCCTGCTGCAGCTGCTGCAGTTTGACAGTGGGAAGGTGTGGGGAGGAGCCATGCCATGCGTTCTGCTTTGCATGCATGTGAATAGCGGCCATGCTATGTGCTCTGCTTAGCCTGCTGCTGTAGCTGCTGGCGTCTTACAGGTATGAAGGTATGGGAAGAGGTTCTCCGCGGGGGTCTTTTAGCTTGATTTCTCGTGTCGCGTTGAAGTGTTCTTGCGCGCTGATCTGGTCGCGGACGGCCTGGGCCTCGTACGGGCCGTCCGGCGAAGGCACGAAGTGTGCTCCTTGAGAGTCATACAAGTTGACCGTGTTTCTTTTGGCTGCGATGCTCAGAGAAGTAATGTGTCATTTTGATGTCCCATTGTAAGCACCTGCAGCAAAGTCCGGAAGTAATCTCACTTGTACCCGGAACAAAAACTCCTTTAGATTCATCCATGGCGCTTAATTTCCAGGAACAAGGCCCGAATCGTCCTCGAAGTAAGGTTGGTCACTGGACAGCGTGGCTGTTCGGACCCGCACAGTTGCAGGATACAAATAGTAAGTATTCAATATAGCTTAATCTGTCTATGATGCTGAGGTAGCAAAACGAACCTTAGTTTAGCCCCTACAGTTAGCGGTACAACAGGCCCCCTTTTACGCCATGATGGTATGAAGTATGAACTAACTCGCCAGGAATGGAAGGTACAGCTCGCTGTCTCTCACAATATCTCACAACGTTTTATATCGCGAAATCGTGTTCGCCATATACGATTATGGCTTTGTTCGAATCGGGGTTGGCAGCCTGATGATAATCGATAGTACCAACCTGATTTCGCAACCTAGCTATCTACTAGCGGGAACGAAGCAATGGACGGGAGATTGGTGAGAAGCAGCCAGGAGCTTCGTGGCTACTCAAACCACAATGCAGTTCCCATGGCCTTAAAACCATTTATTGTCCTGCCCTGATGGGTGATTTAGGGTGGTCACTTGAAATGATGTGCGCGAGAGACAACGATTGATGTCGGACAAAGAGAGGGAGGCATAGAGCGTGACAGGGCAAGTGGGCAACTGGGCAAGACAGAAGCCTTTAGGAGACAAGCTGACTCAGATGAGAGCATGTGGGCAAGCTGAATGCCTGAATATGCTGAAACCCTGAATATTCCCACCCTTACCCAAATACCCGCGCTCATCAGTCATCACCCATTCTCCCTCTACTTCCCCACTTTCTCTCCCTATTAATCTTTTTTGTTGCTATTTTTCTCGCCTCAGGTTTCGAACGAACAAATGGGACTGTGCAACATAACCCAAGCCAGATTATTTACGTGCACTTTTTGATGTTCAAGTTCTTGCTCGTGTCTACAGCGTTCGCCATACCGTATTTTGGAAGCGCTCTTGTTATCAGCCGCGGCTGAACCTGTTTCTAACTTTCTATACCGTAGTGCCATGATGTTTTGGGCGTTCGATGCCTTTGGGGGTCCGTTTTGAGGCCTTGTATAATATTATGGGGTTTTGCTTTCGGGGTTTACTGAAGCCTTCAATATAGGGTACATTTCCGAATGGCAGCAGGGGATCGGGCGTTTTCGGAACCCGACTCAATTTCAGCATGTAACGTCTTTATACGAAGCTTTATAAGGTTTTCGCATGGATGCAGTTCGATTATGTCCCGCAATGCTCCTACTGCAGCGCTAGCTGCTATAAAGGTGCGGACTCAGTCGAGCGAAGTACGGTACAGGGGGATTTGTGCATATGTGTCGACCGTGTAGGCTATCGGTTTTAATAAATACATTATTGCTGTCGTCCCGGAAGATTTAGTCTCTAATGCTTCATGATCGGCGACGAGTCAGGACATCTATGTTGCCAAGTACCTTGCCACCCAGCTACAGGCCTTGAGTTAATTTAGTCATGTCAGAAAACCATTGGCGAATGGCGAATATGCAAACGAACAGCACATCGATACCGTCGACGAGCGACAAGTCCCACGAGCTGAAATACCTGCAGAATCGTACTGGTAGCACGATCCCGGGGCATGCATGACCGGCTTGGCGAATCTCAACCTGGATAGTGCGACTAGCTTGTTACTCACATTGCAGTTAAATGGACGGGGTCGACATGGGTCTCGGGCGGGGAATACATTTGGCATGCAAGTTGTATGTTGCAATCCAAGACACACATTTGCATACTGTGTGACAACCAACTGAACTTTCACTCATGCAGCATGCCACGTTTATGACAGTGCGCACACGCCCCATAAAATACTCAGTTGAAAACTATGGAGTTCCTGTACACAGTCTCAAGCAACATTTGCACCCCAAACCTGCACCCCAAACCAGCCCAGGCCTCTAACCCGCGCGTGCCGTCTGTCGACCCTTCCTCTCCCGCCCCCTAACGACTCTTTCTCTCACACCCCATCATGCCCTCCTTGACCTGCTGGGGGTCAGGGTGAAGCACCTTAGCCCTGGTAAACCCTTGACCCTATCATGCCCCATGTTGACCTCCTCGAGGTTTAGGGTTGCCCTTTGTTTAGTTCAGGGTTGAGCTCAAATACTACCTGCTGATGAACTGTCTAATCGCACCATGCATTTTGTTACCTTGGAATTTTGCTCACTGGAATTTCCTCCGTCGCCCTCTCATGACAGCCTTCAGAAAACTCCTCAGTTTCTTTTCTTTCACCTCCTGATGCCTTTGACAGGAAAGAGAGGCCATGGTGTGTGCAGGAGCACCATGTCGTGCACATTGACATCAAGATCGCCCCCCCAGTCCTAGCAACATGCACATTCCCAGCTGGACTACCACGTGTAGTACTACCTCAGCCAGCTGTCCTTGCCCTACTTCACACCCGTCGTCTCTCATCTCCCTGCTCACGCGCTCCAGCTCCTCCAACAGGACTGGGTGCTTTTGGCGCTCGTCAAATTCTGCATGCCAAGCTGCTTGGCAGGCACATTGTCAGCTTGGAACGCAACCAAAAAACGATGATGCTTCGCGCCGAGCCGCACGCGCCGCCACACTCTGGGCCGAACGCTCATCTGCCCCACCGGAGTGGTCTCGGTCCCCCCACGCAGCGCTTGCTGAGCCACGGCATCAGTGGCGGCATTGGCAAGCCTCAACTGCTGCACATTAGCCGTACGGCGACAGCCCCACTTACAGAGCGGGACCGCCTACTAGGAAGTTGGTGCGGCGGCAACAGTGGCCTCGCATACGGGTGCGGGCGCACTCGGCGACAACATCTATGCCACTGCTGCCATGGCAGCCGCCGCCACCTTCATGGCAATTGCCGTCGCAGCGGCCGTCGTCGTAGTCAGAGTCACCGCCACCACCACCACCGCTGCCACCACCGGTCGGTCGGCGCGACCGGTCGGCGCGGCCAGGTATGAGTTGTGTACCGATTTTGTCACTGCCCTGACATTTTTAGCATGGTTGCATGTTCATGTTATGTTTCTTAACAATGTTTCCTGGAAAAGAAATGTTGTCATGGAAGTGTGGAGGTTGCAGCACCCCATTCTCCTTGACGCCGGGGTCCTTCCCGCAACAGGGTTCTTGCCTGTTGCGGCAAGGACCCAAATGCTTGGGCCCCGGCTGGTCGGCCAGACTCAGATTTGACCCCATCGGCCCAGTGATGGCATATTCCTGCCACCCTTGAGAGATGGTCTGGTGCAATCTACAAAACCTGATTTATGTCTCGCCCGGTGGGCATCCCCTCCAGGTATATGCTGGATAATAATTCAACCCTCAACCCTCCATCCTCAAACCTCGACACGGACCCCCCCCCCACCCCAGGTGGCTGCACGCTATCCTGGCGCCCATCCAAGATATTGCGCTGGTGACGGCATCGGGATATCAGCCATCACCGGGGGGCAAGAGGCCACCAGCCTGCACCCATACATGCATTCACATAGGTGAGGATGTTTCATCGAAAACCATGCACCATGCACCCATGCGCACAATATCTGGGTGGGGTGGGGTTTGAACATTTTAACCCTTAATCCTGCACCCACACATTTAATACCTGGGGGTAGGGTTTGGAATCTATAGCCCTGCACCGATACGCTGCACACGCAATATCTGAGGGTAGGGTGTGTAATATGTAATCCTGATCCCTGACCTGCACACACAATACAGTCTAGGGACAGGTCGCAAAATATCATTTAACCCTGAACCCATACATCCAATACCTGAGGGTAGGTTTATCTGTCATTCTGAACCCTGAGCCATACATGTGAAATCTGCAGGCCGGGAATTCGACAAGATTTCATGCTAAATTGGGGGGTGTTAGTTGAGGGTTGAGCAAAGATACCCACCGATAAAGCGTCTCCTCGCATTCTGGAATTGGTTGCCCTGGCCTTTGGTACCCTGCAATTTAGCACCCTGGAATTCCATCCGTTGCCCTCTCATGACAGACTTCAGAAACCTCCACAGCTTCCTTTCTTTCAACTCCTGATGCCTTTGACAGGAAAGAGAGGCCATGGGTGTGTGCAAGGACGCCACGTTGTGCACATGCACATCGAGATGGGCCCCCAGTCCTAGCAAAATGCGCAATCCCAGCTGGACTACCACGTGTACCTATACCCGCACCTTACTTCGGCAACTCATGAAGTCCTAGAGTCCTTTTATGTGAATTAGAATGCTCCTGCTTGGCTCATGAAACATGTGCTACGTTTCTTGGCGTCCACGCGTCATGTCTCTCAGTGTGGACTCGACGCCCACGTGTATAATGCTTGATTGTCTCTTACTTGAGGGCGGTTACGGATATAGAGTGAAGGATTCAGGCCCTAAGTCTAGGGGTACAGTGCATTAGTACTTTGACGCCGGTCTCATTCCTGTTGTAGGCACTACTTGGAGGTTGACATGACTTGAACCTCAACCCCTGTACCCCCTGAATTTGGTTTCAGTGTTGCTGTATGCGCTACTCTTCGGGCCCTTGTACTCGTCAACCCTCAAACCTTGAGGACTGTCTTCGGAATCTTCGGAATAGTTTGTATAATGTACGATCTCTCTAATTTAGGACTAGACTCTGGAGGGGCTGGGGACCCTATGGACTTCCTTTCCCTTGGATTGGGGTGGGCTCTTTCCTTCTCTCCTCTACCCCTCTCCTCCTATCCTCTCACCTCGTGCCTCATGTCTCCTTTGGGCGCCCATGCGGCCCAGCATTTTTTTAGTCTAGACATGTGACTTACTCCAACCCGACTGAGGATGAGGAATGCATGTGGATTCGCTATTTCGGAGTGAACTAGGATTACGGCTAAGAATTGGTCGACGTCATCACAAGACAATCATTGGAATGTACCGTAGCATCAACCGATAGTCAGGGACAGAGGCAAACAAGGATTGTGAACTCATGGACCCATGACTCCAGTGCTTATAAATAGTGTGATGTGTCTTGACATTGTCATGTCACACTATTTTGGTTGAAGTGGGACGGCGGGCCGGAAGAGGAGGGGGCATTTCGTAGAATTTTTACGCATGAGTTATTGCGGCCGTAATCCAATCTAGTCAGGGAAACGACTACTTCGAACGTGTGATTCATGACCACAATCCTGGGTTTCACGACCTCTCTGGTGTGCTGCACGTTAGCCCCCACACACAAACTCTGTATCCAATAGACGCATTTTTTCTTCCACCCTTCCTATTATTAAATACAAAATGAGCTCGATACCTTCGGTCGCCATGACCGCGGGAGGGTGGTCGATCACGTTAGACTTCCCAGCCTACGGCACACAACACCGTCAGCTGGACGTCATGTTCGACGCGTACATCTACGTCCTATTTTATCTGCTGAGGTCGGCCCACGCCCTTAGTGCAGCAGCAGCTGGGGAGCACCAGACATTTCCAGTTACCATACTGGTGTGTGTGTGTGCGTGTGTGCAATTCAGATTTGTGCCACGCCTTTAACACCACTCGTGGCCTCACCTCGTTCGCTCTGTGTCCACGAAGGTCGGTGGAGACACGTGCACCATCCTGGTTACAAGATTGGGGAGTGTTGACATCAAGAGTCTGTTCGGCCTGCTGACACAGGTAGCACATTTTCGTTATCATGTGTGGACCGGTCTTGCTTGGAGTCATTGCATGGCCTTGCCAGAAACAGGGGGCATGGTGGGATGGGGCTGGGCAGTGTTTCGGTGCATGGAGAGTGCTTAACTTGCAAATTTGTGTGACCAGTGAGTACCAGTATACAACTTCGTATATGGACCCCCCTTCCATGTAGGAGACCCAGCAAAAGGTTTGGCAAGTCCTACAATTTGAGTCAGCCGAAGAGTGATACGGTCGCGTGAGCCGAGCCACGGCAAAGATTGTGAGGTGTAAGGTAGGTGCCATGCATCATTAACATGCCCAAACTCCGACAAACTTGCATGACTGTCCCTTCCTTTAATCCCCATAGGATGTGTTTCACCAAGCCTTGGTCAGTGAGAGGGATCGCTTGAACAGTTTGGCAAAGGTGAGGCAAGATTACACTAGAGGGTAATGCCTGTGGGGAAGAGCGTAGTGCCTATGCCAGGCTTGAGGTAAGTGTCTATGGGTTGGATTGTAGTTCCCACGAGATACAGGGCAGTGCTGAGGGGTTGCAAGTAATCATGCCTCCCACATTTTGCTCAAATGCTAAATACATCCATGACTAGTCAAGGATAGTCACCTATTTTAACTCATAAACTTTGTTGTGTTCATGACAATGCCTAAGCTCTCATCACCTACACCTGCAGGATGTAACTTCCAGGGCAGAAATCTTCAGTAGTCGCCAAGTCTATGCTAGGCGAGGCACCCCTAGACCTAGTGCTGGGAGTGCCATCCTCGAATGGACGATGGGAGGAGATGGTAACGACGTCAACACGTCAGGAGACAAGCTGGTAAGTCTTTACCGTCTTCAGTCAAATCTGAGATCTCGAGTCAGTGACACGAGCCATAGTCAGAACAACGAGCTAGTGCCGCAATGCAGATGCCTTGATGTCCCAATGCTTATGCTAATTCCTGGATGCACCAGTGCTGATACATGGATGCCTGGATACCCCAGTGCTAATGCTGTTATGCTGACGCTTGGATACCCCAATGATTATGCTGTTATGCTGACGCTTGACACTGATCGGGTGTCTATCAGGCCTTTGGATCGTCCTTTCTCTGTCGCTTGTCGTCCGACCTGATGTTGCCGTAAGGAACATGTACGGGACATATGATGCCGAATTGTTTACCATGGTTACATACCTGGTCCTGTACTTGCTCTGTGGACCTCTCTGGACACTCCACATTATGGTAGCCAATAATCTCCTGCTATTTCTATGACAAATAGGGGGCAGGATACATCGTACGAGAGCCTGCACGCCATATACAGGACAGGCGAGGAGGCCGGTCATGTGACGGAAAACAAGGCACGAGATTGTAACATCCTGAACTTGGGATTTTCTGCCAACTGTCATAGCGTGAGTTTAGACCACCATCGTTTTGCTAATTTAATGAAAGCATGGTCTCGACTTGTCGGACCTTATTCTTGTCTTTAAGTGTCATGCCTAATAATGCAAGACGCCAACGGCTCAAAACTGAAATTGCTCTCGCTCTACATGCAATCTGATATATCTATATCTTGGACTGTTGTGTGCGTATGACTGCACCACGTGTCTCAGTGTGTCGTTTTTTTTTAATTAGGGGATACGGGCGGTCCACACTCTGCAAGTCCCGCAATATGTTAACACGACTCTTTGGTTGAGACACCCGAATGCTACTCTTTCTGTGACCGCCTTTTGACCTGGGTTTATTGACTTGCACCCCCCTCCTGCAACTATCCACTGCCACGTTCTTTGCTTTGCAGGGACAGCATCGGGAGGGAAACGTGGAGGCATACAAGGGGAGCCGGTCAGGACAGGCTGACGGGTTGGCAAGTGTCATGAACCCTGTGTTGAACGAAATGGCCCGCGTCATGCCCAACATGGTGAGACTCCATGAGGACGCTTGCTCAGGTATTGGAGAATTCCGATTGCCGAGCTTGCGTATTCCTTTCTCATCAGCGCATTTGACTCGCAATGCTTCTCTCGTTTCCCACATCGACGAGCGCGACCAAAGTGTTGGTACAATCATCATGTGGAGTGAAGATGCGCACGCCAATGGTGGATGCTTTGTCCTCGACTGCTGCATGGTGAAAATAAAGCTCTCTGGTGTCACTATCGCCAACGTCAACTCTGTTCATCATTTGCATGGTAGCACGAGCCCAACCAGGGGATCCAGGATGGGTATTGCCTTGGTGCACAATTAGTGCACCGTCACCAGGGCTCGCAATATGGCTAGCTCATGAGTCACGTAGTATTGATTCGAGCTAGCCACAAACGTGACAATTTGTATGAGAGAATACCATGCTCAATGGTTTGCCCTTTGATGACCATGGCTCCCCAACAACGCTCTGTCCTAGATAACGATTCGTTTTATTTTCACCTACTGGTGGACATCAATAAACTCCTTGCAGCGACACCTATGTTTCACATTTTATTACGGTCACTAGTCCAGTGCGCCGTTAGCGAGGGGAGGTAGTGGCCTGGATTATTTACGAGCTTCACATTGAATGGGGTATTGAGCACAAGATGGGATACACTAGGTCAGTGAGCCATCAGCGAGGGAAAGTAGTGGCCGGGGTTCTCTAGGAGCTTGAAACTGAATGAGGTATTGAGCATAGGATGGGTAACACTCGACCATGGAGCCATCAGCGAGGGGAGGTAGTGGCCGGGGTTCTCTAGGAGCTTGAAACGGAAGGAGGTATTGAGCAAAGGATGGGCTAAGCTAGTCCATGGAGCCATCAGCGAGGGGTGGTAGTGGCCTGGGTTCTCTATGAGCTAGACACTGAATGGGTTAGTGAGCATAGGATGGGCTATCCAGTCCATGAGCAATCAGCGAGGGGAGGTCGTGGCATGGGTCCTATACGAGCTTGAAACTGAATGGGGTATTGAACATGAGATGGGCTACACTAGTCCATGGAAGCATCAGCGAGGGGAGGTAGTGGCTGGGGTTCTCTATGGGCTTCAAACTGAATGAGGTATTGAGCATAGGATGGGCAACACTAGTCCATGGGGCCATCAATGAGGGGTGGTAGTGGCCTGGGTTCCTTTACGAGCTTGAAACTGAATGAGGTATTGAGCTTATGATGGGCTACACTAGTCCATGGCACCATCAGCGAGGGGAGGTAGTGGCCTGGGTTCTCTAGGGGGGTGAAACTGCATAAGGTAGTGAGCATAGGATGGGCTACACTAGTCCAGTGAGCCATCAACGCGGGGAGGTAGTGACCTAGGTACTCCTGGAGCTTGAAACCGAATGGGGAATTGAGAAAAGGATGGGCTGAACTTGTCCATGGAGCCATCAGCGAGGGTTGGTAGTGGCCTGGGTTCCTTTACGAGCTTGAAACTCAATGGGGTATTGAGCATAGGATGGGCAACACTAGTCCATGGGGAGAGAAAGCGGTTACCTGGGATCTCTCTAGGGGCTTGAAACTAAATGGGGTATTGAGCATAGGATGGGCTACACTAGTCCATGGAGCCACCAGCGAGGGGAGGTAGTGGCCTGGGTTTTCTAGGGGCTTGAAACTATTGGGGTATTGAGCATAAGATGGGCTACACTAGTCCAGTGAGCTATCAGCGAGGGGAGGTAGTGACCTAGGTATCTAGGAGCTTGAAACTTTATGGGGTATTGAGAATAGGATGGGCAACAATAGTCCATGGAGCCATCCATTTATGAATGTTAACAATTTATTGTAACATAGGGACCCAATGTTTCCCTCTTTCCAGCCATGTAGGATGAAAATAAGTCAATGCCATAGCAACTCCAGGCCTTGCACAAAAAGGGTTAGCCGCGTGGGCGTCCAACTGTCCCATTGGAAGAGTAGAAAAGAAACTGAAGGTAAGTGGGAAAGGAGGAGAAGGACACACAGGAGAAAAACATACTGCCCCAAAAGGAAAAGGCAGCACGAAGTATCCTTGCCCCTCACAGCCTATTTCCCAAGAGGCAAAGGAGAGCAACAAAAACTAGGCCTCAACAAAGCGTAAAACGTCAGAGCCTCCCATCCAAGCCTGCCCCGATACAACTGTTGAAAGTCTGTGGCGCCCTCTGGGTGGCCTGCCCAACCTTTCTCCCTAAGTCTCTCGTTCACGCTAGGGCACTGGAAGCAGACATGCAGCGCATCCTCCACATGCTCGCCATCTACCCTCAGATGAAAATAAGAATGGGCATGATATCAAAAAGAATTTTGCACCGTGCTTGTTAAAATCTAGATGCATGGCCAGACGTTTTGTGGCGCGTCAATGCACATGTCTTGCACTCATTGCATGTCATCATCTTCACCCTCAGGCCCACCGTCATCGCTAACAATCTCTGCAGTCTCATCATTTCCACCAACGTTATATGCGTCAGCATCGTCACCACTGGCGTCGCCTACCAATCGCTGTTGGATCCGCTCGTGCTCCTCGAGTGTGAGCATGTATTGTCCTTTGTCAGCTTTGGATCTCGATGTGTCCTTGGCCAGGATGACATTGATTGCGATGACGGAGTGCGCTTGAACAACAACTTTATTGGCATGGAGTAGGCGTAGAACCAGGCCATCATAGTTGCTCGAGGGCCCAGCTCCACTGCTGTCAAGGGGGGGGGTGATTTTTTCGAAGTAGTAACCGACGAGAACAAGGGATCCACGGCGAAATGAGTTGACACCATCTTCAATAGCTGCCTGGATCCCGCCCTTGTTGCTGTGATTCTCAGTCACTTTCATCAAGTAGTATGGGTAGTCGGCAAACTCAGGGTCGGCATGCCTACACCAAAATGAGGGTTGAGAGTTGAGGGTTTAGGATAGGCAGGGTGAGGTGCCAATAGTGCAGATTACCCTACCATGATCATGGCCATTCGAGACACAATATTTAATATATTGCCTGTCCAGAGCCAAGGAGGCACATGAGATTTGTGCAGTGAAAACAAGGCCTTGCCATCCCCACATGTATCAAGACATTCACCGAGCTAGCAATCACTCAAAGAAGTGGTTGGCATAACTCTCAATCCTCTCACCTTAGGGCGACTATGCGCTCAGTGCCTGAGGAGAGACGACCCAATCCACGAGAAAGGAAAACGCCGGTCTCGTTGGCGGTGCGCTCCTTGCCATTCTTCTCCTGAACACACTCTGCCGTGCGCTCCATCCATGTGCCAAGAAAGCTGTGGTTAGGGCATGAGTGTGTCGTGTCTACGTAGCTGTCACCAAGACCCCGGCAAGTTGGGCAAAAACAACTGCGATACCTCATCTGCATGACGCCATGGGGCAGAAACTTGAAGGAGTACGCTGTCGATGAACCTTTTATGTGGGTCACCTCCAATCCAGCATTTTTTCGAGCCTCTTTCAGCTCGCTCACAGTAATGAGGTAGAAGACGCGCTGAGTTATCTGAAGTCATCAAACAAAATATGGCGTCACGTATTTACGAGAGATCTTTCATTAACTATTACAAATGCAGCCTATCATAATCCTCACATATTTTCATCACCCTTATGTCTCCCCAATTGACTATACCTTTATCCTTCACCACGGCTGTGGTCTGAAGTTCCCTCTGACAGTATTCCACTAATTCCTGAACATGGACATTGAGGATATAAAAATCATGAAGTGTAGGATTGTAATTCAATCAGTTTAGGGATAAAGTGTCTCGACTGGCGCAGAGATGGGGCAATGGTCTAGTGCAGGGTTCAGGGACAAAGTTGGGGCATGGCCCCACTGGTTTGGGGCAAATTTCGGGGTCTAGGCCAAGCAAGGGTCAGGCTTGGGCTTGGGCTTGGGCCGGGCATGGGCTTGGGCCATGGGTAGTATACTAAATCTTCATAAAATTACCTCCGCAGTTGTTAGGTGGCTTCCGTTCTCTTTCACGAGCTCCTTTGCAGCAGAGGCCTTGATCACGCCGCCCTCCCCATCCCACGTGCCCTTGCCATGGCCGGGAGCTCCCATATGTTGCTCCAAATCCACCTGCATGCTGTCGTACTTGGTTCTCAGATAGAAGCCTTCTTTGTTTTTGAACTGGTTGCAACAGTTGTCTGACCACTGAAACCACTTCAAGACTCCTTCCTTAGCTTCAGGGAACCTGCGTCCAGGAAAATGTGCAAATAATGAGTTACAAGCGGCCCAAATTCACTCGTACACACGATATTAACAGCTGTCCTCTTGGATGACTTTGTGTCGTAGCCCTTAAGCTCACTACGTAGCATGACACTTGCCTGTCTCGCAAGTTCGCTAGAAGCTTTCTGTAGGCAACGTCTACGAAGTAGTTGTCTTGATCCTTGTCCTCGCTCCAGAAAGCATGGGTCTCCATGATTGTGTGTCTGCTGCCGGCGACCCAATCTTTGGGGATGCAGACAATGACTATGAAGAGAGTTGCAGACTTGGTCGTGAAGTACATACTCTGGACTTCGTAGTCATACTACGATCACATGAAAACAAGCATACGAGAGAGTAACGCCATGGGACATGTCTGCCTATGTATCCATGATACCACTCAAATCCGACTCATCAGCACCAATGGTGCTAAGCTGTGTAACATTGCTTCATCCATTGTCACACTCACTTGGTACTGGAACTTTTCAGCAAAGTCAGCAATCGTGCATATCTCGTTTTTGCCCAGGGTTGTAATGCAGGAGGCTTGCTGTGCCTTCTGCCACCTCTTGTGGAAGTCGTGTTGAACCCAGTCACCCCAGCCACAACGAATCAACTCGGTGACTTCCGATAGTGTGCTCGTCACCACGTGAAGGTCAATCTTGGTTTGTGGACCTCCAGCGGTTACTACACCCTCCTTATGGAACGACTTGTATTTCACCTGCGCATCCCAGGAATAGCATTAGAGCATGGAATAGGCATGACATGGCATGGTCAGGTCAGGTCAGAGGCAGACAGGGCATTGCAGGGTAGGCATGGCATGGCATGGCATGAGAGGGGGCAGGGCAGACAGGGGGCAGGGCTGGGCAGGGCGGGGCGGGGCAGGCAGGGCAGGGTAGGGCAGGGCTGGGGAGGGCAGGGCAGGGCAGGGCAGGGCAGGGCAGGGCAGGCAGGGCATGCAGTGCATGCAGGGCATGCAATGTAGGCAGAGCGGGCCAGTTTGGGTCAGGTTCAGGGTGGGGCGGGGCGGGGCGGGGAAGGTCGGGGCATGGCAGGGCAGGGCAGGGCGGGGCGGGGCGGGGCGGGGCGGGGCAGGGCAGGGCAGGGCAGGGCAGGGCAGGGCAGGGCAGGGCAGGGCAGGGCAGGGCAGGGCAGGGCAGGGCAGGGCAGGGCAGGGCAGGGCAGGGCAGGGCAGGGCAGGGCAGGGCAGGGCAGGGCAGGGCAGGGCAGGGCAGGGCAGGGCAGGGCAGGGCAGGGCAGGGCAGGGCAGGGCAGGGCAGGGCAGGGCAGGGCAGGGCAGGGCAGGGCAGGGCAGGGCAGGGCAGGGTAGACAGGGCATGCAGGGCACGCAAGGCAGGCAGGATGGGCCAGTTTGGTTCAGGTTGAGGGCGGGGCGGGGCGGGGCGGGGAAGGGCGGGGCAGGGCAGGGTGGGGCGGGGCAGGGCAGGGCAGGGGCGGGGCGGGGCGGGGCGGGGCGGGGCGGGGCAGGGCATGGCAGGGCATGGCAGGGCAGGGCAGGCAGGGCAGGGCAGGGCAGGGCAGGGCAGGGCAGGGCAGGGCAGGGCAGGGCAGGGCAGGGCAGGGCAGGGCAGGGCAGGGCAGGGCAGGGCAGGGCAGGGCAGGGCAGGGCAGGGCAGGGCAGGGCAGGGCAGGGCAGGGCAGGGCAGGGCAGGGCAGGGCAGGGCAGGGCAGGGCAGGGCAGGGCAGGGCAGGGCAGGGCAGGGCAGGGCAGGGCAGGGCAGGGCAGGGCAGGGCAGGGCAGGGCAGGGCAGGGCAGGGCAGGGCAGGGCAGGGCAGGGCAGGGCAGGGCAGGGCAGGGCAGGGCAGGGCAGGGCAGGGCAGGGCAGGGCAGGGCAGGGCAGGGCAGGGCAGGGCAGGGCAGGGCAGGGCAGGGCAGGGCAGGGCAGGGCAGGGCAGGGCAGGGCAGGGCAGGGCAGGGCAGGGCAGGGCAGGGCAGGGCAGGGCAGGGCAGGGCAGGGCAGGGCAGGGCAGGGCAGGGCAGGGCAGGGCAGGGCAGGGCAGGGCAGGGCAGGGCAGGGCAGGGCAGGGCAGGGCAGGGCAGGGCAGGGCAGGGCAGGGCAGGGCAGGGCAGGGCAGGGCAGGGCAGGGCAGGGCAGGGCAGGGCAGGGCAGGGCAGGGCAGGGCAGGGCAGGGCAGGGCAGGGCAGGGCAGGGCAGGGCAGGGCAGGGCAGGGCAGGGCAGGGCAGGGCAGGGCAGGGCAGGGCAGGGCAGGGCAGGGCAGGGCAGGGCAGGGCAGGGCAGGGCAGGGCAGGGCAGGGCAGGGCAGGGCAGGGCAGGGCAGGGCAGGGCAGGGCAGGGCAGGGCAGGGCAGGGCAGGGCAGGGCAGGGCAGGGCAGGGCAGGGCAGGGCAGGGCAGGGCAGGGCAGGGCAGGGCAGGGCAGGGCAGGGCAGGGCAGGGCAGGGCAGGGCTGGGCAGGGCTGGGCAGGGCAGAGTAGGGGAGGCGACTCAAAACAAGCCTGCTCGTTGTATTCCGAGCCCTCTTTTAACTGCCAAGGCAATGCTGAATCAATTCCGCATTTGTCGCAACCACCAGTTAAGCAATTGATGTCGTGGAATAGTGATGCGATGTCATCCATACCCGATTGCCTGTTGCAACCGGATGGTTTGGCACATACGCATGCTGTCTTTATGTTGTACATGGAGACGCTCGCTGTTTTGCCACTGGATGGTGTGGTGTTGAAGCATTTGTCTGAGGCACCCACTGCCAGTAGTCGGTCTTTGAGCGCCGCTTTGAAGTCCACTGCAAAGGCGTCGAGGTTCGAGCACAACAACTTGACCTTGAACTCCATATTGACACACTTGACGCACGTGCACGTTGTGCGGCCACCCTCCTAAGGATAGAAGTGAGTGGCAGGCTTCATTAAGATGTGAAGCAATGATCGGAGATGAGAGGATTCAAGTAAAGAACACATGAAGGCATTGACGAGAGCCCTTGGAGAATGCGGGGCACGATGTGTGAGAACTGAGGAGCGAGAGATATCAAACACAGGGAAGTGTGTGCAAGGCAGCAAATGTAGTGCAAAAGGAATGGGGGCAGCGAGTGCACTAAGATGGACTTGGGCAGTGGGTGTCAGATGGTGGCAACGAGAGCATGTATCAGGCGAGGCACACTAGTTTACATACCGTGAGAGTCTTGACATAGTTCGGGCGTTGAGTGTTGAACAGTTTGATACCCATCTTCACGTCACCTGCAGATTCTGATTTAAACCTCTCGTAGAGTTCAGCTGTGCTCTCCTTGACCACATGCAGGGCCAATTTCTCCTTAATGACCAGCTTTGTAACTGGGTCAACCGTTCGCACGGTCCTCGTGTCAAACATATTTGGAGACGGAGATGAGTTGTTCACCCAGAAATTCTTTGCTAAGTCCAGATGGGCACCAGGTATTTTGTTCTTGTTCTCCTATGCATACATGCCATCAAATTAGCGAGCAGAAGTCATGAAGTATGATCCTAGTGCATATCCTCCCCATATCGAGTGTGATTCCCATAATGATTTGCAACCTCGATCTCCAAATATATATATATATATATCACTACACAGTTGTGTCCCCCTCCATTAAATATATCGACAATGATTCCACCCCCCCGGGTCCATTATTAGCACAAGTGAGTTACATTCACGTGTCCCCTAATGGATGTCAGGTAGGGTACATGAACGAGGGGCCTATCAGCAATCTTTAACAAAATTAAGAGAGTAATGACAGTCAATAAGTCGAGCGGATGTTAAGCGGATGAAAGTGTAACGGCAGTCAATCAGTCAAGCGGATGCTAGTGATACTCATGACTCATTAGTATGGGAGGAGGAGTGGTACATCTGAGAGAAAGAGAAGGCAAGGCTATCCCCACTTAACCTATCACCACACTCACTTTGTTGCGATAGGGTACGAAGAAATCATCTGCAATGCCCATCCTGACCCTCTCATTTTCGACAGAAGCTTTATCCACTGCACGCCACGAGACTCCCAGTAAAGCAGCCGCTTTCGTCTTAAGTTTTTCTGTTGTCACCCACGGGCCTGGAGAAAATTGAGACAACCGACAAAAGTATCAGTCATCATTCTCATGCATGGAAATAAGAACCCAACAAGAGTGTTCAGTGTTAAGTTTGCTCAAGTATGGTTTACATAGATTCGAGACATCAGTAGAGGTATTCCTTCACGGTGAGTTTCCATTTATTTCTGCCGCCACAAATTTAGGGTTGAGGGTTAATTTAAACAAGAATAAATCATGCATCACGTGCCTCGATCTCTCCTGTAGAGTTATAGGTTTAGGGTTCACTCTTTAGGGTTCGGAGATATTTGGGTCTTACAGGCTCAAGAGCTCACCCATAATCATCGAAAGTGCAGCCATTCTGGAGCGTTTGACGCCTACGTGTTGCCCACCGCCTGAGGATTTCACTCCATGGCCCAAACTCTCTCTCAAGGAGCCAATCATGTGGGCTGCTAACTTGGTATCACTCGGAGACACAAGATGAGGAAGGAGACCAGCCCTATGCATGCGTTGGTGAAGTCTGGTTGCGAGCTGCTGTCTCTCCGGGAGGGGTCTCAGACCTTTACGCTTGGTGGAAAACAGGACATCGTATGCTGACGAGACGACTGCATTAGCTTGCCGCTTCTTTAAAGGCTTTCCGCCCTCGCCATCACTGTTCTCATCATCACCATCGTCCTCATCACCACTGCCGTCATGGCCATTGTCGCCATCACCGTGTTCAAAGCCCATGTCCAGGAGAGAGGCTTCTGGGGCCGTGGTTGCAAGGTAGGTGCTTGCAATGGTGCCATCAATGTTCTCAACAACTGCAGATGGGTAGGTGGAAGTACAAAATACGTTGGTCATGCCATATACGAGTCTGTCCCACCCAAGAGGAATCTAGTGTAGGCTCAAGCAGTATGACACTACCGGTACCAAGTTATGGGAGCCTTCCCTCTATTGGATTACCTCATGGCATATTATTGCATGATATGTCGATATGACAGCATGAAATTGGATAGGCAAGGCATGGCGTATCATTGGCTTTGCCAGATTGGCACACGACATTACGTTGCCAATAAATGCAATGCCCTCACCAAGAATAAGTGTACGGTATCAAAGCAAGCAACACTCACCATCGTCGATGATAAAAGTTTGACGAGCAGCATGAGGTGTTTCATTATGGATAATGGGCTGAGGACCAATACCCCGACTGTCGATGGGTCCTAGCTCTGGATCTGAGTGGCTGCCATCACAAAGTTCATCACGCCAACGCCTGGGGCTGAGATTGCTGGTTGTGACAGTGAGTAGCACAGTGGTCAAGAGAAAGAGAAGGACGAGGATTGACCAGAGGATGTGATGCATTGGTTTATCTCGAGCCATGCAGAGGAGCGACCAAAGTTCGATAATTGATGACTCGTATTTACTATTTCCCTGGCAAACGAAATTAAGATGACGCTAAAAGCGTGTACAGATCGGCCGAAGGATTCTGTCCTTTACCGTCTGGGGAACCACGAAGCGGCCCAGTCAGCCAGTGCCGCACAGATCTCCGCACGAACAGACTCATGTTATGCACGCACGAACATAATGATTCGAAACAGAATTCTGTTTCTAAACAGAATTCTGTTTCGAAACAGAATGAAACAGAATTCTGTTTCGAAACAGAATTCTGTTTAGAAACAGAATTCTGTTTCGAAACAGAATTTCGAAACATAATTCTGTTTCGAAACAGAATTCTGTTTCTAAACAGAATTCTGTTTCTAAACAGAATTCTGTTTCTAAACAGAATTCTGTTTAGAAACAGAATTCTGTACGGAACAGAGACAGAATTCTGTTTAGGAACATAATTCTGTTTAGAAACAGAATTCTGTCTCTGTTCCTAAACAGAATTCTGTTTAGAAACAGAATTCTGTACCGAACAGAGACATATGTTTGGAGCCAAGCAGAATTCTGTTTGAGGCAGAATTCTGCTCCGTGGCTAAGCACTACGTACGTATCAATCAGATGGGCAGCATAACGAGGCTGCTGGATCAAAGCAACCAGTGGTAAGATGGCCCCACTTTGAGTCGGTCGAACGTAAGCTGCAACGCAACGACTAGAGCACGGCATCACGCTGTCGGCTGGTCCATGCGCTGTGACAATGTGCGCAGATGGCAACGATTCTTATAATTTCTGCAGCTTCAGGCACCGAGTAGGTCTAGTAGATCAAAGCAGCCTGGGGTTTTAACACACACGATTGTCCCATTTCGATTTGGTCGCGCAAGCTGCAACGCAACGACTAGAGCTCGCTGTCAGCTGGTCCATGTGCAGTAGCATTTGATTCTGCGCAGCTGGCAAAGCCTTTTGTCATTTTTGCAGCTTAACCGAGTAGATCAAAGCAGCCTGTTGCTTTAGCATGTAAGATGGCTCCACTTCGATTCGGTCACCCATGCTGCAAAGCAACGACGGAAACACTCTTGATCTTACTCTCAGCCAGCGATTTGAATCTGGCAGTCATTGCTCCACACACTGTATTTCTTTCTCTCTCATAGCGACGTCATCATTAAGGACGGCAATTCTGTACGCACGGACTCCCGTCTGTGCATAATTCTGTCAGGAACTCGTGCAAAACAGAATAATGTTTAGCACCTACTGACGTGTGTGAACATAATTCTGTTTTCAACACAATCCGGTAAAACAGAATTCTGTTTTCAACACAATCCGGTAAAACAGAATTCTGTTTTCAACACAATCCGGTAAAACAGAATTCTGTTTTCAACACAATCCGGTAAAACAGAATTCTGTTTTCAACACAATCCGGTAAGACAGAATTCTGTTTTCAACACAATCCGGTAAAACAGAATTCTGTTTTCAACACAATCGGGGAAAACAGAATTCTGTTTTCACTAACAGAATTATGTTCGTGGAGCAGAAGCTTTGATATTTGACGCTCCGCCTCCCCACAAGATTAGCTTCTCCGAGCCAAAGATCTCTGCACGTTATATGTCGGTTCGCCTACTCCCCTCTATAAAAAGGATTTCGATGGTCACTGTCAGCATGCGATGAACGCGATCGACGCCTGTTATTACAGCGTCGCAATCCCATCACCCACTGTTTGCCTCTCAAACCTATCCATACCATCCAATGTCCCTCTCATACGCTGTCCATGTTATGGGCTCAGTGTAACAACGGTGATTTCCCTCGCCACTCTCATGCACACCTTCCACTCTATACCACCTCATCTTCACAGCCACTCTCACCCACAACCCAATTACAAAAGCAACACTTTTTTAAGCAACCGTATTGTGCCCCACCTTCACCTCCCCACCTGTTCCCCTTGTCACTCCCCCCCCCCACCTGTCCCCATCCAATGTACCTCCTCCCAGTCTTCTACACCCCTTGCCCTTTCTTTCCTCTTGCCCCCTAACGCTCCCCACCCTAGTCAATCTTGCCCTTGTCCCCCCCCCCCATCTTTCAGGGGAGCAGGCCGGACAATGTGCCGGATGGGAGTCAGCAGTTGCACGTGGAGAGGTCGTCAAAACAGCAGGAGGACTTCAACTTGATGGCATTAAAACAACCCCTAGCTCACAAGGTGAAATCAAGTAACCCCCTCTCCTCCCCCCCCTCCCCCTCCCCTCCTGCCTTTGTCCATCCTTGATGCCCCTAGAGGGTTCTGTTTGCCTCCAACAAGCAACTCCACTTCCACAATCTTCTCCCCCCTGCCCCCCCCACCCCTCCCCATCTTCCTGTCCCTCTCCCTTTCTGTCCCACTCCCACAGTGTCCTTCTCCCACAGTGTCCTTCTCCCCCCTGTGCCTTCCCTTTCCCTCCCCCCTTCCCTTTCCCTCCCCCCCTCCCCCTTGTATACCCCCCCTTGCCCTCTGCCCCCCTCCGTCCTCTGAGCCCCTCTCCCCTCTTGTCCCTCTACCCCACCATGCCTCTCCCCTCTTGTCCCTCTACCCCACCATGCCTCTCCCTTCCCCGTCCCTCACCCCACCATGCCTCTCCCTTTCTGTCCCTCCACCCCGCCATGCCTATCCCTTTCTGTCCCTCTCCAACAGCGCTCCTCTCCTTCAGAGACATTGGACCACTGGCAGCTCCGGCGCGTCGAGAACAGCACATTTCAACGGGAGGGGGAAAACCTGCCGGACCCGAAGTCGCAGAGACTAGAGGTGAGATGTTTACCCCTCCTCCTCCCCATTGTCCCCCTCTGCCTCCCCTCCTGCCCCCCTTGTCCTCCCTTCCCCTACCTTTCTGTCCCTCTCCCACATGACAGGTTTGCAAGCAGAACTGGAAGCAGTGTATCGCAAGCATGGCAAAGTAAGTACCAGTGTTGTAAGTTTCAAATCAACCTTTGTCGCTTCGGCATGAGACTTGCTGCACCAACACTTAAAAGGGTTGTAAATTACTTGTCATGGGTCTATACCAAAATATTGTCTAGGGCAGGTGGGGAGATCAGGGCGGGTGTACAAATGGGAGGGATGTAATACTGAAATGACTTATCTTGGGTATGCACCAAAATTTTGTTCACCACTACAAATAGGTCGCACCGTGGACTGCCTCAGCTGATGGCAGGGCTGACATCAGCAGACAGAGGTTTAACCTCTGGCATAACACGGCAGCACCGGGCGCTGAGGCTACCCCGGGCGCCCAGGCAGCACCGGGCGTTGAGGCTACCCCGGGCGCTCAGGCAGCACCGGCCGCCCAGGAAGCTCTGGGGGATAAGGCAGCGGGCGATGACGGAGGACAGGTGGGTTTGGTGCCTCCTCTAGGACTTGGGTCTCGTTTCATTACGTGCCGTGACATAAGGCTCTGAGCTTAGTTTATTTATGGCAGTAGTGGGCCCTTGCTACATACGTGTTATTTTTAGTACTTGTGTTTGGAACAGCAATCTAATCTCTAACATTACTCGATGTCAAAAGTGTAAAGCAACATTATATTTGTTTAACATGGCATGGATTGTCGCACACCTGCATGTGCAAAGTCAAATCCATTTAGTGGTCATTGTCTACAAACCAAAACATCATGGCAACTTATTTATAATTTATATTATAAAATATGCCGGCCATGATACTTACTCGTGTTTTAACCAATGCAGGAAAATGCTCGTGTAGCACCGGGTGCTCAGGTAGCATCAGGCGCTAGGGCACCACCGGGCGCTGAGGCTTGCCCGGACGCTGAGGTTACCCTGGGCATTGTGACAACATCGGGCGCCCATGCAGCATTGGGCGCCCAGGCAACACCCGGCGATGAGGCAGCGGGCAGTGATCGAGGACAAGTGGGTTTGGTGTTTCCTTTAGTATTCGGGGTCTCGTTTCATTACGTGCCATGTAACATAACGCACTGAGCTTAGTTTATGTATGGCAGATTTGGGACCTCGTTGTATGCGCGTTATTTTGTGTACTCATGTCTGGAACGGTAATCTGACCTCAGACATTTTACGGCATGAAAGGTTGAAAGCAACATTATATTTATTTATGGCATGAATTGTCACACACTTGCATGTGCAAAATCATTGAGCGGTCATTGTCTACAATTAAAACTTCAGGATACCTTATTTATATTATAAAATATGCCGGCCATGATAGTTACTCGTGTAATTACCAATGCAGGAAGATGCTCGTGCGGCACCTGTCGCTCAGGCAGCATTGGGCGCTAGGACAACACCGGGTGCTGAGGCTGCACCAGGCGCTGTGGCGACCACGGGCGCCTAGGCAGCACTGGGCGCTCAGGCAACCCCGGGCGCCCAGGTAGCATCAGGCGCCCAGGCAGCTCCGGGCGATAAGGCAGCGGGCGATGACGGAGGACAGGTGGGTTTGGTGCCTCCTCTAGGACTTGTGTCTCGTTTCATTACGTGCCGTGACATAAGGCTCTGAACTTATTTATTAATGGCAGTATTGGAACCTCGTTCTATGCGCGCTATGTTTAGAACACGTGTTTGGAACGGCAATCTGATTTCTAACCTTTATCGACAAAGTTTGAAGCAACATTACATTTGTTTATGGCATGGATTGTCACACATCTGCATGTTCAAATTCAAATCCATTTAGTGGTCATGGAAACAAAAAAACTTCATGGTACCGTACCTTATTTATATTATGGAATATGCCGGCCATGATAGTTACTCTTGTAATTACCAATGCAGGAAGATGCTCGTGCGGCACCTGGCGCTCAGGCAGCATTGGGCGCTAGGACAACACCGGGTGCTGAGGCTGCACCAGGCGCTGTGGCGACCACGGGCGCCCAGGCAACACTGGGCGCTCAGGCAACCCCGGGCGCCCAGGTAGCATCAGGCGCCCAGGCAGCTCCGGGTGATAAGGCAGCGGGCGATGACGGAGGACAGGTGGGTTTGGTGCCTCCTCTAGGACTTGGGTCTCGTTTCATTACGTGCCGTGACATAAGGCTCTGAGCTTAGTTTATTTATGGCAGTAGTGGGCCCTTGCTACATACGTGTTATTTTTAGTACTTGTGTTTGGAACAGCAATCTAATCTCTAACATTACTCGATGTCAAAAGTGTAAAGCAACATTATATTTGTTTAACATGGCATGGATTGTCGCACACCTGCATGTGCAAAGTCAAATCCATTTAGTGGTCATTGTCTACAAACCAAAACATCATGGCAACTTATTTATATTATAAAATATGCCGGCCATGATACTTACACGTGTTATATCCAATGCAGGAAAATGCTCGTGTAGCACCGGGTGCTCAGGTAGCATGAGGCGCTAGGGCACCACCGGGCGCTGAGGTTACCCCGGGCATTGTGACAACAATGGGTGCCCAGGCTGCATCGGGCGCCCAGGCAGCTAAGGGTGCCCAGGCTGCATCGAGCGCCCAGGCAGCTAAGGGCGCCCAGGCTGCATCGAGCGCCCAGGCAGCTAAGGGCGCCCAGGCTGCATCGAGCGCCCAGGCTGCAACGACGCCCAGGCAGCTAATGGCGCCCAGGCTGCATCGAGCGCCCAGGCAGCTAAGGGCGCCCAGGCTGCATCGAGCGCCCAGGCTGCAACGCGCGCCCAGGCTGCATCAGGCGCCCAGGCAACACCCGGCGATGAGGCAGCGGGCAGTGATCGAGGACAAGTGGGGTTGGTGTTTCCTTTAGTATTCGGGGTCTCGTTTCATTACGTGCCATGTAACATATCGCACTGAGCTTAGTTTATGTATGGCAGATTTGGGACCTCGTTGTATGCGCGTTATTTGTGTACTCATGTCTGGAACGGTAATCTGATCTCAGACATTTTACGGCATGAAAGGTTGAAAGCAACATTATATTTATTTATGGCATGAATTGTCACACACTTGCATGTGCAAAGTCTAAGACATTGAGCGGTCATTGTCTACAAATTAAAAGCTCATGGCAACTTGTTTATATTATAAAATATGTCGGCAATGGTAGTTACTCGTGTAATTACCAATGCAGGGTTCAGATGTTCGTCCACATCCACAAATGAGCGCCGGGATTGGGACAAGCTCCTATCATCCTGCCAGCCAGCTAGCCAGCGAAGCGAATAATGTCGTTGCATCCCAACGGGAAATTCAACGCGAAAGAAAACAATGGTCTTGGAATTGTCATCCTTGCCTGTCTTCAACAGCAAAGATGTCAAGTCCATATTGAAGGAGCAAAAGTTTCAGGCTGACAAACTTAGGCACCATTGAACATGTTAAGGCTGGTCCTCTGATTTGAAATTTTAATAATAGTGGACCACAAGTTGTGATGCGTGTCTCGCCCTCCTTAGCTTCACTTGTCACATCTCATGTGGATGCTGACTTCAAGGTGACAAGATCCCTAGTTGTTGTTTATCTCGAACACAATTTCTGCTGACATATATATCCTGAGACATATGAGAAATGACTAATCTGAATTCACAATGTATTCAACATATGAGTGGTGCTGTTATGTGATGTAGGATGTGTTCATTACCGGTCATTTCCTTGGTGATAATACTGGGAGCCCACGAGCGGGATGTCACCCCTGGTCAAGAGTCGAGATTCCTGACAGCCCGATTGTGGGAAATCAGCAGGTATTACATATCATCCACACGTGATGTTATATTTCTAACTGTGTTTTGATGGTATGTGAGGATTTAGGGTCGCAACGAGATGTTAAACTTGACCAAGTATGGCCCCCATGAGCTGGCTAACCCTTAGCACCACCAGTCTAATTCTAAACGTGCATGATGAGATAATAAAGGGAACAGGTCAAACATGCACTCTCTGAAACACTCTCTCAGCCCGAGCGCCCATTGTGTTTCCACAGGGAACAGCGGAAATGTTCATCACACAGTGTCTCGAGAAACAAGACTTGACCCCATCGGAGATTTTGACGGAAGTCATCCAGCGGTACCCTAAGCTACTCAGCGATGCAGCACGCTTAATTCTTAGTGCCGATGTGGGCCCTGAGACGATTTGTGGTGCCATCGAAGACTGGGTGTTCCTCAGCGACGAAAATCTATCTGAGGAAGCAAAGAAAACATTTCTAGCAGAGAAAGCAATAAGCTATAAGAACTATGACATCACCAGAAAATCCCTGCAGAGGCTTCAAGAGGTCCCAGCCTCGCCACCTTGGGACGATCTGAACAATTCGAGGTGTCAGCTCAATGACGAGATCATGAATTTATATGCCCTGCTCCTGGAGGTAAGTTATTTTGTGTCTTGAATGATTGGTCCAGCTTTCCTTGATTATAACCATTACTCTTACAGGACAGGCAACAACTCAGCGATGTGGGGTTCAACACCTTTTTCTTCAACACTTTTTTCTTCTCAAGCCTCTCTCCCGATCATCTTGCCACTCCGAAGGGCTACGCTTACGTCTACGCAAATGTAAAAAAATGGACCCTGCCCGAGAGGCTTCGTGCGGCTGGCAAGGTAGGTGCATCGCCTCTGGGCTTTCATGTTCCTAGTCAGTTATCCAGGTATGCATACACGGATGCTTAAAACAAGTTGTAGCACAACAGTCTCGTGAAAATCATTGCGTCATGACTACATGATTGAATGTAACTGATGTTTTCAGGAGGAAACAAACATTCTGAAGGTTGAGAAGCTCGTTTTCATCATCAACAACTCCAATAGCCACTGGACACTGGCAGAGATAGACCAGAAGAAAAAACAGTTATCCTTGTACAACTCCATGGATGTGAGTATCACCAAGTATCACCCTCTGGTTTACGACATGTCTAGGTCACTTCCACCCTAATGCACAGGACTGACACAAATATGTACTCATCCTGAAATTATAATGTTTGGTTACTTGAACGGGTTATAAACATCGTCACTGGAAGCATTTAAGTGTGTTGCATGATTTGAACATAACAGTTTGGCAAGCCTCCGTGTCAGCGAGACAAGAAAGTTTTGGAATGCTTGGCAACATGGATGAAAGAAGAATACAAGTCAAAAGGTCGTGAGGAGGTTGACATGTCAAACTGGCAACGAATCTTCCCGAAGGTCCCACAACAAACCAATACAGTGGATTGCGGGGTCTTCTGCTTGAAGTGAGTTGTCTCGGACTGTTGCTTATTGTTTACACTAACTGGGCCTGGTCCGGCCCTTTGGAGTAAAGGGAGCATGGCCTAGAGGGGGCATGTCATGAGCCCAGAGGCCCATGGTCATGAGAGGTCAGATTATGCGGAGGGGGCAATTCAAGTTGTGTCGATATTGAAAATTATGACCATATTGAAACATTTGTGTGTTTGTACCCTTTATAGGTTTGCTGATCTGCTTGGCAAGGGCGCAGCCACCTTCGACTTCGGCATGAGTGATATTAACAAGATCCGACAGGAAATTCTGACGCAACTAGTGTGCTGCAAGATTCCTCTGTAAGACTCAGTTGTGTTGATGTCAGCCGAGGGATATTTCAAATCCTTTGGAATTCATATTGCCAGGGATTTTCCAATGTCTTCGGCAGTAACGGATATTTTGGCTATTGTTATCTGATTTGTAACTAGATTTGCATGAAATCATAACTCAACCGATGTTTCTTAGACTATTAAACCTTAGCATTCAAGCACGCATTGAATATTTTGCATATATGTATACTGTTTTCATCGCAAGATACGAATTATGGTGTGCACATTTTTGAGGGTATCTTGGTTCCCAGCCAACAACCAACATCAACGATCATTCCATCATGACTTGGACTAAGCGCGGTACATGGCCACATACCTCTGCTCCGCTGGGTGATCCCCGGGGTTCCTCTGCCAGCTTCATGCTACATAAGCGAAGGGTGAAGTGGGTCAGGCATGCACTGAAATGCTACATTATGAGTGAAGGGAATTGTGAGGCAGGTGCGCGCAAACGCCTATTCCATGAGCCAATATAATTACACGTCAATATAATTACACCTCATGGCACTACACAAGAAATGGGCGCCCGAAAGTCAGTTGGCAGTACGAAACTTATGCCAGAAGGGGAAAAGAAAAGGGAGAGGGACAAAATGACGCCAAGTAACCATCCCTCAAAAGGAAGAGCAGTGTGAAGGTTCCCCTAAGTTTATATTATAGCCTGACCGAAAGCAAAAAAAGGAAAACACCTCCTCAAATAAAAAGCATACTTTTAATTCCCCAGATCCTCCCAGAGAAGGCAGTTCTCGACAACAGGGATATGTTTGTACAACGTCATATCTACGACTTAAGGCTCTACTTTAAACGAGCAAGGCACATCCAAGTCTTGAGGCAAATTTCTGTTCTGAAGTCTTCGGCCCGACCATGGCACACAGCGGCCATAATGCACACACACACACATCCCTTCCCATGATCCATGACATGGCTCACACTCTCATCATGCAGCTCGACCCTTACACCTCAGCTATGCGTTTTTTTAGAGGGACCTGGTCCGCAGAGCCACCCGCCTCTGGGCCGACAAAATCGGCCTTTCTCGCTCCATGAAGGGGAAGATCAGGGCTGATGTGCAGAGGGTATGCAGGCCGGGACCGACTGGGCGAAAGGGGTAGGAATCGTTCATGCGCAGGGAGAGGCGGGCTGCACTACAAAGAGGAACTGTATAAGGAGAGGGGATGGCACAGGGCTGCACTACAAAGGGGAGCTGTATGAGGAGAGGGGAGGGCGCAAGGCTGCACTACGAAGAGGAACTGCATGAGGAGAGGGGATGGCGTAGGACAATGATGTGCCGAGAGGGAAGGAGTGAAACACAAAATCGTGTGAAGAGCAGGGAGGCGAGGGAGTGCGCCAGCCTTGCTCTGCCCATATCTCTCGCCTTGATGCAAATGCAATGCTCTGAATAGTTAATAAAGGAAGCCAACCGTCTGGCCTGGTTAGGCTCAAAGTTACAAACACACACAAACTAGTCACGATATGCATCCTCCCCCCCCCAAGTGCATGCACCTGCAGCAAGGCCTCAAGCTCGGGCACCCTGCACCCCATGACTGCCCCGGCCTCGGCGTCCACCGCGCTGGCACCTTCCCTACCAGTGAGGGCGCTGTACTGCAGCTCCTCCCACAGCCCACCCATCTCCTCGTGCAGCCTCTGCAATTGCTGAGGCTTGTTTGGCAAAGGTGACAGACAGGCTGTCCAACTGTCACTGTTTTGTGTCCACCCATGGTAGCCCCTAAGTGCAACGCTGTGCCCATGAGTTCCGGGATTAAGGTTCAGGGTTTTGAAACCCATTTTCCTAAACAGTATAACAACGCAACATGCGCCCCCCTGGTCCGCTGTCAGAGGACAGCGTCTGCCCTGCCCTGCCCTACCCAGCACAGCCCTGCCCAGCCCTGCCCTGCCTTGCCCTACCCTGCCCAGCCCAGCCCTGTCCAGCCCAGCCCTGTCCTGCCCTGTCCTGCCCAGCCCTGCACTGCCCTGCCCTGTCCTGCCCTGCCCTACCCTGCCCTCCCACGTACCTAGCCTGCCCATGGCTGCAGGCAGATCCAATCTGACGAGAACGAAGAGTTTGCCTGCCATTTATGACGCCCTCTGGGGGCATCAGGTCATCCCACAGCAGGGTCGTCGTCTCGACCTGACGCGGATTTGCCGAGGCGTCGCTGAGTCACTCCTTTTGGCGACGAAGTAGGTAGATTCAACCACCCCGGAGTGATGGCGCACTTTGCAGGATAGCGGCATGTATGTAAATGCCTGTATCACACAGTACCGAATAAGGCCACCGAGTCATCTGATAGAGGAGACGTCACAATGTGTTCTGGTTACGGAATAAGAGACAAAACCCCGAACCCACCCCAGTCATACAAATCGCACTTGGCAGTCTGCTGCGCGAGTCTGCTGGCTTCCAAGGTGCATGGCTGGCAGTTCTCATCAGCACCATGGGGGGGGGCATGATTGGTTCCACCTGATTGGCCCTATTCCTTCATCAGTCCGCTCGTGATACCTCAAACACTTCTGGATCACTGGTCCCTGGTGACAAAATTGCAGCCGTGGTCCGTTTCTTTACCCCAGGACTCTCGAACCGATCCCTTCTGGCCATTTCCTGATCCCGCGGATTTTATCACGCTGCAGGTCAAGCTCGACACATACCGGTACCGTGCTTGCCTATCTGTCCCAGGGAACCCCAGGAGCAGGGGTCTCAATTCAATCAGAATCATGTCTGATCGGGACGTGCTGTTTTGGATTTGGCCCTTAGTGGTTACACCAGCATATTTTGGCATTTAAATACATCCAGATCACCAGAAAATCACGGGTCCTCAACAACTGGAGCATAGTCATGTCTTTTTCACACGAAGGCCTGAAGGAATGCAAATTTAGTGTCAAGATCTGACCTGGCATTGGGGCCGTCCATGACTAAAATCCGGGTGAATCCATTCCCTCTAAACGGCTGATGTCCCCAACCAGTTAATGAGGTGACACCTGTGGGACATGCTTAAATAAAATTCGGCCACACGGCAGACAAAAAGCCAGGTAGGAAAATCCAAGGGAGAAGTCAGTCCTGAGGAAAGATGGGAAAGAAATTTGACCTGCCAAATTTGACATGCCAAGACGAACAACAGCAAAGAGGTCAGGCAAACCGTGACCCCTGCCCTGAAGAGACTAGCCTTCAACAAGCTCAACTACATGTTCCACAAAAGCCAGGGCCTCCCGTGCCTGCCACCCCTGCCTGGGACCCCTGCCTATGACCCCGGTAAAGCTGGTGGCAGTCTATAGCACTGATCTGGGGACCAGCACACCCCGCTCAGTAAGTAACGCCTTGATGTTGGGGCAATGATCATTGCGCCATCATCTAGTGTCGGCTGTGCTCACCGCGCCAACCAGTCAAAATGCCACCTAAAAGATATGAAGGGGGTGAAATTCAGCACAAAAATTCAGGTAAAGCATGCAGATGAGCAGCCAGAATGCATGGCAATTTATAAGGGGACACCAGTGCTCAGTTTGGTGGTGACCGGATCTCCTCTGCCAGTTGCATGCTGCAATATGAGTGAAGGGTTAAGTGGGACAGGTACACGTAAGTGCTGCATGCAGTGCACACTTACGGGCAAAAACGTTACACGTATGGGCCCTGCATAAAATGACTCGGCCGAGTGGGCGCCTAATTGAGGGGTTGAAACAAAAAAGGCAGAAAAAAGGAAGAGTGGGAAATAAAGTTTAGGGACAAAAAAAATGTTGGAAAAGAAACAGTAAGCTCCAGCCTCTGAAAACGCCTACGCCTCGACAATATCTACCACGTCTTCCACAAAAGCCAGGTCGTCCACCCCAGTCCTGCCCCGGTACAACTTGAAGAATCTCTAGCACCACTCGGGGAACCTGCCCATCCCTGCTCTTGCACGTTGGATGCAATACTTCCTCCATGTGAAGGAAGCGTTGTGACATGCAATGCTTCCTCCACATGCTCGCCGTCTCCCCTAGCCCAACATCGCAAGCAGTCTCAACGTCTGTCACGCTGCTGACCGCTGTGCCATCCTCTAGTGCCAGCCGTGCTGACGGCGCCGAGCCGCAGCCTCAAGTTCGTGCGCACGCTGCAAGCTGAAGGTGAATGGCTGAATCAACTAGCGCTAGCACCTGTGTGACAGGTAGCGGCTACAGGTCAGTCGCTGTCTGACGCAGTTTGCCAGGGATGGCTGATCCCAGCTCTAGCTCCTCTGACAAGGCAGCTAGCAATTCACTGTACCAATTGGGGCCTCCGGTGCCCTCCCTGACTGCGAGTTGCATGTCGGCCGCCATGGTTGCCGCCATGAGTGAGCTGTCTTGCTGTGCTGCTGGTGCGACCGCTGCATTGCATAGAAGCGAAGTCGTACGTACGCTGCCACCAACCTAGCTGTAACGGCTGGATCTGCTCCCTCATGCCCCCCCAGCTTAAAGCGTACGCAAGTAGCCATGCAGCTTGGCGCAGATGTTGAAGGAGGCTGGACTGCATTCTGCTCTTGAGGCAATGCCGCGGCCTGACGTGATTGGTGGCCCACACCACATCACGGTAGTTGGCTGCATGCGTTGCACACCTTGAAGGCCATGCGGCGGACACGCTGCAACGCGGCAGCCAAAGGCACCTCTCTACCTTGCATAGCCTAGGTCATGCTGCCGCTCTCGTGCTGCATGATGCTACAGGTTGGAGGGATTTGTGGGGCTGGTGCACTATTACAACATTACATGCTGCATGAGTGCAATGAAACGCTGCAAATTGCATTCTGAGAGGAGAGATTGTGGGGCAGGTGTGACACCAATACACAATTGAAATGCTGCATTAAGTGCGTTTGGGGAGAGATATCCAAGGCATCTGCACAATGGAAACTCTGAAAATTGCATGGGTGGAGGGATCTGCGGTGGCACACTGAATGATGGACTTCGCGTCCATCGTGCCTTCAATTTCAGACTAGAAATCATGCCCCCCTTGCCAGTTGCAGATGGTAACGTTTGTGAGACTCGGTGACGGTGTCTAAGAAATACCTTCTTGTCTTCATATTCTCCCTTCGCTTAGGACATTAAGTAATGTCCACCCAGTTTAAGCTTCGAAGCTGGACAGCCACAGGCCCGAGCTGGCGGGAGGCTAGAACCTTACAGTCGCTGCGGTCTTAAGAAATGAAGGGCCGCAAGCTTGTGACAAAAGTATGTATTGCAATTGATGATGTGGATTGCCAATACGGTCGACTCGCAATCCGCAGAAATGTGCACGGCGATGTCCACACTGCCAACACCGCGCAAGGAGAGGCACAGGAACACACAATTGACTTGCGCACGTTCGAAAACCCATTAATGCGTCTAGAAGAGACGTGGAATGGTGCCACAGTGTGTCGGTATGAAAACGCCCGGTTCCCCCCACACCCCATGCTGCCATTCGGAAATGTACCCTATATTCCGGATATATGACTTTGGGGGTTGATTTTTTTCAACATTCTCTGTTTCCTCCGGTTAGTGGCTGCTGTATGTTGCTTTGCCGTAAGCTACGGGTGGTCGGGGAGGAGGGGTGGTGCCCTCCATAGTGAAGAACCCTTTCTAGACGGCGCAGGAGATTGTCGGCGGTGTGTCACCAAAACGCCACACTTGGGTTGAAAATGTGTGGTGATTCGAATTTGGGGGTTCGCTCGGACCCCTTATATTGATGGTACTACTATAGGGGGTTGCTACCCCCAAAGTCTAACGCTCAAAACATCGTGGCAGTACGGTATGACAAGCGACAGGGGGGGAATCTTGCGGCTGCACGCTGCAGTCTGCACTACATTACCGTTGTCACGAGTCTCTGTTTGGACACCGAAATTCTCGCTGTTATCTATCTAGGTTTGTGTCTCTAACACAGTGCTCCATTATTATGCTACTGTACCGGCATGTGGGCAATATAAGTAAGCTTGCCGCAAGGCTGCTCTATTCCAGTCCCTGTTGGCATGCGTTGCAGATTGGACATCGATACACCCCAGCTTATCTTCACCGCCGTACTCAATATTGCAGCATATTTTCTTGTTTGCGGCGAGGGGGGGCAAAACAGAAAGTCAAACACCCCATAAAAACGACCCATGGCTACCCCCGCCCCCCCCCCCTCGCCTCCGGAACCTAATAAAACCTTCATTTCTCATTAAAAATCAGAATTTAAGGAAGGGAGTGGGGTCAATTTCAATCAGCTCATCAGTGCGCTTCTAATGGTGTCGATACATGTAGATGGTTCACACATGTTAAGCGGTGAAACAAAAAAATAAACCATTGCCCTAGCTACCACCTGCCAGCTACCTATCCTCGCTAGAGGCCACAAAGCTCCAGAAACGAGAGGACTCACGCATGAGTGGCATCAAACTAGCATATAACTTGAGCGTGCAGATGTGCTGCTTCAGAAGCCTGGTCTTTTGCTTCTTGGGGAGCTCCTTGCCTTCCCACCCCTTAAAGTAGTCTTCAGCGCTTATGATACATCTCGTCACATTTGCCTCCGTCAGCTCCTGAGTGACCAGGGTAGGCCATGTGATCTAGGAAGTGATAACTCCAGACATAAGGGCGAATGGTACCCGCCATGCTCCTGCCTGCAGATTGTGCAAGCGACTGGTCTGTTGGTGCAAAGATTGTTGACAGGACCCCTCGCAGCAGCCGTATATGACATCTTGTACTTCAGGGGGCAGCGGGACTCGACTGCTAACGTGCTTTAGTGTGTAGTCTCAGCAGCAGGACCATCAGCTGCATGACCAGCAGCTGCTGCAAGAGCGACAGGCTCGGCGACAGCCGCATGCTCGACAGCAACAGCAGCAGCAGCAGTCTGAGCAACAGCAAGAGCTGAGGGAGTAGCAAGAGTATAGGAGGAGTATACTGATGTGATTGTGCGCTGTCGTTTCGTTGATTTCTCCCTGGCCAGCTTCTCTGCTTCTCTCTTTCACTCTTTCCCCTGTTGGTGATTCCCTAGGGTCACTGGGTTGTCTGAGAACTTTAAGACCTTCAATCAATGCTCACAACAGGTTGTCACTGCTTAATTCATAGCAACTACCATTGCAGCTACACCGTGTGAATCCACAATGGGTGTATGCACAACGGTGCATGTGGTTCCGGAGCCATGACACCCCCATGCCATAATTGCATGCCAATATGGGTCTGGTATTCTGTGTGGAATGTTTTATAATGCATATCTGTAGCAAATTACAGTAGGAATGCAACGGTTCAGATTTCGTCTCAATCTGATGTTTAAAAAAACTAAAATGTCCAAGCAGTTAATGTTTTGTTACCCCCCACCCCCCCCTCCCCTACACTCTGACCCTATATATCTCCCAGCCCCCTGGTCCAAAACAATTTTTATACCATATCTGGAAAGCTCTCGTCAAGTTCTACAACATGCGAGGATGGGATGTATTTCTGTTTGTGGAGGATTTTATTTGGGCCACGCGCTTTTCTGTCTGCGACCGTCCCGGACATGACACCTGAACCCTCTCTGCCTGAACCGGACCACTGTCAAGCCGAAATCAGCCGGAATTCGACTAAAAATCGGCAGGCTCACTGGAGGTCCATAAGTCATAAATCACGACCAGCCCACCATCACCAACTGCATGTTTCGCAGACACTGAGCTTGAACCCTAAACTCTTTAGGGCCTGTGGTGGACCAACGGTGTGACTCTTTACAGTGGAAACATAAATCATAACCCCCAAGGGTGCAGGGCGATATTTTTTTCAAATTGTAATGCTTTAACTCGTCTCTACTCTTGACGAGTCTGCCATTGTAATACTACATGTAGCAATTCTGGGTGCTCGTCGCGAACATGAAATTTTGAACTACCGGTATGAAGGGCATTGACCTCCGCCCAGGCGTCTCTCTGACCCAGATAGACTCACTCGGTGGCTTTAGGGGTTACGATTTCATACATTTGGTTTCGGTACAAATTAAGCCAGCATGATAGCACTAAGGCAAGAGAGGGTTGCATCCTGCAAGGCCTTCAACAGCTACAGCTAGACAAACCTAGTATTGCAAGGGGTTCCCAGGTACCCCTGGAGGGTACTCTACAACCAGCCGCTGATCACAACAACCACACAGGTCACAGCTACCATTGACAGCAAAGTGTACTATAGTATTGCTCACGCCTTCAGAAGGGAATATCAGATAGAGCTACATCGTGGCGATGCTGTCTGCCTTCAGTCCGGCCCACCCCCCACCAGTGTCCCTGCCAGCAGCTTCCTCAGCCTCAGCTCAGTGGTCCGTGTTGTTGGGCAACCTAAAAGCTACACAGCTATATCTCCTATCTACCCGGCATTCCAAGGGTTCCTCCTCCATCTTCCTCTCTATTCCTCGTGCATAAATCGGATGACACGCTGTCCGTCGTGCTCAAGGACGGCATCTGTGATAGCCGAATCGCATGTGGAATCACCTTGCAGGCGTACGAGCAGCAGCTTTACATAGATAGCCTCAACTACAGCGTGGACATCGTTCAGGGCACCTGCACATTGCACAAAACCTGACCACAGCCTCAGTGGCATGGTGTGCAAGCATATGTTCTGATTTTCCATCACAACAGAAGCGACAACATGTTCTCCCGGAGCTGGAGTTTTCAGGACATTCCTGACAGTCTCACCCGCATGCCCCATCTCTTTATTGATGCAGAGGTGGTGGGGACAGGGGAGTAGCAGGCCGAGAGGCAGGCAGAGGAGGAGAGGCTGAGAGGGAGGCAGAGGAGGAGGCAGAGTGCTTGTGGCACAAAGCAGCGAGCTGTCCACATATCCATGTGCAAAAGTGGGAGAGATGCAAACCCTTGCTGCCCGTCTCGGCACGATGGTGCGCGAGGGGGGTAACTGGTCTCTGGCCCCAGCCCCAGCCCTAGCCCCAGCTCTTGCTGAACCCTAGATCCAGCACCGCCGGTGCGGCGGTACCCCTCCCGGATTTCACCAAGGAGCAGGGTCCGGGCAAGCAGAAATTGGTGGGAGGCACCAGGCAGTTCCCCCATCTCAAAGATGTTCAAAATGTGAGGGACGAGGAGAATGTCCCTCCTGCCCGAGGGCCTCCCATCAATTGCTCTGGCCGAGCCAACTCATCTCCCCCAGCTGCCAAACGAGTCACAAAGTTGAAAGGCACAGGCACACAGCCCAACGTCAAGATGGGCAGATTTTGCGCATCCACCCCAACTACAAGCAAGTTCAGCACCCCCAGGTCCCAAGGCATCTCTCACCAGAAGGGTTCGAGATGCGCCGCAACTTGTTGACGGCATCACGCCTACAGGCGTTGATAGGCTTCCTGGAGCCGGAGCCAGCCAAAGCCTTGAGCCTGAACAGCTGGAGGAGCCCTGCAGCAACAGCAACAGCAATTAGGGAAACACAAGACTGTCGACTCTGGGGCGGGAGCACGAGTGCAACATGCTTGGTCTCTTCCTCCATGGGCACGATTCCTACGGCCGGATCGAACTGTTGGCGGCCTTCCCAAGCATCTCTGTGCATGAGTGTAGCTTCTTGCAGCTGGATGTGTCATGTCTGCCCACCTCCATCAGCCAGGGGGTGCAGCTGAAGGTCCTTCCTCGCATGGGGGCCTCACCAGATACCATGCTAGAGTGCAAGACAGCAGACGAACGAAGGGCGGCCCTTGTTACTGTGAAAGAGTTTGGTGCCCATATTTTTAACAACATTATACGTTCCCCCCCCACGTCAATGACGTTACACCTCTGGGCCCTGCTCAAAAAGACTCGCGTGGGCGCCCAACTGATTGGCTGGGAGCAAGAAGAATGAAGTGGGTCAGGAGGAAAAAAGGGGGAAATAAAATGATGGGGCAGAAGGCAGGAAAGAAAGGCCTCTTCAAAATAAGCCTCTGAAACGTCTGCGCCTCAACGATATGTACAACATCTTCCACAAAAGCCAGGGCATCCCTCCCAAGCCTGCCCCGGTCCAACTCAAGGAAATCCCTAGCAACGTCTGAGGGGCCTGCCCATCCCCGCTCCCTTCGCTGATTCTGCAAAGTGGGCAGTGGAAGCAAGCATGTACCGCGTCCTCCACACGCTCGCCGTCTCCCCTAGCCCAACAACGCTGGCAACAGCGTGTGGCATGCTGCTGACCACTGCGCCGTGCTGACTGCGCTGAGCCATAGCCGTACGTTTCTACACACGCACACACACTCCCTACTGCTGGTGCGGCTCTTGGCCTGCGCCAGGCAAGCGCCCGCCGTAGGCTGAAACCAGGCGTGGTAGGCTGCCGAAGACCTATGTTCGGTGGCTGGGTCCTTGGGGCCCCCCAGGCCAATGACCTCCATCTGCGCCCGCTCGTAGGCTGCGTCCACTAGCGCAAGCACTGCTGTGGCGTATAGAGGCTGCATATCGGTCGCTGTCTGAAGCAGTTGGGGCGTCTGCTCCATGCTCAAGCTCCTCCTAGGCACCGAGCACTTCACTGCACCAGTTGCGCCCTGTGGTGCCCTGTCTGACTGCGAGCTGCATGTCGGCCTCAATGGCTGCCGCCATGAGTGGGCTGGCTTGATGTGCTGCTTTGCCCCCAGGTGTAAAGGTCAGAAATATAAGCTAAGTAAGTCCGCCATCCTTTGTAAGCAACCGGTTATATGAATCGAAATCAAGGCTTGCTACCCCCCAGCCTCCGGAGCCCAAGGCTTTTCATTTGAAAATTTAAAGATCTTAATCCCAGTCCTCTCGACAGTTAATGTCGTTAAACATCTGGGCCTTGGGAGCGGGTTGGTCGTCCAGGCGGCGCCACAGACTTTCACCAGCTGTACCAGAGTGTACGTCATTGCCCAGCTGAAAGTGTAACGTCATTGACCAGCTGTACTGGAGCAGGTCTGGGTGGGTGGCCCCGATTCCTGTAAAGTATGTCCAGGGATTAAAATATTGTTCATGTTGTCTGCTAATTTGTCCTCCAGAATAGGAAAATGGCTGCTTAGTTGTCATGTGGCGCCGACCATGTTTTGCAGAGAATAGAGGACAGATCTGTCTTCTTCAAATTCGAATTCCTTATTATGAGCTGTTTTCAGCAGTCTTAGAGATTTTGGAAAAGAATTCTTCAGATTCATGATGGGGGTGACAGTTTGAAGATACCTTTGCTACGGAAGGATTAAGGGCAAGGGCATGTGCTGCGCTTGCTCAGCCGCGGCCCAATCCGCATTGCGTTGATGGAACGCACGCAAGTTCATGTTCCACCCTTCGCATGAGGCGGGTTTAACCCCTATCTGCAGCAACCTCATGGTATCCCTAGCGTGAGCAAAGGAGCGCAGCGCCCCATCAGGGCGTGTACCATAGTTATTAGCTGCCACACCCTCAAAAACCTAGTTTAATAGGAAGTTCTGTTTCTGGGTGACTGTCACACCCTCCTGGACCCCGCTACATCCATATATTGGAATTTCCCCATCATCTACCTCACTGGCGAATGATGTGTCGGCCCCTTCCTGGCCCAAACTATAGGACATCAGGCATACCTGCCTGTGCCCCTCATCCCACCTGCTACCGGTCTGGGCCCCGGCGTGCTCGGGCTGCCCATGGCCCTGCGGGGGATATAGTTTTTTTTTGCGCGCTGACCAACAGTGCTGCTCCAGCACCATGGTGCCCAAGTAACGGCGGCGGTGGCGGGAGGACCCCTGGTGGACCCCCTCGCTCCCTCTCCTCCTGCTCCTGCAGCTCTGCTCGGCATGCTGCCATACATGCTGCATGGTACGCCACGTCAACCCCAAGGTTACCTCTGCCTACGCCCCACTGGGGCGGCGCTGGGAACCCCGGGCCTGGCAGCTGCATGCGGGGTGCTGAAACCCTGGGGAGACCTGCCGGTGTCCCTGCCGGCCTCGCCTTTCCGGGCTTCATGCCTCAATGGGCTGTGCCGGGTTATACCAAATTCTTGCGCCGCCACGACCCCTTGCATGTCGGTCCCTTAGGCCGATTCCTCGTTCTGTCCCACGGCCCCTGCCGGGCTGGTCCCTCACAGCGACCATCACTGCAGCCCTTGCTGCGGGTTCTGACTCTCCGGGCCAGAGCCCCAGCTCGCCTCGGGACACTTCCCTCGGTCTCCTGCTGGCGGGCCTGCAGCCTCTCTGGCCCCGTGGTGATGAAAACAGTGATGGTCTTCCTTGCTTCCGGTTTCTCAGCCACTCCGGGAACGACACCTGTTCCAAGCCCGATCCATCCCCGTGGCTCCCTTCCACCACGGGTGAAGGCACCTGTGGGCTGGCCCCCCTGGCTAAAAGTGCCCTGCTGTCGATCTCCCGGCCTTCCTAACTGGGTGCCGCCCTTTGCTGTGCTCCCCCTTCCTGCATCATGGCGTTCAGTTCTGCCGCTGCCCGCGCAGTATCGGTCCTGTAGCCGTGGCCTGCTTGGCCTCCTTGTGCGGCGAAAGGGGGCGCTGCATGCTGGCATACCCTGGTTCCGGTATGCCCACACACGGGACTTTCTCGCGGCCCTGCGTATCCCTGGCCCCTGCTGAGCTCAAGTGACGCCTGCGTTCACCACTGGCCACTCTGCGCATCAAACGAGCGTTGCGTTACTTCACACACCCTCAAGAAATCGCTGACACAGTGGGATCCAGGCGACCCTACTAGCCTTGCTGCTGACTCCGCATGTCCCGACGCTGCTGCTGGCTTGGTTACTTTCGTAAACGGCCCTCCAGCTGACCCAGCTCGCCCGGCCGGTGACTACTCTGCAGGCCTGACTGCTCTGCAGATTTGATCCCTGACTTCTCTGCAGAGGCCTGCCCTGGCCCCTGCTCACTGCTTCCTTTGTTGCACTCTCCCTTGGAGGTTTACTCGGAGTCTTTCTGCTCCCCACCATCCTCCTCCATTGATTTAGTCGAGTACGGCCCCTTTTGGTGATTTCCCAACCCACGCCTGGGCCTGTAGTGGGTACCGGGATTGGCAGGGGTTTATATTTCCTTCTCCTCATCTTCCTTCAACTTTTCCCAGCTGAGCACGATCGCCCCCGAGCTGGGCAGCTGCTCGGCAGCTTCCCCTCCTGCGAGGCTCGGGCTGGTTGGCACGGCCTCCCTCCCTGGCGCCCCCGGCTCTACCGGCGGGTTCCATCCCGTGCGGGGGGGCTGATTGCGCGGGCGTCCGGCGGCTGCAGCTGCCTATCCGGGGCCGGCACCTCCTGGCTGGTCGGGAAAACTTCCGGTGACCCCTGCCCCGGCTGTGCTTGATTTGCTTGCTGGTCTCTATACCACCGATGCCGCTCCCTCTGGCTGCGGGCGGCTGCTTCCTTAGCAGCCTCCAGCTGCACCACTATGCTGCCGCACGACCCCGGCTCTGTTGCCGCTGAACCTGTCGGGTCTGCCCCTGAGCTTGACCCTGACCAAGGCTCCTGCTTATCTACCTAGGCCCTGGGGCTAATTCCTCCTTGGCCTGAGCTGCTGCCACCTGGGCTGGAGCTGCCTCCACCTTGTCCGGGGCTGCTGCTACCTCCGGAGCTGCCTCCTCCTCTACATGCCTCCCAATCTCGCTCGGGCCCTCAGGGGCTGCCGGTGCACCAACCGCAGCCTCCGTCCCCACCGATGGTGTGCCCTGGCCCTGGCCATCCAGCACCTGAGTCACCTTTGGCTGCTCTGTAGTTGGCTCAGAACCCTTGGCCCTGCCGGACCCTACTGGCGCTGCTGGCGGCCCACCCGCAGCCTCTAACCCGGCTGGCCCAGCGCTCCCGGCTCCCGGCTCACGGGGTCGACAACTCCCCCCTGCCTGCGGGCTCAGATCAACCGATCTGTACGGGAGCAACATGGGCCACTGGTGCGACGACCGCGGTCTCCAGGCCCACGGGCCTGGTCCCTGCGCTGTAGTCCTGCTGCCTTGCCCCTGCGTATGATCTGCCCCAATCCGGGTCCCTTGCCACTCCCTCTGGCTAAAAGGCACACCTAAGCACTGCTCCCCCAGCACAATGCAGGCCATGAAGAGGACCTCACACTCCTCGTCACTGTGGGCGCAGTGGAACCCGCAAAGGCATCAAAATACTGTCTGCAGCTGGCCCCGTTGGACGTGGCGGGTGACCTGGCGGTCAGTCAGCCGCTGGCACAGGGCTGCGACAGCGCGCTCTGTTCTGTCCGTGTCCCCCATAATTCACACGCAAGCATAGGCATCTCAAGGTGACCGCCACCATCAACCATGCAACAGCATCCGCTGCTGCCTGCATTCCTGACATAGGCAGTGCTAACCGGAGGGGCATGACAAACTTGTATTGCCACTCCCTGTCCGCCATCCCTAGCTTGGGATGCAGGGTCAGCTTGCATGCGGTTTCCAACACCCCCCCATACTCAGGGTTTCCCTCAGGGTTTCCCACCAATGTGCTCGAATGCATCTAGGGGTGTGCGCATCACTCTCACCATGGCGGCTTCAATGATGGCATAAGGGCTTCCATACCCATAAACCACTTTTATGAACAGGTTCCCGACCAACTCTGCCCCAGAATGGTCAGTGGTCCTGATATTTTCATTGGTGCAGACTACAGAGCATCCGCGCCCCCATGGCCATAAGCTGGTCCGCTACGTCTTAAGTCACTACGTGACACGAGCACGCAGTGTCCATCAAGGTCTTCTTGGCGAGAAACAGTTCCTCCTTGACCAGCAATCCCACACATGTCTCGGGCTGCAACTCGTTTCTCTCGAAATCCTGGAGCATCGGCTCGGACACCACCATCTTGCTTTTCCTCCCCCCCGCTACCCTGGCCTCACATTGGGTGACGGCGTCGACATCAACTGGGTATGTGCGAGAGACGTCATCTGGTCGCTCAGATGCCGAGCCTGCACATACACGGACAGCAACAATCTGGTCAAACAACTTTCACAGGGAATGCCACTGCCCTAACCTGGCCTACCCTTCCGGCTGGGCCAATTTCTCCTCTCGCCCCCCCATGGGTCCACTGGGTCTCCCCCTGCAAGGTCCTCAGATCCACTGGGGCATGCAGCCTGCTCATCAGGCAAGTGTGTCCAAGCTGGATTGTTGGAAAACGCAAACCAACTCCCTCCCTGTCTTTGGTTTTCCCCTCTTCCCCGCTTGGACCCTTCCTCCCTCTTCTGCCCACTCGACCCCGCTCGCACTGCGCCCCGCACCTGCACCTTCCGTGCCGCGGGCACCACCTGCCTAGATTGCGCAGCCTCCTGTCCGGTTGCTTCCATTTCCTGCTTAATCGGCACAGCCCCCTGTCTAACCAACTCAGCTTCCCTTCTGATCGGGACCACCTCCACCGTGGTAGCGCTCATTGCCCCTACTGCAACAGGTGGCACTGCAGCCTTCCTGACTGCCAACAGCCCTGCGCAAGGCTGTGTAACACTCTCAGCCTCCAGACTCAGCAACAAGGCATGCACCAAACCTGTAGGGTTAATATATTGGGCTGCTTACTCCCCCTGCCACCCGAATCTATTCTAGCGGACGGGGGTGCGGCCGTATCAGGCTCCAACAACAACTGCGGGGTACCATCCATCAAATGATTCCACTTATCCAAGCCTAGGTCGACCCCTACATAATCCTCCAACGACGCAGGCTCCGGCCCCCCTCGGCCGGTTTACCGCCTGGTAACTGCCAGGCAGACCGTTCCATCCGCTAGGCCCTAGGCCTTTTCCAGGAATATGCGGTCTACCCGCGCCACTTAACCCAGCCAGGTTGCTGGGTCCTCGTTCGCCGACGGGCCCACAATATTCTGTTCTACCCCACCACCCTCACAGCATTATGGCTGCCCTCGGATGCCTATATGGGAGGCAATCCCCTTGCTCACCTGCTCCGCCTCACTACGGTACGTCAAGGTTATGGTGGCGGTCCGGATCCAGATTCGGGAATGATCGGGATAAAAATGATGAAACTGCTTCCCACCTTCCCGCTGGGATTGCAGTTTCTGTTACTAAACTGACGCAATGGTGGTGGCACCCAACAATTACGCAGCAGCCAGCGACTCCGCTTCTGCTCCTTTGCCTACTACAGCCTGGTACGGGCCTGCTAGATAGGTCGGGAATGCAGAAAAACAAATAAAAATCCAAACTCCTCTTTACCAGATGTCGCACCCCTGCTCCTCCTGAGCACAGTGTACCAAAGACAGCATTTCACCGCGCCTCTAAATCAGGATCTAGGCGCCACTGGATCTGATGTCGCACCCTTGCTCTGCCGAGCACAGGGCACAAAAACAGGCATGGATCAAAGCAATCAAGCACAGTAATACTCTAGCTCCGCCGAGCACAGGGCATGCTAGACGGGTGTGACTGCCATATCTACTTAACCCTCCTCACCTTTTCTCAATGAGCAAAAGGTATGGAGGATAGCGCTTCACCGCGCTGATAAAAAACTTGCGCTTGTTTGACCGCTCCACGCAACTGGCGTGGCTAACGTCCCTGCAAGCACTCTTGGCCCACTATATCCTGGGCTCATTACTCCAGCTGGCACCGCAATTTCTTCCGCAGACAATGATGATCTTACAGTCCGACCCTAACTGTTGATCTCAAGCAAGCAGGCAGGATATCGACCTGGGATAGCTAATCCGCAGGTGATCTTCAAATCTCTACACAAATTGAGTCTGGTGGTGCCACGACCGGGATTTGCAAGATCTATATTTGGAATAATCTCAAGCTAAAGGTTGCGGCTAGGATGCGTGTCAAGTTGTCCAAGGCAGAGCGAATTAACACAGACATCAAGTCAGAGAAAGTCCAGCACCTGAAGCAGGGACTTGCTGACACAAGCTGATCAGGCTAGAAACACTTTTGTCCCTTTAAAATGACACTTTTTGGACGGAAGCCAAATGGGGGCTAAGGTCCGTGCGGAACTTTGCTCCTTGTAAGGGAGTGAGTGCAGGCAAGCTCAGCCACCTGGAGACTGGTTGCGAGGTCCTCTTGTTGGCTATGCGCCGCGTGGCCTCTTAATAACTTCTCTGCTCTCTGAACTGACCTGTGTGACTTTCCCGCTTTGCGGGAATCGAGGGATGGCACCGTAGGTAGCGTTAGATTCTAGAAGAGCCAAAGCGGATGCAGCAGGCTTGCGAGGACCACTGATTTGGCTGGGCTGCTCTGTTGGCTTGTACTATGCTCGAACTGCCTTCCGCAAGGCTAGTATTGACTTGTAAATGTACTGGCTGTATGGTGAAAGTGTTTGGATGCTCGGAGAGCTAGACGATGTTTTCTTACAATAGGAAGCCTGTCCTTTTAAAGGGACAAAGTAAGCAAGCCATCCCAGTGGCACTGCAGGCCGGGGGAATAAGAGCCCGGCAGGCCCTATTAAACCATGTACGGGAAACTCAGCCTCAGCTCAGCCCGGAAAGTCGGATTGCTGGGCTGCTACTTAAACTTGGAGGCTTCGTGACTGAAACTCGGAGGCTTCTAGACTGGAACTGCAGAATATGCGGTTCTGTCACATATACGGGAATCTAATGTGATAACCACCCTCCCTTCTTCACTCCATCCCCTGAATCTCACCTCAACTTAGTCGTGGGGACGTCCTGGCCCTGAGCTGGGGACACCGACTTGAACGCACAGCTCCCCCCTGCAGCCGTTATAAAAGGTAAGTGACTTTACGTGGCATCCGATGGGGCATTGCATCCGCTCAATGATGGGAACTAAGCCACCCATGCCATAGCGTGTGGCAGCGGCGTTTTTATACCCATGTGTTAGCCAAACGTGAGGCTTCTATTATCCAAACAATTGAAATGAAGTCCAAACTAATCGGAAAATCCTGAGGTGCGCATCCTTTACACATGCTGCATGTCCTGGCTTTGGAA
This sequence comes from Limnomonas spitsbergensis, assembly GCA_037349105.1. NCBI lineage: Eukaryota > Viridiplantae > Chlorophyta > Chlorophyceae > Chlamydomonadales > Limnomonas > Limnomonas spitsbergensis. Next base: position 17,686 of record JAYJMM010000006.1, on the reverse strand, counting down.
GCACCTAAAATGGAAGGTGCCAGTAATAATTGAGCATGGTAGCACTATGGGGAACGATACGGCACAGGGTCAGCCGGATTTAACACGAGGGAAGCATGATACAGCACAGATTTAGCCGGATAGTACCATCAAGGTACGGCACGATACGGCGCTGGTTTAGCCGTATTGCACTACCAAGGAAGCACGATACAACACAGGTTAAGCTAGACTGTACTACCATGTTTGTAGGCGGCCTGCAAACCATAGGGCCTAAATAAGCCAGACATGTGCTGCTATAAACAAGGGCCTGGTCTAGGCATACATGCACAGGTGGAAACCCTGAATATCAAACAAAACCCAACTGGCGTACCTGTGCAACTCAAATGCAATGTGTCTCTCATGAAGGTGGCCTTGGTTACAGCAATACCGACTTAGTATTGACTTTTAAAAATGGAAAACAAAGTGTGTGTGGGGTAAAACCGTCACCACTGCTGGCCTCTTTTAGACCCCCCAGCCTGCCTGTGCTGGCCCCAAAAGTACCCAGCCCAGCAAAAACTGCTACTTGGCTACCCCCGGCCCTTCCCCGAGTCCAATCCATTGTGAACGTTGATGCGACTAGTAACTAATCTAGTCATTCATGGCCCACGCATATCCAACGGACTTACCTGTCCAACTCAAAATACAAAGTATCCCTCATAAAGGTGGCCTTGGCAACGGCAATCCCGACTTATTTTGCCTTTTTGAAAAATGAAAAATCAGTGAAACAAATTCCGTCCACCTAGTTGGCCTTTTTTACTGCCCGGCCGGCCTGTGATCAATGTCGAGGGAGATAATAAAATCATGGTGAAAAGTCGAGCAACGTGGCGCCACTCCAGACATGATCATCCCCCACAAGGTGGCTCCCCTGCGGGTGCGATAACCAGACATGATCATACCCCAAAGGGAAGTGACGTATGTCGTTCATGGTGAAAAAGAAAGAAAAGAGGCTTGGCCCTACAGGGGCATGAGGGTAAATTGCAAGATGGAAGTCATGATCCGCAACATGCGTCTCTATCAGACATCTGGATGTTGAACACTCGTTGATGAAAGTAGCTTCATACCCCATTGCTGTTGCTTCTGCTTGGATACAATTACCCCATGATGCTTAGTTTGTTTCAGAAGAGGAAACAATAGACCGTTCCTCAGCCCCATATCATACAATCAAATAAACAACACCCACGGCTGGAAGGTCCCCATCGATCGTACTCTTTCAACGCCATCTATCGATCATGAGTCCATGTCTCATGGCTAAACCGCATGCAATAATTGGGTTTCACGAGTTGACATTACTTTTTATACTTAAGCGCAACATGAAAGCTTGCGCAGTAGTTTGCCGGGAATCATCAAGTGACACCCACGAGTGTAAGCTCCCCAACAAGCCCTTTCAACACCATCCAGCGCAAGTCCATGCCTTTTGACTCCACCACACGCTATCATGGGCTTCGCACCCTGACATTGCCTCTTATACTATAGCACAGCATAACAGCCAACACATTGGTCCGTCAGTAACCATCAAACAACACCCACCACTGGAAGGTCCTCAACATGCTTTGACAACGTGACGTGGCAGGCTGTCCCACAGGCTTATGTTGCAGCTAAGAAACCGCCTTTGCTCCTGCATCGGTATCCCCTGCCTGCCCCTGCCGACTGTAGTCCAAGAGAAGAAGAGCCGTCCTCAGAAAGCGACAGCGGCAGAGGAAGGGACACCATTGGATGTTGCTCAGTAGTTGTTGTTACTGCTGCTGCTACTGCTGTTGTTGCTTCCGTTGTGTTTGTTGTTGCTGCTGCTGCTACCTCGTATTCCCAAGCAGTCCACTGCCAGATGTTGTTATGCTTCTGGAGACACAACCAGCACTTGCTGTGTCCACAGTGTTGCTGCCTTCATTATTGCCTGCCAAATCGATGTGTACCTGCGGCTGAGTTAGCCTTTTCAGATTTTGCCAGCGCTACGGCATGAGGGCGACACAGTCTTGACAGACATCCAGGTCCCACCAAGCTCTGATCAGGGAAGCCAAGCATGGTGGAGGAAAGGGCCCCTCCGAATGTAATTGCTATTGTTGTTGCTGTCGCTGTTTTTGCACCCGACATTGAGGAGTGGGAGGCGGGAGCGCAAATCCAATCGTACGCAGCGATCAAAGCTGCAGCAGATGGCGCCATGACCGGCCGAGGCGCGTGTTAGTTGTGAAGGGCAGCCAAAGGGAGTATCGTGCTGCATGGCTGCGATCGCGTGGCATTGTCACGACGTATGACTGCACCGTATGTTTGACTGCGCCAACTGCTTTTTCGGTTGGAAGTTGTGTGTGAACCTGAACAAGTGTGGGTGCCGTCTTAGAGGATCCCAATCTGGGTCCTTTACTTTTTCTTTCTTACTTGATTTCACGGCCTAGTTTAGGGTTTAGGGTTTAGGGTTTAGGGTTTAGGGTTTAGGGTTTAGGGTTTAGGGTTTAGGGTTTAGGGTTTAGGGTTTAGGGTTTAGGGTTTAGTTTTAGTCTTTTCATTTCAACATCCTGCCTGTCTTTTTGAACGAAGCGCTGCCCTACCAAGACACGCATGCGCGCATATACGCCGCTTTCTGTTGTTTCGAACACTGTTTTATCTAACGTGCCATACACGCCTGATGCCTCACGTGACAGCAACAACATGTTCACCCATCAGTTTTTTGCAACAACATCTTACCGATGTGCGTCGAAGCCACGCCGCACCACTCCGATCTCCAATCTTCTTGCTTCGTCTACAGGTTGGCCACGCAGCCCTCGCCAGCTGTGCTGCTTGAGCGCAGCAAGAGGTGGCAGGAGGGCACACCCAGCGCGATTGCAGTGCATCTGATAAAGCAATCATGCAAAGCGTACCTCGCCGTTCCTACAGCTCCACGATCAGGATTACTACTAGATGGTGTTGCATGATGTTGAGCGAAACCTCTGGTTGATCTTGTAGACCTACACCAGGAATGCCAATCTCAACAGACGGCCATGATACGCCTGGAGACCGAATGTCTCGACGCCACAGCCATGGGGCAACGTTCCACACTTTGTACCACCTGTCGACGATCTGGAATGCACTTCTCAGTACCACCAGTGTACCAGTCCCTTCTTGAAAGATCAACCAATTCAGGTGAGCTTGGTAGCACACGTAATGCTACGCTCTGATGGCGACCCATCTTCATCCTGATATGCCCGATCATGCTTTGCCACGGATTGGATCTTGTATGAAGTTCTCTGAGTAACGCGTTGAACTCATACGCAATGTAATGTATAAGCAGCATCTTCCTCATGCGTACCGTCAGGTACCCAACACACCAGGGGCCGACATCCCCACGCATCCCCAAAGCGCCATCGTAAACGCAAGAACAAGGAAGATCGAGAAGCCCAGCAACTACCATCCCCCGTGCACAAGACTCCATCACCTTGCTACATCAGATCAGAGTGCCACAACCACTCGACCACACGACCACTCGACTCAACCTTCCTGCTGTTTGCTGGATGAAAGGCAAGTAACAGCGTGTCCCTCCCGCATGGCCCTCCAGCATGGGCCATGTGCCCTTTAGCCTGTCCATACCCCCCCCCCCCCCTCGTGCTTACACCCCAGGCCACCAGCCACAAGTAAATTACAGAGCAAAGTACCAGTACCAGTACCAGTACTTGTCCCCGTGCACACGACTCCACCTCCATGTTTTTATCAGAGCAGCGTACAAGTACATGTCCCCATGCACAAGACTCCACCATCCTGATACATCAAGGCAAAGTAACAGAACCCCCTCCCCAAACACCTCTCCCCCTCAGCTGCCTAGCTCATGCAGTCCACATATCCCCCTTTGCTGCCTAGATCCAGCAGTCCACCTCTCCCCCTCAGCTGCCCAGGTCTTGCATGCCAAAGATCCCCCACAACTGCCTAGCAATTTAGGGTCCAGCCACTCAAAGTCCAACCAGTCACAGTCCAACCACATCCAGTACCCCCATGTGCTCTCCTAGACTCTCCCACATACCCTCCCGTACATCCCATGCCATAAAGCATGCACCCTTTATGTCCCTTGCTACCACAGGACTAGGCTGGCTGGCCTACCATGCATCATGATCGTCTGAAGCTACCCAAGCCCAGCCTCATCACCTACAGCTTCTCAACAGCCAAAGCACTCCACATGCTCCCTGTCGTCCCATCCTCCTTCGCAACAGCCAATGCACTCCACATGCTCTACCGTCTTCCCATCCTACTTCTCAACAGCCAAAGCACTCCACCGGGTCCCCCGTCCTCCCATCCTGCTTCTCAACAGCCAAAGCACTCCACATGCTCCCCCGTCCTCCCATCCGGCTTCTCAACAGCCAAAACACTCCACCTGCTTTGGCTGGGTTTAGGGTTTAGGGTTTAGGGTTTAGGGTTTAGGGTTTATGGTTTAGGGTTTAGGGTTTAGGGTTTATATGGGTATCTCCCCACTCCCCAACCCCCCCAACCTTAACAGAATGAGCTAAAAATTTGGGGATGTGTCAGTTAAGGTACCACTATTACACTCCCAAATTTTAAACAAATTTCCCCGAGGATTTTCAGAGTTATTAGGGTTTCAAGAAGTTATGGCCTTTGGGACTTAGTTTACAAACATACCACTATTATATATCATTTTCATTGGTTTGATGTGACTAAGACAATGGTGTCTTCAGAATTTCTAAATTTGAAGTTTTCATTAGTCAAAACATGAAAGTAAGCAATCAATGGTTTTAAGCATAATCACTACATAGCTATAATGCTGACAAGTATAATTCAAAAACATAGGTGATATTGAGGTACATGGGCAATGTCTTACCTTGAGAGATCAGTCAAGGTGTGTGTATTCACACACCTTGGTCCAGGGCCACCACTTTAGGGCTAAACCCAAGTTGGAGGTTCTCTCATTGGCCCCACCCAGTGCTTCTTACCCCTCCCCCTGGTGTTTTGTAGATGAGTACACCATGTGAGTGGGGGGAGGGGGAGTTAACATGTGCATCAAGCATGTTTACTTCAAGCAATCCTCCTCAGCATAGACTTCTCAAATCTTGCAGGCAATCTTGCAGTCCCCACTCAAGTCTTGCATAACACTGCAAGCATTGTATGTATATTAGATGTATAAGCAGTATAATTAACATGGGTGAAATGTGCTTACCTTAATGGCATTTCAAGAGAGTAAGCATGCCCCTCCTCCTAGTTAGCATAACTCTTTGGAGCAGCCTCTGCATGTATTGTTGTATATAAGATGATTGGGTCAAAACCTGTACATTGAAATGTGTGCTCACCTTCTTGAAATTCCAAGCTTGTAACCATATATCCACCACTTATCCATGGGCTCCACTCCCTTATTTTTTCCAACATTTTTTTTTGCCTCTTTTGCCCTTTATGTCCCTTGCTACCACATGACTAGGCTGGCTGGCCTACCATGCATCATGATCGTCTGAAGGTACCCAAGCCCAGCCTCATCACCTACTGCTTCTCAACAACCAAAGCACTCCACATGCCCAGCTCATGGCCAGACACATCCCCTCTCCCCCCATCACCTGCCCCAGCTCATGGCCAGACACATCCCCTCTCCCCCCATCACATGTCCCAGCTCATGGCCAGACACATCCCCTCTCCCCCCACCACCTGTCCCAGCTCATGGCTAGACACATCCCCTCTCCCCCCACCACCTGCTCGAGCTCATGGCCAGACACATCCCCTCTCCTAGGGTTTAGGGTTAAGGGTTTAGGGTTTAGGGTTTATATGGGTATCTCCCCACTCCCCAACCCCCCCAACCTTAACAGAATGAGCTAAAAATTTGGGGATGTGTCAGTTAAGGTACCACTATTACACTCCCAAATTTTAAACAAATTTCCCCGAGGATTTTCAGAGTTATTAGGGTTTCAAGAAGTTATGGCCTTTGGGACTTAGTTTACAAACATACCACTATTATATATCATTTTCATTGGTTTGATGTGACTAAGACAATGGTGTCTTCAGAATTTCTAAATTTGAAGTTTTCATTAGTCAAAACATGAAAGTAAGCAATCAATGGTTTTAAGCATAATCACTACATAGCTATAATGCTGACAAGTATAATTCAAAAACATAGGTGATATTGAGGTACATGGGCAATGTCTTACCTTGAGAGATCAGTCAAGGTGTGTGTATTCACACACCTTGGTCCAGGGCCACCACTTTAGGGCTAAACCCAAGTTGGAGGTTCTCTCATTGGCCCCACCCAGTGCTTCTTACCCCTCCCCCTGGTGTTTTGTAGATGAGTACACCATGTGAGTGGGGGGAGGGGGAGTTAACATGTGCATCAAGCATGTTTACTTCAAGCAATCCTCCTCAGCATAGACTTCTCAAATCTTGCAGGCAATCTTGCAGTCCCCACTCAAGTCTTGCATAACACTGCAAGCATTGTATGTATATTAGATGTATAAGCAGTATAATTAACATGGGTGAAATGTGCTTACCTTAATGGCATTTCAAGAGAGTAAGCATGCCCCTCCTCCTAGTTAGCATAACTCTTTGGAGCAGCCTCTGCATGTATTGTTGTATATAAGATGATTGGGTCAAAACCTGTACATTGAAATGTGTGCTCACCTTCTTGAAATTCCAAGCTTGTAACCATATATCCACCACTTATCCATGGGCTCCACTCCCTTATTTTTTCCAACATTTTTTTTTTGCCTCTTTTGCCCTTTATGTCCCTTGCTACCACATGACTAGGCTGGCTGGCCTACCATGCATCATGATCGTCTGAAGGTACCCAAGCCCAGCCTCATCACCTACTGCTTCTCAACAACCAAAGCACTCCACATGCCCAGCTCATGGCCAGACACATCCCCTCTCCCCCCATCACCTGCCCCAGCTCATGGCCAGACACATCCCCTCTCCCCCCATCACATGTCCCAGCTCATGGCCAGACACATCCCCTCTCCCCCCACCACCTGTCCCAGCTCATGGCTAGACACATCCCCTCTCCCCCCACCACCTGCTCGAGCTCATGGCCAGACACATCCCCTCTCCTAGGGTTTAGGGTTTAGGGTTTAGGGTTTAGGGTTTAGGGTTTAGGGTTTAGGGTTTAGGGTTTAGGGTTTAGGGTTTAGGGTTTAGGGTTTAGGGTTTAGGGTTTAGGGTTTAGGGTTTAGGGTTTATATGGGTATCTCCCCACTCCCCAACCCCCCCAACCTTAACAGAATGAGCTAAAAATTTGGGGATGTGTCAGTTAAGGTACCACTATTACACTCCCAAATTTTAAACAAATTTCCCCGAGGATTTTCAGAGTTATTAGGGTTTCAAGAAGTTATGGCCTTTGGGACTTAGTTTACAAACATACCACTATTATATATCATTTTCATTGGTTTGATGTGACTAAGACAATGGTGTCTTCAGAATTTCTAAATTTGAAGTTTTCATTAGTCAAAACATGAAAGTAAGCAATCAATGGTTTTAAGCATAATCACTACATAGCTATAATGCTGACAAGTATAATTCAAAAACATAGGTGATATTGAGGTACATGGGCAATGTCTTACCTTGAGAGATCAGTCAAGGTGTGTGTATTCACACACCTTGGTCCAGGGCCACCACTTTAGGGCTAAACCCAAGTTGGAGGTTCTCTCATTGGCCCCACCCAGTGCTTCTTACCCCTCCCCCTGGTGTTTTGTAGATGAGTACACCATGTGAGTGGGGGGAGGGGGAGTTAACATGTGCATCAAGCATGTTTACTTCAAGCAATCCTCCTCAGCATAGACTTCTCAAATCTTGCAGGCAATCTTGCAGTCCCCACTCAAGTCTTGCATAACACTGCAAGCATTGTATGTATATTAGATGTATAAGCAGTATAATTAACATGGGTGAAATGTGCTTACCTTAATGGCATTTCAAGAGAGTAAGCATGCCCCTCCTCCTAGTTAGCATAACTCTTTGGAGCAGCCTCTGCATGTATTGTTGTATATAAGATGATTGGGTCAAAACCTGTACATTGAAATGTGTGCTCACCTTCTTGAAATTCCAAGCTTGTAACCATATATCCACCACTTATCCATGGGCTCCACTCCCTTATTTTTTCCAACATTTTTTTTTGCCTCTTTTGCCCTTTATGTCCCTTGCTACCACATGACTAGGCTGGCTGGCCTACCATGCATCATGATCGTCTGAAGGTACCCAAGCCCAGCCTCATCACCTACTGCTTCTCAACAACCAAAGCACTCCACATGCCCAGCTCATGGCCAGACACATCCCCTCTCCCCCCATCACCTGCCCCAGCTCATGGCCAGACACATCCCCTCTCCCCCCATCACATGTCCCAGCTCATGGCCAGACACATCCCCTCTCCCCCCACCACCTGTCCCAGCTCATGGCTAGACACATCCCCTCTCCCCCCACCACCTGCTCGAGCTCATGGCCAGACACATCCCCTCTCCTAGGGTTTAGGGTTAAGGGTTTAGGGTTTAGGGTTTATATGGGTATCTCCCCACTCCCCAACCCCCCCAACCTTAACAGAATGAGCTAAAAATTTGGGGATGTGTCAGTTAAGGTACCACTATTACACTCCCAAATTTTAAACAAATTTCCCCGAGGATTTTAGGGTTTAGGGTTTAGGGTTTAGGGTTTAGGGTTTAGGGTTTAGGGTTTAGGGTTTAGGGTTTAGGGTTTAGGGTTTAGGGTTTAGGGTTTAGGGTTTAGGGTTTAGGGTTTAGGGTTTAGGGTTTAGGGTTTAGGGTTTAGGGTTTAGGGTTTAGGGTTTAGGGTTTAGGGTTTAGGGTTTAGGGTTTAGGGTTTAGGGTTTAGGGTTTAGGGTTTAGGGTTTAGGGTTTAGGGTTTAGGGTTTAGGGTTTAGGGTTTAGGGTTTAGGGTTTAGGGTTTAGGGTTTAGGGTTTAGGGTTTAGGGTTTAGGGTTTATATGGGTATCTCCCCACTCCCCAACCCCCCCAACCTTAACAGAATGAGCTAAAAATTTGGGGATGTGTCAGTTAAGGTACCACTATTACACTCCCAAATTTTAAACAAATTTCCCCGAGGATTTTCAGAGTTATTAGGGTTTCAAGAAGTTATGGCCTTTGGGACTTAGTTTACAAACATACCACTATTATATATCATTTTCATTGGTTTGATGTGACTAAGACAATGGTGTCTTCAGAATTTCTAAATTTGAAGTTTTCATTAGTCAAAACATGAAAGTAAGCAATCAATGGTTTTAAGCATAATCACTACATAGCTATAATGCTGACAAGTATAATTCAAAAACATAGGTGATATTGAGGTACATGGGCAATGTCTTACCTTGAGAGATCAGTCAAGGTGTGTGTATTCACACACCTTGGTCCAGGGCCACCACTTTAGGGCTAAACCCAAGTTGGAGGTTCTCTCATTGGCCCCACCCAGTGCTTCTTACCCCTCCCCCTGGTGTTTTGTAGATGAGTACACCATGTGAGTGGGGGGAGGGGGAGTTAACATGTGCATCAAGCATGTTTACTTCAAGCAATCCTCCTCAGCATAGACTTCTCAAATCTTGCAGGCAATCTTGCAGTCCCCACTCAAGTCTTGCATAACACTGCAAGCATTGTATGTATATTAGATGTATAAGCAGTATAATTAACATGGGTGAAATGTGCTTACCTTAATGGCATTTCAAGAGAGTAAGCATGCCCCTCCTCCTAGTTAGCATAACTCTTTGGAGCAGCCTCTGCATGTATTGTTGTATATAAGATGATTGGGTCAAAACCTGTACATTGAAATGTGTGCTCACCTTCTTGAAATTCCAAGCTTGTAACCATATATCCACCACTTATCCATGGGCTCCACTCCCTTATTTTTTCCAACATTTTTTTTTGCCTCTTTTGCCCTTTATGTCCCTTGCTACCACATGACTAGGCTGGCTGGCCTACCATGCATCATGATCGTCTGAAGGTACCCAAGCCCAGCCTCATCACCTACTGCTTCTCAACAACCAAAGCACTCCACATGCCCAGCTCATGGCCAGACACATCCCCTCTCCCCCCATCACCTGCCCCAGCTCATGGCCAGACACATCCCCTCTCCCCCCATCACATGTCCCAGCTCATGGCCAGACACATCCCCTCTCCCCCCACCACCTGTCCCAGCTCATGGCTAGACACATCCCCTCTCCCCCCACCACCTGCTCGAGCTCATGGCCAGACACATCCCCTCTCCTAGGGTTTAGGGTTAAGGGTTTAGGGTTTAGGGTTTATATGGGTATCTCCCCACTCCCCAACCCCCCCAACCTTAACAGAATGAGCTAAAAATTTGGGGATGTGTCAGTTAAGGTACCACTATTACACTCCCAAATTTTAAACAAATTTCCCCGAGGATTTTAGGGTTTAGGGTTTAGGGTTTAGGGTTTAGGGTTTAGGGTTTAGGGTTTAGGGTTTAGGGTTTAGGGTTTAGGGTTTAGGGTTTAGGGTTTAGGGTTTAGGGTTTAGGGTTTAGGGTTTAGGGTTTAGGGTTTAGGGTTTAGGGTTTAGGGTTTAGGGTTTAGGGTTTAGGGTTTAGGGTTTAGGGTTTAGGGTTTAGGGTTTAGGGTTTAGGGTTTAGGGTTTAGGGTTTAGGGTTTAGGGTTTAGGGTTTAGGGTTTAGGGTTTAGGGTTTAGGGTTTAGGGTTTAGGGTTTAGGGTTTAGGGTTTAGGGTTTAGGGTTTATATGGGTATCTCCCCACTCCCCAACCCCCCCAACCTTAACAGAATGAGCTAAAAATTTGGGGATGTGTCAGTTAAGGTACCACTATTACACTCCCAAATTTTAAACAAATTTCCCCGAGGATTTTCAGAGTTATTAGGGTTTCAAGAAGTTATGGCCTTTGGGACTTAGTTTACAAACATACCACTATTATATATCATTTTCATTGGTTTGATGTGACTAAGACAATGGTGTCTTCAGAATTTCTAAATTTGAAGTTTTCATTAGTCAAAACATGAAAGTAAGCAATCAATGGTTTTAAGCATAATCACTACATAGCTATAATGCTGACAAGTATAATTCAAAAACATAGGTGATATTGAGGTACATGGGCAATGTCTTACCTTGAGAGATCAGTCAAGGTGTGTGTATTCACACACCTTGGTCCAGGGCCACCACTTTAGGGCTAAACCCAAGTTGGAGGTTCTCTCATTGGCCCCACCCAGTGCTTCTTACCCCTCCCCCTGGTGTTTTGTAGATGAGTACACCATGTGAGTGGGGGGAGGGGGAGTTAACATGTGCATCAAGCATGTTTACTTCAAGCAATCCTCCTCAGCATAGACTTCTCAAATCTTGCAGGCAATCTTGCAGTCCCCACTCAAGTCTTGCATAACACTGCAAGCATTGTATGTATATTAGATGTATAAGCAGTATAATTAACATGGGTGAAATGTGCTTACCTTAATGGCATTTCAAGAGAGTAAGCATGCCCCTCCTCCTAGTTAGCATAACTCTTTGGAGCAGCCTCTGCATGTATTGTTGTATATAAGATGATTGGGTCAAAACCTGTACATTGAAATGTGTGCTCACCTTCTTGAAATTCCAAGCTTGTAACCATATATCCACCACTTATCCATGGGCTCCACTCCCTTATTTTTTCCAACATTTTTTTTTGCCTCTTTTGCCCTTTATGTCCCTTGCTACCACATGACTAGGCTGGCTGGCCTACCATGCATCATGATCGTCTGAAGGTACCCAAGCCCAGCCTCATCACCTACTGCTTCTCAACAACCAAAGCACTCCACATGCCCAGCTCATGGCCAGACACATCCCCTCTCCCCCCATCACCTGCCCCAGCTCATGGCCAGACACATCCCCTCTCCCCCCATCACATGTCCCAGCTCATGGCCAGACACATCCCCTCTCCCCCCACCACCTGTCCCAGCTCATGGCTAGACACATCCCCTCTCCCCCCACCACCTGCTCGAGCTCATGGCCAGACACATCCCCTCTCCTAGGGTTTAGGGTTAAGGGTTTAGGGTTTAGGGTTTATATGGGTATCTCCCCACTCCCCAACCCCCCCAACCTTAACAGAATGAGCTAAAAATTTGGGGATGTGTCAGTTAAGGTACCACTATTACACTCCCAAATTTTAAACAAATTTCCCCGAGGATTTTAGGGTTTAGGGTTTAGGGTTTAGGGTTTAGGGTTTAGGGTTTAGGGTTTAGGGTTTAGGGTTTAGGGTTTAGGGTTTAGGGTTTAGGGTTTAGGGTTTAGGGTTTAGGGTTTAGGGTTTAGGGTTTAGGGTTTAGGGTTTAGGGTTTAGGGTTTAGGGTTTAGGGTTTAGGGTTTAGGGTTTAGGGTTTAGGGTTTAGGGTTTAGGGTTTAGGGTTTAGGGTTTAGGGTTTAGGGTTTAGGGTTTAGGGTTTAGGGTTTAGGGTTTAGGGTTTAGGGTTTAGGGTTTAGGGTTTAGGGTTTAGGGTTTAGGGTTTAGGGTTTATATGGGTATCTCCCCACTCCCCAACCCCCCCAACCTTAACAGAATGAGCTAAAAATTTGGGGATGTGTCAGTTAAGGTACCACTATTACACTCCCAAATTTTAAACAAATTTCCCCGAGGATTTTCAGAGTTATTAGGGTTTCAAGAAGTTATGGCCTTTGGGACTTAGTTTACAAACATACCACTATTATATATCATTTTCATTGGTTTGATGTGACTAAGACAATGGTGTCTTCAGAATTTCTAAATTTGAAGTTTTCATTAGTCAAAACATGAAAGTAAGCAATCAATGGTTTTAAGCATAATCACTACATAGCTATAATGCTGACAAGTATAATTCAAAAACATAGGTGATATTGAGGTACATGGGCAATGTCTTACCTTGAGAGATCAGTCAAGGTGTGTGTATTCACACACCTTGGTCCAGGGCCACCACTTTAGGGCTAAACCCAAGTTGGAGGTTCTCTCATTGGCCCCACCCAGTGCTTCTTACCCCTCCCCCTGGTGTTTTGTAGATGAGTACACCATGTGAGTGGGGGGAGGGGGAGTTAACATGTGCATCAAGCATGTTTACTTCAAGCAATCCTCCTCAGCATAGACTTCTCAAATCTTGCAGGCAATCTTGCAGTCCCCACTCAAGTCTTGCATAACACTGCAAGCATTGTATGTATATTAGATGTATAAGCAGTATAATTAACATGGGTGAAATGTGCTTACCTTAATGGCATTTCAAGAGAGTAAGCATGCCCCTCCTCCTAGTTAGCATAACTCTTTGGAGCAGCCTCTGCATGTATTGTTGTATATAAGATGATTGGGTCAAAACCTGTACATTGAAATGTGTGCTCACCTTCTTGAAATTCCAAGCTTGTAACCATATATCCACCACTTATCCATGGGCTCCACTCCCTTATTTTTTCCAACATTTTTTTTTGCCTCTTTTGCCCTTTATGTCCCTTGCTACCACATGACTAGGCTGGCTGGCCTACCATGCATCATGATCGTCTGAAGGTACCCAAGCCCAGCCTCATCACCTACTGCTTCTCAACAACCAAAGCACTCCACATGCCCAGCTCATGGCCAGACACATCCCCTCTCCCCCCATCACCTGCCCCAGCTCATGGCCAGACACATCCCCTCTCCCCCCATCACATGTCCCAGCTCATGGCCAGACACATCCCCTCTCCCCCCACCACCTGTCCCAGCTCATGGCTAGACACATCCCCTCTCCCCCCACCACCTGCTCGAGCTCATGGCCAGACACATCCCCTCTCCTAGGGTTTAGGGTTAAGGGTTTAGGGTTTAGGGTTTATATGGGTATCTCCCCACTCCCCAACCCCCCCAACCTTAACAGAATGAGCTAAAAATTTGGGGATGTGTCAGTTAAGGTACCACTATTACACTCCCAAATTTTAAACAAATTTCCCCGAGGATTTTAGGGTTTAGGGTTTAGGGTTTAGGGTTTAGGGTTTAGGGTTTAGGGTTTAGGGTTTAGGGTTTAGGGTTTAGGGTTTAGGGTTTAGGGTTTAGGGTTTAGGGTTTAGGGTTTAGGGTTTAGGGTTTAGGGTTTAGGGTTTAGGGTTTAGGGTTTAGGGTTTAGGGTTTAGGGTTTAGGGTTTAGGGTTTAGGGTTTAGGGTTTAGGGTTTAGGGTTTAGGGTTTAGGGTTTAGGGTTTAGGGTTTAGGGTTTAGGGTTTAGGGTTTAGGGTTTAGGGTTTAGGGTTTAGGGTTTATATGGGTATCTCCCCACTCCCCAACCCCCCCAACCTTAACAGAATGAGCTAAAAATTTGGGGATGTGTCAGTTAAGGTACCACTATTACACTCCCAAATTTTAAACAAATTTCCCCGAGGATTTTCAGAGTTATTAGGGTTTCAAGAAGTTATGGCCTTTGGGACTTAGTTTACAAACATACCACTATTATATATCATTTTCATTGGTTTGATGTGACTAAGACAATGGTGTCTTCAGAATTTCTAAATTTGAAGTTTTCATTAGTCAAAACATGAAAGTAAGCAATCAATGGTTTTAAGCATAATCACTACATAGCTATAATGCTGACAAGTATAATTCAAAAACATAGGTGATATTGAGGTACATGGGCAATGTCTTACCTTGAGAGATCAGTCAAGGTGTGTGTATTCACACACCTTGGTCCAGGGCCACCACTTTAGGGCTAAACCCAAGTTGGAGGTTCTCTCATTGGCCCCACCCAGTGCTTCTTACCCCTCCCCCTGGTGTTTTGTAGATGAGTACACCATGTGAGTGGGGGGAGGGGGAGTTAACATGTGCATCAAGCATGTTTACTTCAAGCAATCCTCCTCAGCATAGACTTCTCAAATCTTGCAGGCAATCTTGCAGTCCCCACTCAAGTCTTGCATAACACTGCAAGCATTGTATGTATATTAGATGTATAAGCAGTATAATTAACATGGGTGAAATGTGCTTACCTTAATGGCATTTCAAGAGAGTAAGCATGCCCCTCCTCCTAGTTAGCATAACTCTTTGGAGCAGCCTCTGCATGTATTGTTGTATATAAGATGATTGGGTCAAAACCTGTACATTGAAATGTGTGCTCACCTTCTTGAAATTCCAAGCTTGTAACCATATATCCACCACTTATCCATGGGCTCCACTCCCTTATTTTTTCCAACATTTTTTTTTGCCTCTTTTGCCCTTTATGTCCCTTGCTACCACATGACTAGGCTGGCTGGCCTACCATGCATCATGATCGTCTGAAGGTACCCAAGCCCAGCCTCATCACCTACTGCTTCTCAACAACCAAAGCACTCCACATGCCCAGCTCATGGCCAGACACATCCCCTCTCCCCCCATCACCTGCCCCAGCTCATGGCCAGACACATCCCCTCTCCCCCCATCACATGTCCCAGCTCATGGCCAGACACATCCCCTCTCCCCCCACCACCTGTCCCAGCTCATGGCTAGACACATCCCCTCTCCCCCCACCACCTGCTCGAGCTCATGGCCAGACACATCCCCTCTCCTAGGGTTTAGGGTTAAGGGTTTAGGGTTTAGGGTTTATATGGGTATCTCCCCACTCCCCAACCCCCCCAACCTTAACAGAATGAGCTAAAAATTTGGGGATGTGTCAGTTAAGGTACCACTATTACACTCCCAAATTTTAAACAAATTTCCCCGAGGATTTTAGGGTTTAGGGTTTAGGGTTTAGGGTTTAGGGTTTAGGGTTTAGGGTTTAGGGTTTAGGGTTTAGGGTTTAGGGTTTAGGGTTTAGGGTTTAGGGTTTAGGGTTTAGGGTTTAGGGTTTAGGGTTTAGGGTTTAGGGTTTAGGGTTTAGGGTTTAGGGTTTAGGGTTTAGGGTTTAGGGTTTAGGGTTTAGGGTTTAGGGTTTAGGGTTTAGGGTTTAGGGTTTAGGGTTTAGGGTTTAGGGTTTAGGGTTTAGGGTTTAGGGTTTAGGGTTTAGGGTTTAGGGTTTAGGGTTTAGGGTTTAGGGTTTATATGGGTATCTCCCCACTCCCCAACCCCCCCAACCTTAACAGAATGAGCTAAAAATTTGGGGATGTGTCAGTTAAGGTACCACTATTACACTCCCAAATTTTAAACAAATTTCCCCGAGGATTTTCAGAGTTATTAGGGTTTCAAGAAGTTATGGCCTTTGGGACTTAGTTTACAAACATACCACTATTATATATCATTTTCATTGGTTTGATGTGACTAAGACAATGGTGTCTTCAGAATTTCTAAATTTGAAGTTTTCATTAGTCAAAACATGAAAGTAAGCAATCAATGGTTTTAAGCATAATCACTACATAGCTATAATGCTGACAAGTATAATTCAAAAACATAGGTGATATTGAGGTACATGGGCAATGTCTTACCTTGAGAGATCAGTCAAGGTGTGTGTATTCACACACCTTGGTCCAGGGCCACCACTTTAGGGCTAAACCCAAGTTGGAGGTTCTCTCATTGGCCCCACCCAGTGCTTCTTACCCCTCCCCCTGGTGTTTTGTAGATGAGTACACCATGTGAGTGGGGGGAGGGGGAGTTAACATGTGCATCAAGCATGTTTACTTCAAGCAATCCTCCTCAGCATAGACTTCTCAAATCTTGCAGGCAATCTTGCAGTCCCCACTCAAGTCTTGCATAACACTGCAAGCATTGTATGTATATTAGATGTATAAGCAGTATAATTAACATGGGTGAAATGTGCTTACCTTAATGGCATTTCAAGAGAGTAAGCATGCCCCTCCTCCTAGTTAGCATAACTCTTTGGAGCAGCCTCTGCATGTATTGTTGTATATAAGATGATTGGGTCAAAACCTGTACATTGAAATGTGTGCTCACCTTCTTGAAATTCCAAGCTTGTAACCATATATCCACCACTTATCCATGGGCTCCACTCCCTTATTTTTTCCAACATTTTTTTTTGCCTCTTTTGCCCTTTATGTCCCTTGCTACCACATGACTAGGCTGGCTGGCCTACCATGCATCATGATCGTCTGAAGGTACCCAAGCCCAGCCTCATCACCTACTGCTTCTCAACAACCAAAGCACTCCACATGCCCAGCTCATGGCCAGACACATCCCCTCTCCCCCCATCACCTGCCCCAGCTCATGGCCAGACACATCCCCTCTCCCCCCATCACATGTCCCAGCTCATGGCCAGACACATCCCCTCTCCCCCCACCACCTGTCCCAGCTCATGGCTAGACACATCCCCTCTCCCCCCACCACCTGCTCGAGCTCATGGCCAGACACATCCCCTCTCCTAGGGTTTAGGGTTAAGGGTTTAGGGTTTAGGGTTTATATGGGTATCTCCCCACTCCCCAACCCCCCCAACCTTAACAGAATGAGCTAAAAATTTGGGGATGTGTCAGTTAAGGTACCACTATTACACTCCCAAATTTTAAACAAATTTCCCCGAGGATTTTAGGGTTTAGGGTTTAGGGTTTAGGGTTTAGGGTTTAGGGTTTAGGGTTTAGGGTTTAGGGTTTAGGGTTTAGGGTTTAGGGTTTAGGGTTTAGGGTTTAGGGTTTAGGGTTTAGGGTTTAGGGTTTAGGGTTTAGGGTTTAGGGTTTAGGGTTTAGGGTTTAGGGTTTAGGGTTTAGGGTTTAGGGTTTAGGGTTTAGGGTTTAGGGTTTAGGGTTTAGGGTTTAGGGTTTAGGGTTTAGGGTTTAGGGTTTAGGGTTTAGGGTTTAGGGTTTAGGGTTTAGGGTTTAGGGTTTAGGGTTTAGGGTTTAGGGTTTAGGGTTTAGGGTTTAGGGTTTAGGGTTTAGGGTTTAGGGTTTAGGGTTTAGGGTTTAGGGTT
>JAYJMM010000005.1:0-197543 GCA_037349105.1 Limnomonas spitsbergensis | reverse complement strand
CCTCCCAATCCTCACCCTTACCCCAGAACAGCTGTGGATCAGTCAGCTGCCTCCTCCCTCCCACCCTTCACCCTTACCCCAGAACAGCTGTGGATCAGTCAGCTGCCTCCTCCTCCCACCCTCCACCCTTACCCCAGAACAGCTGTGGACCAGTCAGCTGCCTCCTCCCTCCCATCCCTCACCCTTACCCCAGAACAGCTGTGGATCAGTCAGCTGCCTCCTCCCTCACCCTTCACCCTTACCCCAGAACAGCTGTGGATCAGTCAGCTGCCTCCTCCCCTCCCCCTTCACCCTACCCCAGAACAGCTGTGGATCAGTCAGCTGCCTCCTCCCTCCCACCCTTCACCCTTACCCCAGAACAGCTGTGGATCAGTCAGCTGCCTCCTCCCTCCCACCCTTCACCCTTACCCCAGAACAGCTGTGGATCAGTCAGCTGCCTCCTCCCTCCCACCCTCACCCTTACCCCAGAACAGCTGTGGATCAGTCAGCTGCCTCCTCCCTCCCACCCCTCACCTTACCCCAGAACAGCTGTGGATCAGTCAGCTGCCTCTCCCTCCCACCCCTCACCCTTACCCCAGAACAGCTGTGGGACCAGTCAGCTGCCTCCTCCCTCCCACCCCTCACCCTTACCCCAGAACAGCTGTGGATCAGTAGCTGCCTCCCTCCCTCACCCTTACCCAGAACAGCTGTGGACCAGTCAGCTGCCTCCTCCCTCCCACCCTCACCCTTACCCCAGAACAGCTGTGGATCAGTCAGCTGCCTCCTCCCTCCCACCTCACCCTTACCCCAGAACAGCTGTGGATCAGTCAGCTGCCTCCTCCCTCCCAACCCCCACCCTTACCCCAGAACAGCTGTGGATCAGTAAGCTGCCTCCTCCCTCCCACCCCTCACCCTTACCCCAGAACAGCTGTGGATCAGTCAGCTGCCTCCTCCCTCCCACCCTTCACCCTTACCCCAGAACAGCTGTGGATCAGTCAGCTGCCTCCTCCTCCCACCCTCACCCTTACCCCAGAACAGCTGTGGATCAGTCAGCTGCCTCCTCCCTCCCACCCTCCACCCTACCCCAGAACAGCTGTGGACCAGTCAGCTGCCTCCTCCCTCCCATCCCCACCCTTACCCCAGAACAGCTGTGGATCAGTCAGCTGCCTCCTCCCTCCCACCCTTCACCCTTACCCCAGAACAGCTGTGGATCAGTCAGCTGCCTCCTCCCTCCCACCTTCACCCTTACCCCAGAACAGCTGTGGATCAGTCAGCTGCCTCCTCCCTCCCACCTTCACCCTTACCCCAGAACAGCTGTGGATCAGTCAGCTGCCTCCTCCCTCCCACCCCACCCTTACCCCAGAACAGCTGTGGATCAGTCAGCTGCCTCCTCCCTCCCAACCCACCCTTACCCCAGAACAGCTGTGGACCAGTCAGCTGCCTCCTCCCTCCCACCCTCACCCTTACCCCAGAACAGCTGTGGATCAGTCAGCTGCCTCCTCCCTCCCACCCTTCACCCTTACCCCAGAACAGCTGTGGACCAGTCAGCTGCCTCCTCCCTCCCACCTTCACCCTTACCCCAGAACAGCTGTGGATCAGTCAGCTGCCTCCTCCCTCCCACCCTTCACCCTTACCCCAGAACAGCTGTGGATCAGTCAGCTGCCTCCTCCCTCCCACCCCTCACCCTTACCCCAGAACAGCTGTGGATCAGTCAGCTGCCTCCTCCCTCCCACCCCTCACCCTTACCCAGAACAGCTGTGGATCAGTCAGCTGCCTCCTCCCTCCCACCCTTCACCCTTACCCCAGAACAGCTGTGGACAGTCAGCTGCCTCCTCCCTCCCACCCTCACCCTACCCCAGAACAGCTGTGGATCAGTCAGCTGCCTCCTCCCTCCCACCCTCACCCTTACCCAGAACAGCTGTGGATCAGTCAGCTGCCTCCTCCCTCCCACCCTCACCCTTACCCCAGAACAGCTGTGGACAGTCAGCTGCCTCTCCTCCCAATCCCCACCCTTACCCCAGAACAGCTGTGGATCAGTCAGCTGCCTCCTCCCTCCCACCCTTCACCCTTACCCCAGAACAGCTGTGGACCAGTCAGCTGCCTCCTCCCTCCCACCCTTCACCCTTACCCAGAACAGCTGTGGATCAGTCAGCTGCCTCCTCCCTCCCACCCTCACCCTTACCCCAGAACAGCTGTGGATCAGTAGCTGCCTCCTCCCTCCCACCCTTCACCCTTACCCCAGAACAGCTGTGGACAGTCAGCTGCCTCCTCCCTCCCACCCTCACCCTTACCCAGAACAGCTGTGGATCAGTCAGCTGCCTCCTCCCTCCCACCCCTCACCCTTACCCCAGAACAGCTGTGGATCAGTCAGCTGCCTCCTCCCTCCCACCCCTCACCCTTACCCCAGAACAGCTGTGGATCAGTCAGCTGCCTCCTCCCTCCCACCCTCACCCTTACCCCAGAACAGCTGTGGATCAGTCAGCTGCCTCCTCCCTCCCACCCTTACCCTTACCCCAGAACAGCTGTGGATCAGTCAGCTGCCTCCTCCCTCCCACCCCTCACCCTTACCCAGAACAGCTGTGGACCAGTCAGCTGCCTCCTCCCTCCTACCCCTCACCCTTACCCCAGAACAGCTGTGGATCAGTAGCCTGCCTCCTCCCTCCCACCCAGAACAGCTGTGGATCAGTCAGCCGCCTCCTCCCTCCCACCCAGAACAGCTGTGGATCAGTCAGCTGCCTCCTCCCTCCCAACCCTCACCCTTACCCCAGAACAGCTGTGGATCAGTCAGCTGCCTCCCACCCTCCCTTCCCAGAACAGCTGTGGATCAGTCAGCTGCCTCCTCCCTCCCACCCCTCACCCTACCCCAGAACAGCTGTGGATCAGTCAGCTGCCTCCTCCCTCCACCCCTCACCCTTACCCCAGAACAGCTGTGGATCAGTCAGCTGCCTCCTCCCTCCCACCCCCACCTTACCCCAGAACAGCTGTGGATCAGTCAGCTGCCTCCTCCCTCCCACCCTTCACCCTTACCCCAGAACAGCTGTGGACCAGTCAGCTGCCTCCTCCCTCCCAATCCTCACCCTTACCCCAGAACAGCTGTGGACACGTCCCCCTCTCCCCCCATCACCTGTCCCAGCCCATGGCCAGACACATCCCCTCTCCCCCCACCACCTGCCCCAGCTCATGGCAGACACATCCCTCCTCCCCCACCACCTGTCCCAGCCAGAACAGTGTGGATCAGTCAGCTGCATCCTCCCTCCCAACCCTCACCCTTACTCCTCACCTCGCACCTGCCAGCCCAGGGCATTTAATTTTTGGCATTTGGTCAGTGCTCATATCCTTTCATCCACACTGGCAGCTCTCCACCTACTTACTGTACCTTTACCCCTATTTTCAGAAGATCAACCAACATCCCAAGTCTCAACCAAGAGGCCTATCATCTTGCAAGTCAAGCCACGTTCCCTCAGTAAGCACCAAATAAATGCACCAAATAAATGCACATCCAATGCCCTGCCCCCATCACCTGTCCCAGCTCATGGCCAGACACATCCCCTCTCCCCCCATCCACCTGTCCCAGCTCATGGCCAGGACACATCCCCTCCACCCATCACCTGTCCCAGAACATGGCCAGACACATCGCCTTCTCCACCCCACCTTGCATCCGTCACTCGTAGCTTTGTATATTTGTCTGCCACACTTTAATCAAAGCACCCATACCAAAGATAAAATCTGTAGGAGTAGGAGTTGTGAGTCAACCTGGGCATTGCTTGCTGTACCTGCCTTGTAACATCATGTATTAAGATGTACATGAGGCCCACATGCAGTACAGCTCCTAGAAATTCGCAAACCCTGCATTGCCTGAACCCTCCCAGCTTTTCCTTCAATTCCTAGTCCTGAGCCATCCAGCCTTGCCACCAACCCTGTATCCTGAGTCCTCCAGCAGCTTGCACTCAACCCTACCTCCTAAACCCTCCAGCCTTGCACTAACCCTGGTCCAAACCCTCCAGCTCACTGGGCAGGACAACTCTTAAGAATATTCTGGAACCCTGCCCCCTCCTGCTAGGCTGCCCATCTACCCTTATCCCAGAACAGCTGTGGATCAGTCAGCTGCCTCCTCCCTCCCACCCTCACCCTTACCCCAGAACAGCTGTGGATCAGTCAGCTGCATCCTCCCTCCTACCCCTCACCTTACCCCAGAACAGCTGTGGATCAGTCACCTGCCTCCTCCCTCCTACCCCTCACCCTTACCCCAGAACAGCTGTGGATCAGTAGCCTGCCTCCTCCCTCCCACCCTTCACCCTTACCCCAGAACAGCTGTGGACCAGTCAGCTGCCTCCTCCCTCCCACCCTTCACCCTTACCCCAGAACAGCTGTGGACCAGTCAGCTGCCTCCTCCCTCCCACCCCTCACCCTTACCCCAGAACAGCTGTGGATCAGTCAGCTGCCTCCTCCCTCCCACCCCTCACCCTTACCCCAGAACAGCTGTGGATCAGTCAGCTGCCTCCTCCCTCCTACCCCTCACCCTTACCCCAGAACAGCTGTGGATCAGTAGCTGCCTCCTCCCTCCCACCCAGAACAGCTGTGGACCAGTCAGCTGCCTCCTCCCTCCCACCCTCACCCTTACCCCAGAACAGCTGTGGATCAGTCAGCTGCCTCCTCCCTCCCACCCTTCACCCTTACCCCAGAACAGCTGTGGATCAGTCAGCTGCCTCCTCCCTCCCACCCTCACCCTTACCCCAGAACAGCTGTGGATCAGTCAGCTGCCTCCTCCCTCCCACCCTCACCCTTACCCCAGAACAGCTGTGGACAGTCAGCTGCCTCCTCCCTCCCACCCTTCACCCTACCCCAGAACAGCTGTGGATCAGTCAGCTGCCTCCTCCCCACCCCTCACCCTTACCCCAGAACAGCTGTGGATCAGTCAGCTGCCTCCTCCCTCCCACCCCCACCCTTACCCCAGAACAGCTGTGGATCAGTCAGCTGCCTCCTCCCTCCAACCCTCACCCTTACCCCAGAACAGCTGTGGATCAGTCAGCTGCCTCCTCCCTCCCACCCTACCTTACCCCAGAACAGCTGTGGATCAGTCAGCTGCCTCCTCCTCCCACCCCTCACCCTTACCCCAGAACAGCTGTGGACCAGTCAGCTGCCTCCTCCCTCCCCCCTCACCCTTACCCCAGAACAGCTGTGGATCAGTCAGCCTGCCTCCTCCCTCCCACCCAGAACAGCTGTGGACCAGTCAGCTGCCTCCTCCCTCCCAACCCTCACCTTACCCCAGAACAGCTGTGGATCAGTCAGCTGCCTCCTCCCTCCCACCCTTCACCCTTACCCCAGAACAGCTGTGGATCAGTCAGCTGCCTCCTCCCTCCCACCCTCCACCCTTACCCCAGAACAGCTGTGGATCAGTCAGCTGCCTCCTCCCTCCCACCCTCACCCTTACCCCAGAACAGCTGTGGATCAGTCAGCTGCCTCCTCCCTCCCACCCTCACCCTTACCCCAGAACAGCTGTGGATCAGTCAGCTGCCTCCTCCCTCCCACCCTTCACCCTTACCCCAGAACAGCTGTGGATCAGTCAGCTGCCTCCTCCCTCCCACCCTCACCCTTACCCCAGAACAGCTGTGGATCAGTAGCTGCCTCCTCCCTCCCACCCCTCACCCTTACCCCAGAACAGCTGTGGATCAGTCAGCTGCCTCCTCCCTCCCACCCTCACCCTTACCCCAGAACAGCTGTGGATCAGTCAGCTGCCTCCTCCCTCCCACCCTCACCCTTACCCCAGAACAGCTGTGGATCAGTCAGCTGCCTCCTCCCTCCACCCTTCACCCTTACCCCAGAACAGCTGTGGATCAGTCAGCTGCCTCCTCCCTCCCACCCTCACCCTTACCCCAGAACAGCTGTGGATCAGTCAGCTGCCTCCTCCCTCCCACCCTTCACCCTTACCCCAGAACAGCTGTGGATCAGTCAGCTGCCTCCTCCCTCCCACCCTCACCCTTACCCAGAACAGCTGTGGATCAGTCAGCTGCCTCCTCCCTCCCACCTTCACCCTTACCCCAGAACAGCTGTGGACCAGTCAGCTGCCTCCTCCCTCCCACCCTCACCCTTACCCCAGAACAGCTGTGGATCAGTCAGCTGCCTCCTCCCTCCCACCCCTCACCCTTACCCCAGAACAGCTGTGGATCAGTCAGCTGCCTCCTCCCTCCCACCCTCACCCTTACCCCAGAACAGCTGTGGATCAGTAGCTGCCTCCTCCCTCCCCTCCCTTACCCAGAACAGCTGTGGACCAGTCAGCTGCCTCCTCCCTCCCAATCCTCACCCTTACCCCAGAACAGCTGTGGATCAGTCAGCTGCCTCCTCCCTCCCACCCTCACCCTTACCCAGAACAGCTGTGGACAGTCAGCTGCCTCCTCCCTCCACCCTTCACCCTTACCCCAGAACAGCTGTGGATCAGTCAGCTGCCTCCTCCCTCCCACCCCTCACCCTTACCCCAGAACAGCTGTGGATCAGTCAGCTGCCTCCTCCCTCCCACCCTCCACCCTTACCCCAGAACAGCTGTGGATCAGTCAGCTGCCTCCTCCCTCCAACCCTCACCCTTACCCCAGAACAGCTGTGGATCAGTCAGCTGCCTCCTCCCTCCCACCCTTCACCCTTACCCCAGAACAGCTGTGGATCAGTCAGCTGCCTCCTCCCTCCCACCCTCACCCTTACCCCAGAACAGCTGTGGATCAGTCAGCTGCCTCCTCCCTCCCACCCTCACCCTTACCCCAGAACAGCTGTGGATCAGTCAGCTGCCTCCTCCTCCCTCCACCCAGAACAGCTGTGGACCAGTCAGCTGCTCCTCCCTCCCAACCCCTCACCCTTACCCAGAACAGCTGTGGATCAGTCAGCTGCCTCCTCCCTCCCACCCTTCCCACCCTTACCCCAGAACAGCTGTGGATCAGTCAGCTGCCTCCTCCCTCCCACCTCACCCTTACCCCAGAACAGCTGTGGACCAGTCAGCTGCCTCCTCCCTCCCACCCTCACCCTTACCCCAGAACAGCTGTGGATCAGTCAGCTGCCTCCTCCCTCCCACTCACCCTTACCCCAGAACAGCTGTGGATCAGTCAGCTGCCTCCTCCCTCCCACCCTTCACCCTTACCCCAGAACAGCTGTGGACCAGTCAGCTGCCTCCTCCCTCCCCATCCTCACCCTTACCCCAGAACAGCTGTGGATCAGTCAGCTGCCTCCTCCCTCCCACCCCTCACCCTTACCCCAGAACAGCTGTGGATCAGTCAGCTGCCTCCTCCCTCCCACCCTCACCCTTACCCCAGAACAGCTGGGATCAGTCAGCTGCCTCCTCCCTCCCAACCCTCACCCTTACCCCCAGAACAGCTGTGGATCAGTCAGCTGCCTCCTCCCTCCCACCCTCACCCTTACCCCAGAACAGCTGTGGATCAGTCAGCTGCCTCCTCCCTCCCACCCTTCACCCTTACCCAGAACAGCTGTGGACCAGTCAGCTGCCTCCTCCCTCCCACCCTCACCTTACCCCAGAACAGCTGTGGATCAGTCAGCTGCCTCCTCCCTCCCACCCTTCACCCTTACCCCAGAACAGCTGTGGATCAGTCAGCTGCCTCCTCCCTCCCACCCTTCACCCTTACCCCAGAACAGCTGTGGACCAGTCAGCTGCCTCCTCCCTCCCACCCCTACCCTACCCCAGAACAGCTGTGGATCAGTCACCTGCCTCCTCTCCCACCCCTCACCCTTACCCCAGAACAGCTGTGGATCAGTCAGCTGCCTCCTCCCTCCCACCCTCACCCTTACCCCAGAACAGCTGTGGATCAGTAGCCTCCTCCCTCCCTCACCCAGAAACAGCTGTGGACCAGTCAGCTGCCTCCTCCCTCCCACCCTCACCCTTACCCCAGAACAGCTGTGGATCAGTCAGCTGCCTCCTCCCTCCCACCCTCCACCCTTACCCCAGAACAGCTGTGGATCAGTCAGCTGCCTCCTCCCTCCCAACCCTCACCCTTACCCCAGAACAGCTGTGGATCAGTCAGCTGCCCCTCCCTCCCACCCCTCACCCTTACCCCAGAACAGCTGTGGATCAGTCAGCTGCCTCCTCCCTCCCACCCTTCACCCTTACCCCAGAACAGCTGTGGATCAGTCAGCTGCCTCCTCCCTCCCCCCCCCCTTACCCCAGAACAGCTGTGGATCAGTCAGCTGCCTCCTCCCTCCCACCCTCACCCTTACCCCAGAACAGCTGTGGATCAGTCAGCTGCCTCCTCCCTCCCATCCCCACCTTACCCCAGAACAGCTGTGGATCAGTCAGCTGCCTCCTCCCTCCCACCTTCACCCTTACCCCAGAACAGCTGTGGACCAGTCAGCTGCCTCCTCCCTCCCACCCTTCACCCTTACCCCAGAACAGCTGTGGATCAGTCAGCTGCCTCCTCCCTCCCACCCCTCACCCTTACCCCAGAACAGCTGTGGATCAGTAGCTGCCTCCTCCCTCCCACCCTTCACCCTTACCCCAGAACAGCTGTGGACCAGTCAGCTGCCTCCTCCCTCCCACCCTTCACCCTACCCCAGAACAGCTGTGGATCAGTCAGCTGCCTCCTCCCTCCCACCCCTCACCCTTACCCCAGAACAGCTGTGGATCAGTCAGCTGCCTCCTCCCTCCCACCCCTCACCCTTACCCCAGAACAGCTGTGGATCAGTCAGCTGCCTCCTCCCTCCCATCTCACCCTTACCCCAGAACAGCTGTGGATCAGTCAGCTGCCTCCTCCCTCCCCCTCACCCTTACCCCAGAACAGCTGTGGATCAGTCAGCTGCCTCCTCCCTCCCACCCCTCACCCTTACCCCAGAACAGCTGTGGACCAGTCAGCTGCCTCCTCCCTCCCACCCCTTCACCCTTACCCCAGAACAGCTGTGGATCAGTAGCCTGCCTCCCTCCCTCCCTTACCCCAGAACAGCTGTGGATCAGTCAGCCTCCTCCCTCCCTCCCACCCAGAACAGCTGTGGATCAGTCAGCTGCCTCCTCCCTCCCAACCCTCACCCTTACCCCAGAACAGCTGTGGATCAGTCAGCTGCCTCCTCCCTTACCCCAACAGCTGTGGATCAGTCAGCTGCCTCCTCCCTCCCAACCCTCACCTTACCCCAGAACAGCTGTGGATCAGTCAGCTGCCTCCTCCCTCCACCCCTCACCCTTACCCCAGAACAGCTGTGGATCAGTCAGCTGCCTCCTCCCTCCCACCCTCACCCTTACCCCAGAACAGCTGTGGATCAGTCAGCTGCCTCCTCCCTCCCACCCTCCACCCTTACCCCAGAACAGCTGTGGATCAGTCAGCTGCCTCCTCCCTCCCACCCCTCACCCTTACCCCAGAACAGCTGTGGATCAGTCAGCTGCCTCCTCCCTCCCACCCTCCACCCTTACCCCAGAACAGCTGTGGATCAGTCAGCTGCCTCCTCCCTCCCAATCCTCACCCTTACCCCCAAACAGCTGTGGATCAGTCAGCTGCCTCCTCCCTCCCACCCTTCACCCTTACCCCAGAACAGCTGTGGATCAGTCAGCTGCCTCCTCCCTCCCACCCTTCACCCTTACCCCAGAACAGCTGTGGATCAGTCAGCTGCCTCCTCCCTCCCATCCCTCACCCTTACCCCAGAACAGCTGTGGATCAGTCAGCTGCCTCCTCCCTCCTACCCTCCCTTACCCCAGAACAGCTGTGGATCAGTCAGCTGCCTCCTCCCTCCCACCCTTCACCCTTACCCCAGAACAGCTGTGGACCAGTCAGCTGCCTCCTCCCTCCCACCCTTCACCCTACCCCAGAACAGCTGTGGATCAGTCAGCTGCCTCCTCCCTCCCACCCTCACCTTACCCCAGAACAGCTGTGGATCAGTCAGCTGCCTCCTCCCTCCCACCTCCACCCTTACCCCAGAACAGCTGTGGACCAGTCAGCTGCCTCCTCCCTCCACAACCCCACCTTACCCCAGAACAGCTGTGGATCAGTCAGCTGCTCCTCCCTCCCACCCTTCACCTTACCCCAGAACAGCTGTGGATCAGTCAGCTGCCTCCTCCCTCCCACCCTTCACCCTTACCCCAGAACAGCTGTGGACCAGTCAGCTGCCTCCTCCCTCCCACCCTTCACCCTTACCCCAGAACAGCTGTGGATCAGTCAGCTGCCTCCTCCCTCCCACCCCTCACCCTTACCCCAGAACAGCTGTGGATCAGTCAGCTGCCTCCTCCCTCCCACCTCCACCCTTACCCCAGAACAGCTGTGGACAGTAGCTGCCTCCTCCCTCCCAATCCCCACCCTTACCCCAGAACAGCTGTGGATCAGTCAGCTGCCTCCTCCCTCCCACCCTCACCCTTACCCCAGAACAGCTGTGGATCAGTCAGCTGCCTCCTCCCTCCCACCCTTCACCCTTACCCCAGAACAGCTGTGGATCAGTCAGCTGCCTCCTCCCTCCCACCCCTCACCCTTACCCCAGAACAGCTGTGGATCAGTCAGCTGCCTCCTCCCTCCTACCCCTCACCCTTACCCCAGAACAGCTGTGGATCAGTCAGCTGCCTCCTCCCTCCCACCTTCACCCTTACCCCAGAACAGCTGTGGATCAGTCAGCTGCCTCCTCCCTCCCACCCTTCACCCTTACCCCAGAACAGCTGTGGATCAGTCAGCTGCCTCCTCCCTCCCACCCTCACCCTTACCCAGAAACAGCTGTGGATCAGTCAGCTGCCTCCTCCCTCCACCCTCACCCTTACCCCAGAACAGCTGTGGATCAGTCAGCTGCCTCCTCCCTCCCAACCCCACCCTTACCCCAGAACAGCTGTGGATCAGTCAGCTGCCTCCTCCCTCCCACCTTCACCCTTACCCCAGAACAGCTGTGGACCAGTCAGCTGCCTCCTCCCTCCCACCCTCACCCTTACCCCAGAACAGCTGTGGATCAGTCAGCTGCCTCCTCCCTCCACCCCTCACCCTTACCCCAGAACAGCTGTGGATCAGTCAGCTGCCTCCTCCCTCCCACCCCTCACCTTACCCAGAACAGCTGTGGATCAGTAAGCTGCCTCCTCCCTCCCACCCTTCACCCTTACCCCAGAACAGCTGTGGACAGAGTCAGCTGCCTCCTCCCTCCCACCCTTCACCTTACCCCAGAACAGCTGTGGATCAGTCAGCTGCCTCCTCCCTCCCACCCCTCACCCTTACCCCAGAACAGCTGTGGATCAGTCAGCTGCCTCCTCCCTCCCACCCCTCACCCTTCCCAGAACAGCTGTGGATCAGTCAGCTGCCTCCTCCCTCCCAATCCTCACCCTTACCCCAGAACAGCTGTGGATCAGTCAGCTGCCTCCTCCCTCCCACTTCACCCTTACCCCAGAACAGCTGTGGATCAGTAACCTGCTCCTCCCCCTCCCACCCTCACCCTTACCCCAGAACAGCTGTGGACCAGTCAGCTGCCTCCTCCCTCCAACCCTCACCCTTACCCCAGAACAGCTGTGGATCAGTAGCCTGCCTCCTCCCTCCCACCCAGAACAGCTGTGGATCAGTCTGCCTCCTCCTCCCTCCCTTACCCAGAACAGCTGTGGACCAGTCAGCTGCCTCCTCCCTCCCACCCTCACCCTTACCCCAGAACAGCTGTGGATCAGTCAGCTGCCCCTCCCTTCCCAACAGCTGTGGATCAGTCAGCTGCCTCCTCCCTCCCACCCCTCACCCTTACCCCAGAACAGCTGTGGATCAGTCAGCTGCCTCCTCCCTCCCACCCTCACCCTTACCCCAGAACAGCTGTGGATCAGTCAGCTGCCTCCTCCCTCCCACCCTTCACCCTTACCCCAGAACAGCTGTGGATCAGTCAGCTGCCTCCTCCCTCCCACCCTCACCCTTACCCAGAACAGCTGTGGATCAGTCAGCTGCCTCCTCCCTCCCACCCCTCACCCTTACCCCAGAACAGCTGTGGATCAGTCAGCTGCCTCCTCCCTCCCACCCTCCACCCTTACCCCAGAACAGCTGTGGATCAGTCAGCTGCCTCCTCCCTCCCAACCCCCACCCTTACCCCAGAACAGCTGTGGATCAGTCAGCTGCCTCCTCCCTCCCACCCTTCACCCTTACCCCAGAACAGCTGTGGACCAGTCAGCTGCCTCCTCCCTCCCACCCTTCACCCTTACCCCAGAACAGCTGTGGATCAGTCAGCTGCCTCCTCCCTCCCACCCCTCACCCTTACCCCAGAACAGCTGTGGATCAGTCAGCTGCCTCCTCCCTCCCACCCCTCACCCTTACCCCAGAACAGCTGTGGACCAGTAAGCTGCCTCCTCCCTCCCACCCTTCACCCTTACCCCAGAACAGCTGTGGATCAGTCAGCTGCCTCCCCTCCCACCCTTCACCCTTACCCCAGAACAGCTGTGGATCAGTCAGCTGCCTCCTCCCTCCCCCCCTCACCCTTACCCCAGAACAGCTGTGGATCAGTCAGCTGCCTCCTCCCTCCCACCCTCACCCTTACCCCAGAACAGCTGTGGACCAGTCAGCTGCCTCCCCTCCCAATCCCACCCTTACCCAGAACAGCTGTGGATCAGTCAGCTGCCTCCTCCCTCCCACCCTTCACCCTTACCCCAGAACAGCTGTGGATCAGTCAGCTGCCTCCTCCCTCCCACCCCTCACCCTTACCCCAGAACAGCTGTGGATCAGTCAGCTGCCTCCTCCCTCCCACCCCTCACCTTACCCCAGAACAGCTGTGGATCAGTAGCTGCCTCCTCCCTCCCACCCTTCACCCTTACCCCAGAACAGCTGTGGACAGTCAGCTGCCTCCTCCCTCCCACCCTTCACCCTTACCCCAGAACAGCTGTGGATCAGTCAGCTGCCTCCTCCCTCCCACCCCTCACCCTTACCCCAGAACAGCTGTGGATCAGTCAGCTGCCTCCTCCTCCCACCCTCCACCCTTACCCCAGAACAGCTGTGGATCAGTCAGCTGCCTCCTCCCTCCCACCCTCACCCTTACCCCAGAACAGCTGTGGATCAGTCAGCTGCCTCCTCCCTCCACCCTCACCCTTACCCAGAACAGCTGTGGATCAGTCAGCTGCCTCCTCCCTCCACCCCTCACCCTTACCCCAGAACAGCTGTGGATCAGTCAGCTGCCTCCTCCCTCCCACCCCTCACCCTTACCCAAGAACAGCTGTGGATCAGTCAGCCTGCCTCCTCCCTTTCCCACCCCAGAACAGCTGTGGACCAGTCAGCTGCCTCCTCCCTCCAACCCTCACCCTTACCCAGAACAGCTGTGGATCAGTCAGCTGCCTCCTCCCTCCCACCCTTCACCCTTACCCCAGAACAGCTGTGGATCAGTCAGCTGCCTCCTCCCTCCCACCCTTCACCCTTACCCCAGAACAGCTGTGGACAGTCAGCTGCCTCCTCCCTCCCACCCTCACCCTACCCCAGAACAGCTGTGGATCAGTCAGCTGCCTCCTCCCTCCCACACCCTCACCCTTACCCCAGAACAGCTGTGGATCAGTCAGCTGCCTCCTCCCTCCACCCTCACCCTTACCCCAGAACAGCTGTGGACCAGTCAGCTGCCTCCTCCCTCCCAATCCCCACCCTTACCCCAGAACAGCTGTGGATCAGTCAGCTGCCTCCTCCCTCCCACCCTCACCCTTACCCCAGAACAGCTGTGGATCAGTCAGCTGCCTCCTCCCTCCCACCTTCACCCTTACCCCAGAACAGCTGTGGATCAGTCAGCTGCCTCCTCCCTCCACCCCTCACCCTTACCCCAGAACAGCTGTGGATCAGTCAGCTGCCTCCTCCCTCCCACCCTCACCCTTACCCCAGAACAGCTGTGGATCAGTACTGCCTCCTCCCTCCCACCTTCACCCTTACCCAGAACAGCTGTGGACCAGTCAGCTGCCTCCTCCCTCCCACCCTTCACCCTTACCCCAGAACAGCTGTGGATCAGTCAGCTGCCTCCTCCCTCCCACCCCTCACCCTTACCCAGAACAGCTGTGGATCAGTCAGCTGCCTCCTCCCTCCCACCCTCCACCCTTACCCCAGAACAGCTGTGGATCAGTCAGCTGCCTCCTCCCTCCCAATCCCCACCCTTACCCCAGAACAGCTGTGGATCAGTCAGCTGCCTCCTCCCTCCACCCTTCACCCTTACCCCAGAACAGCTGTGGATCAGTAGCTGCCTCCTCCCTCCCACCCTTCACCCTTACCCCAGAACAGCTGTGGACCAGTCAGCTGCCTCCTCCCTCCCACCCTTCACCCTTACCCCAGAACAGCTGTGGATCAGTCAGCTGCCTCCTCCCTCCCACCCCTCACCCTTACCCCAGAACAGCTGTGGATCAGTCAGCTGCCTCCTCCCTCCCACCCTCCACCCTTACCCCAGAACAGCTGTGGACCAGTCAGCTGCCTCCTCCCTCCCAATCCCCACCCTTACCCCAGAACAGCTGTGGATCAGTCAGCTGCCTCCTCCCTCCCACCCTTCACCCTTACCCCAGAACAGCTGTGGACAGTCAGCTGCCTCCTCCCTCCCACCCTTCACCCTACCCCAGAACAGCTGTGGATCAGTCAGCTGCCTCCTCCCTCCCACCCTCACCCTTACCCCAGAACAGCTGTGGATCAGTCAGCTGCTCCTCCCTCCCACCCTCACCCTTACCCCAGAACAGCTGTGGATCAGTAGCTGCCTCCTCCCTCCACCCTTCACCCTTACCCCAGAACAGCTGTGGATCAGTCAGCTGCCTCCTCCCTCCCACCTTCACCCTTACCCCAGAACAGCTGTGGATCAGTCAGCTGCTCCTCCCTCCCACCCCTCACCCTTACCCCAGAACAGCTGTGGATCAGTCAGCTGCCTCCTCCCTCCCACCCTCCACCCTTACCCCAGAACAGCTGTGGATCAGTCAGCTGCCTCCTCCCTCCCAATCCCCACCCTTACCCCAGAACAGCTGTGGATCAGTGAGCTGCCTCCTCCCTCCCACCCTTCACCCTTACCCCAGAACAGCTGTGGATCAGTCAGCTGCCTCCTCCCTCCCACCCTTCACCCTTACCCCAGAACAGCTGTGGATCAGTCAGCTGCCTCCTCCCTCCCACCCCTCACCCTTACCCCAGAACAGCTGTGGATCAGTCAGCTGCCTCCTCCCTCCTACCCTCACCCTTACCCCAGAACAGCTGTGGATCAGTAACTGCCTCCTCCCTCCCACCCTTCACCCTTACCCCAGAACAGCTGTGGACAGTCAGCTGCCTCCTCCCTCCCACCCTTCACCCTTACCCCAGAACAGCTGTGGATCAGTCAGCTGCCTCCTCCCTCCCACCCCTCACCCTTACCCCAGAACAGCTGTGGATCAGTCAGCTGCCTCCTCCCTCCCACCCTCACCCTTACCCCAGAACAGCTGTGGATCAGTCAGCTGCCTCCTCCCTCCCAATCCTCACCCTTACCCCAGAACAGCTGTGGATCAGTGAGCTGCCTCCTCCCTCCCACCCTTACCCTTACCCCAGAACAGCTGTGGATCAGTCAGCTGCCTCCTCCCTCCTACCCCTCACCTTACCCAGAACAGCTGTGGACCAGTCAGCTGCCTCCTCCCTCCTACCCTCACCCTTACCCCAGAACAGCTGTGGATCAGTCAGCCTGCCTCCTCCCTCCCACCCAGAACAGCTGTGGATCAGTAGCCTGCCTCCTCCCTCCCACCCCAGAACAGCTGTGGATCAGTCAGCTGCCTCCTCCCTCCAACCCTCACCCTTACCCCAGAACAGCTGTGGAGCAGTCAGCTGCCTCCTCCCTCCCAACAGCTGTGGATCAGTCAGCTGCCTCCTCCCTCCCACCCTCACCCTTACCCCAGAACAGCTGTGGATCAGTCAGCTGCCTCCTCCCTCCTACCCTCACCCTTACCCCAGAACAGCTGTGGATCAGTAGCTGCCTCCTCCCTCCCACCCTTCACCCTTACCCCAGAACAGCTGTGGATCAGTCAGCTGCCTCCTCCCTCCCACCCTTCACCCTTACCCCAGAACAGCTGTGGACCAGTCAGCTGCCTCCTCCCTCCCACCCCTCACCCTTACCCCAGAACAGCTGTGGATCAGTCAGCTGCCTCCTCCCTCCACCCTCCACCCTTACCCCAGAACAGCTGTGGATCAGTCAGCTGCCTCCTCCCTCCCAACCCTCACCCTTACCCCAGAACAGCTGTGGATCAGTCAGCTGCCTCCTCCCTCCCACCCTCACCCTACCCCAGAACAGCTGTGGACCAGTCAGCTGCCTCCTCCCTCCCACCCTTCACCCTTACCCCAGAACAGCTGTGGATCAGTCAGCTGCCTCCTCCCTCCCACCCTCACCCTTACCCCAGAACAGCTGTGGATCAGTCAGCTGCCTCCTCCCTCCTACCCCCCACCCTTACCCCAGAACAGCTGTGGATCAGTAGCTGCCTCCTCCCTCCCACCTTCACCCTTACCCCAGAACAGCTGTGGACCAGTCAGCTGCCTCCTCCCTCCCACCCTTCACCCTTACCCCAGAACAGCTGTGGATCAGTCAGCTGCCTCCTCCCTCCCACCCTTCACCCTTACCCCAGAACAGCTGTGGACCAGTCAGCTGCCTCCTCCCTCCCACCCTCACCCTTACCCCAGAACAGCTGTGGACCAGTCAGCTGCCTCCTCCCTCCCACCCCTCACCCTTACCCCAGAACAGCTGTGGATCAGTCAGCTGCCTCCTCCCTCCCACCCTCCACCTTACCCCAGAACAGCTGTGGATCAGTCAGCTGCCTCCTCCCTCCCACCCCCACCCTTACCCCAGAACAGAACAGCTGTGGATCAGTCAGCTGCCTCCTCCCTCCCACCCTTCACCCTTACCCCAGAACAGCTGTGGACCAGTCAGCTGCCTCCTCCCTCCCACCCTTCACCCTTACCCCAGAACAGCTGTGGATCAGTCAGCTGCCTCCTCCCTCCCACCCCTCACCCTTACCCCAGAACAGCTGTGGATCAGTCAGCTGCCTCCTCCCTCCCACCCTCACCCTTACCCCAGAACAGCTGTGGATCAGTAGCTGCCTCCTCCCTCCACCCTTCACCCTTACCCCAGAACAGCTGTGGACCAGTCAGCTGCCTCCTCCCTCCCACCCTTCACCCTACCCCAGAACAGCTGTGGATCAGTCAGCTGCCTCCTCCCTCCCACCCCTCACCCTTACCCCAGAACAGCTGTGGATCAGTCAGCTGCCTCCTCCCTCCCACCCTCCACCCTTACCCCAGAACAGCTGTGGATCAGTCAGCTGCCTCCTCCCTCCAACCCCCACCCTTACCCCAGAACAGCTGTGGACCAGTCAGCTGCCTCCTCCCTCCCACCCTTCACCCTTACCCCAGAACAGCTGTGGATCAGTCAGCTGCCTCCTCCCTCCCACCCTTCACCCTTACCCCAGAACAGCTGTGGACCAGTCAGCTGCCTCCTCCCTCCCACCCTTCACCCTTACCCCAGAACAGCTGTGGATCAGTCAGCTGCCTCCTCCCTCCCACCCCTCACCCTTACCCCAGAACAGCTGTGGATCAGTCAGCTGCCTCCTCCCTCCACCCTCCACCCTTACCCCAGAACAGCTGTGGACCAGTCAGCTGCCTCCTCCCTCCCAACCCCACCCTTACCCCAGAACAGCTGTGGATCAGTCAGCTGCCTCCTCCCTCCCACCCTCCACCCTTACCCCAGAACAGCTGTGGATCAGTCAGCTGCCTCCCCCTCCCACCCTTCACCCTTACCCCAGAACAGCTGTGGATCAGTCAGCTGCCTCCTCCCTCCCACCCCTCACCCTTACCCCAGAACAGCTGTGGATCAGTCAGCTGCCTCCTCCCTCCTACCCTCACCCTTACCCCAGAACAGCTGTGGATCAGTAACTGCCTCCTCCCTCCCCCCCTTCACCCTTACCCCAGAACAGCTGTGGACCAGTCAGCTGCCTCCTCCCTCCCACCCTTCACCCTACCCCAGAACAGCTGTGGATCAGTCAGCTGCCTCCTCCCTCCCACCCCTCACCCTTACCCCAGAACAGCTGTGGATCAGTCAGCTGCCTCCTCCCTCCCCACCCTCCACCCTTACCCCAGAACAGCTGTGGACCAGTCAGCTGCCTCCTCCCTCCCAATCCCCACCCTTACCCCAGAACAGCTGTGGATCAGTCAGCTGCCTCCTCCCTCCCACCCCTCACCCTTACCCCAGAACAGCTGTGGACCAGTCAGCTGCCTCCTCCCTCCCACCCTTCACCCTTACCCAGAACAGCTGTGGATCAGTCAGCTGCCTCCTCCCTCCCACCCCTCACCCTTACCCCAGAACAGCTGTGGATCAGTCAGCTGCCTCCTCCCTCCTACCCCTCACCCTTACCCCAGAACAGCTGTGGATCAGTCAGCTGCCTCCTCCCTCCCACCCCTCACCCTTACCCCAGAACAGCTGTGGATCAGTCAGCTGCCTCCTCCCTCCCACCCTTCACCCTTACCCCAGAACAGCTGTGGATCAGTCAGCTGCCTCCTCCCTCCCACCCCTCACCCTTACCCCAGAACAGCTGTGGATCAGTCAGCTGCCTCCTCCCTCCCACCCCTCACCCTTACCCCAGAACAGCTGTGGATCAGTCAGCTGCCTCCTCCCTCCCAATCCTCACCCTTACCCCAGAACAGCTGTGGATCAGTGAGCTGCCTCCTCCCTCCCACCCTACCACTTACCCAGAACAGCTGTGGATCAGTAACCTGCCTCCTCCCTCCTACCCCTCACCCTTACCCCAGAACAGCTGTGGACCAGTCAGCTGCCTCCTCCCTCCCACCCTCACCCTTACCCAGAACAGCTGTGGATCAGTAGCTGCCTCTCCCTCCCACCAGAGAACAGCTGTGGATCAGTAGCCTCCTCCTCCCTCCCTTACCCAGAACAGCTGTGGATCAGTCAGCTGCCTCCTCCCTCCCACCCTCACCCTTACCCCAGAACAGCTGTGGATCAGTCAGCTGCCTCCCCCTCCAACAAGCTGTGGATCAGTCAGCTGCCTCCTCCCTCCCACCCCTCACCCTTACCCCAGAACAGCTGTGGATCAGTCAGCTGCCTCTCCCTCCTACCCCTCACCCTTACCCCAGAACAGCTGTGGATCAGTAGCTTGCCTCCTCCTCCCACCCTCACCCTTACCCCAGAACAGCTGGGCACAGTCAGCTGCCTCCTCCCTCCCACCCTCCACCCTT
Organism: Limnomonas spitsbergensis; assembly: GCA_037349105.1. Classification (NCBI taxonomy): domain Eukaryota; kingdom Viridiplantae; phylum Chlorophyta; class Chlorophyceae; order Chlamydomonadales; genus Limnomonas; species Limnomonas spitsbergensis. The sequence continues at coordinate 178,470 of JAYJMM010000005.1, read as the reverse complement.
ACCCCAGAACAGCTGTGGATCAGTCAGCTGCCTCCTCCCTCCCACCCCTCACCCTTACCCCAGAACAGCTGTGGATCAGTCAGCTGCCTCCTCCCTCCCACCCTCCACCCTTACCCCAGAACAGCTGTGGACCAGTCAGCTGCCTCCTCCCTCCCAACCCCACCCTTACCCCAGAACAGCTGTGGATCAGTCAGCTGCCTCCTCCCTCCCACCCTTCACCCTTACCCCAGAACAGCTGTGGACCAGTCAGCTGCCTCCTCCCTCCCACCCTTCACCCTTACCCCAGAACAGCTGTGGATCAGTCAGCTGCCTCCTCCCTCCCACCCCTCACCCTTACCCCAGAACAGCTGTGGATCAGTCAGCTGCCTCCTCCCTCCTACCCCCACCCTTACCCCAGAACAGCTGTGGATCAGTCAGCTGCCTCCTCCCTCCCACCCTTCACCCTTACCCCAGAACAGCTGTGGACCAGTCAGCTGCCTCCTCCCTCCCACCCTTCACCCTTACCCCAGAACAGCTGTGGATCAGTCAGCTGCCTCCTCCCTCCCACCCTCACCCTTACCCCAGAACAGCTGTGGATCAGTCAGCTGCCTCCTCCCTCCCACCCTCACCCTTACCCCAGAACAGCTGTGGACCAGTCAGCTGCCTCCTCCCTCCCAATCCCCACCCTTACCCAGAACAGCTGTGGACCAGTCAGCTGCCTCTCCCTCCCACCCTTCACCCTTACCCCAGAACAGCTGTGGATCAGTCAGCTGCCTCCTCCCTCCCACCCCTCACCCTTACCCCAGAACAGCTGTGGATCAGTCAGCTGCCTCCTCCCTCCTACCCCTCACCCTTACCCCAGAACAGCTGTGGATCAGTAACTGCCTCCTCCCTCCCACCCTTCACCCTTACCCCAGAACAGCTGTGCACGAGTCAGCTGCCTCCTCCCTCCCACCCTTCACCCTAACCCCAGAACAGCTGTGGATCAGTCAGCTGCCTCCTCCCTCCCACCCTCTCACCTTACCCCAGAACAGCTGTGGATCAGTCAGCTGCCTCCTCCCTCCCACCCTCCACCCTTACCCCAGAACAGCTGTGGATCAGTCAGCTGCCTCCTCCCTCCCAATCCTCACCCTTACCCCAGAACAGCTGTGGATCAGTGAGCTGCCTCCTCCCTCCCACCCTTACCCTTACCCCAGAACAGCTGTGGATCAGTAACCTGCCTCCTCCCTCCTACCCCTCACCCTTACCCCAGAACAGCTGTGGACCAGTCAGCTGCCTCCTCCCTCCCACCCCTCACCCTTACCCCAGAACAGCTGTGGATCAGTAGCTGCCTCCTCCCTCCCACCCAGAACAGCTGTGGACCAGTCAGCTGCCTCCTCCCTCCCAATCCTCACCCTTACCCCAGAACAGCTGTGGATCAGTGAGCTGCCTCCTCCCTCCCACCCTTCACCCTTACCCCAGAACAGCTGTGGATCAGTCAGCTGCCTCCTCCCTCCCACCCTTCACCCTTACCCCAGAACAGCTGTGGACCAGTCAGCTGCCTCCTCCCTCCCCACCCTCACCCTTACCCCAGAACAGCTGTGGATCAGTCAGCTGCCTCCTCCCTCCCCCTCACCCTTACCCCAGAACAGCTGTGGATCAGTCAGCTGCCTCCTCCCTCCCACCCTTCACCCTTACCCCAGAACAGCTGTGGATCAGTCAGCTGCTCCTCCCTCCCAATCCCCACCTTACCCCAGAACAGCTGTGGATCAGTCAGCTGCCTCCTCCCTCCCACCCTTCACCCTTACCCCAGAACAGCTGTGGACCAGTCAGCTGCCTCCTCCCTCCCACCCTTCACCCTTACCCCAGAACAGCTGTGGATCAGTCAGCTGCCTCCTCCCTCCCACCCCTCACCCTTACCCCAGAACAGCTGTGGATCAGTCAGCTGCCTCCTCCCTCCCACCCCTCACCCTTACCCCAGAACAGCTGTGGATCAGTCAGCTGCCTCCTCCCTCCCACCTTCACCCTTACCCCAGAACAGCTGTGGACCAGTCAGCTGCCTCCTCCCTCCCACCCTTCACCCTTACCCCAGAACAGCTGTGGATCAGTAGCTGCCTCCTCCCTCCCACCCCTCACCCTTACCCCAGAACAGCTGTGGATCAGTCAGCTGCCTCCTCCCTCCCACCCTCCACCCTTACCCCAGAACAGCTGTGGACCAGTCAGCTGCCTCCTCCCTCCCAATCCCCACCCTTACCCCAGAACAGCTGTGGATCAGTCAGCTGCCTCCTCCCTCCCACCCTTCACCCTTACCCAGAACAGCTGTGGATCAGTCAGCTGCCTCCTCCCTCCCACCCTTCACCCTTACCCCAGAACAGCTGTGGACAGTCAGCTGCCTCCTCCCTCCCACCCTCACCCTTACCCCAGAACAGCTGTGGATCAGTCAGCTGCCTCCTCCCTCCCACCCCTCACCCTTACCCCAGAACAGCTGTGGATCAGTCAGCTGCCTCCTCCCTCCCACCCTCCACCCTTACCCCAGAACAGCTGTGGATCAGTCAGCTGCCTCCTCCCTCCCAATCCCCACCCTACCCCAGAACAGCTGTGGATCAGTCAGCTGCCTCCTCCCTCCCACCCTCACCCTACCCCAGAACAGCTGTGGACCAGTCAGCTGCCTCCTCCCTCCCACCTTCACCCTTACCCAGAACAGCTGTGGATCAGTCAGCTGCCTCCTCCCTCCCACCCCTCACCCTTACCCAGAACAGCTGTGGATCAGTCAGCTGCCTCCCCCCCTACCCTCACCCTTACCCCAGAACAGCTGTGGATCAGTAACTGCCTCCTCCCTCCCACCCTTCACCCTTACCCCAGAACAGCTGTGGACAGTCAGCTGCCTCCTCCCTCCCACCTTCACCTTACCCCAGAACAGCTGTGGATCAGTCAGCTGCCTCCTCCCTCCCACCCCTCACCCTTACCCCAGAACAGCTGTGGATCAGTCAGCTGCCTCCTCCCTCCCACCCTCACCCTTACCCCAGAACAGCTGTGGACCAGTCAGCTGCCTCCTCCCTCCCAATCCCCACCCTTACCCCAGAACAGCTGTGGATCAGTCAGCCTCCTCCCTCCCACCCTTCACCCTTACCCCAGAACAGCTGTGACCAGTCAGCTGGCCTCCCTCCCACCCTTCACCCTTACCCCAGAACAGCTGTGGATCAGTCAGCTGCCTCCTCCCTCCCCACCCCTCACCCTTACCCCAGAACAGCTGTGGATCAGTCAGCTGCCTCCTCCCTCCTACCCCTCACCCTTACCCCAGAACAGCTGTGGATCAGTAACTGCCTCCTCCCTCCCACCCTTCACCCTTACCCCAGAACAGCTGTGGACAGTCAGCTGCCTCCTCCCTCCCACCCTTCACCCTTACCCCAGAACAGCTGTGGATCAGTCAGCTGCCTCCTCCCTCCCACCCCTCACCCTTACCCAGAACAGCTGTGGATCAGTCACTGCCTCCTCCCTCCTACCCCTCACCCTTACCCAGAACAGCTGTGGATCAGTCAGCTGCCTCCTCCCTCCCAATCCTCACCCTTACCCCAGAACAGCTGTGGATCAGTCAGCTGCCTCCTCCCTCCCACCCTTACCCTTACCCCAGAACAGCTGTGGATCAGTCAGCTGCCTCCTCCCTCCCACCCCTCACCCTTACCCCAGAACAGCTGTGGACCAGTCAGCTGCCTCCTCCCTCTACCCCTCACCCTTACCCCAGAACAGCTGTGGATCAGTAGCTGCCTGCCTCCTCCCTCCCACCCAGAACAGCTGTGGATCAGTAGCTGCCTCCTCCCTCCCACCCCAGAACAGCTGTGGACAGTCAGCTGCTCCTCCCTCCCACCCTCACCCTTACCCAGAACAGCTGTGGATCAGTCAGCTGCCTCCTCACTCCCAACAGCTGTGGATCAGTCAGCTGCCTCCTCCCTCCCACCCTCACCCTTACCCCAGAACAGCTGTGGATCAGTCAGCTGCCTCCTCCCCTACCCCTCACCCTTACCCCAGAACAGCTGTGGATCAGTAACTTGCCTCCTCCCTCCCACCCTTCACCCTTACCCCAGAACAGCTGTGGACCAGTCAGCTGCCTCCTCCCTCCCACCCTTCACCCTTACCCCAGAACAGCTGTGGACCAGTCAGCTGCCTCCTCCCTCCCACCCCTCACCCTTACCCCAGAACAGCTGTGGATCAGTCAGCTGCCTCCTCCCTCCCACCCTCCACCCTTACCCCAGAACAGCTGTGGACCAGTCAGCTGCCTCCTCCCTCCCAATCCCCACCCTTACCCCAGAACAGCTGTGGATCAGTGAGCTGCCTCCTCCCTCCCACCCTTCACCCTTACCCCAGAACAGCTGTGGACCAGTCAGCTGCCTCCTCCCTCCCACCCTTCACCCTTACCCCAGAACAGCTGTGGATCAGTCAGCTGCCTCCTCCCTCCCACCCCTCACCCTTACCCCAGAACAGCTGTGGATCAGTCAGCTGCCTCCTCCCTCCCACCCCTCACCCTTACCCCAGAACAGCTGTGGATCAGTAGCTGCCTCCTCCCTCCCACCCTTCACCCTTACCCAGAACAGCTGTGGACCAGTCAGCTGCCTCCTCCCTCCCACCCTTCACCCTTACCCCAGAACAGCTGTGGATCAGTCAGCTGCCTCCTCTCCACCCCTCACCCTTACCCAGAACAGCTGTGGATCAGTCAGCTGCCTCCTCCCTCCCACCCTCCACCCTTACCCCAGAACAGCTGTGGACCAGTCAGCTGCCTCCTCCCTCCAATCCCCACCCTTACCCCAGAACAGCTGTGGATCAGTCAGCTGCCTCCTCCCTCCCACCTTCACCCTTACCCCAGAACAGCTGTGGATCAGTCAGCTGCCTCCTCCCTCCCACCCTCACCCTTACCCCAGAACAGCTGTGGATCAGTCAGCTGCCTCCTCCCTCCCACCCCTCACCCTTACCCCAGAACAGCTGTGGATCAGTACTGCCTCCTCCCTCCCACCCTCACCCTTACCCCAGAACAGCTGTGGACAGTCAGCTGCCTCCTCCCTCCCACCCTTCACCCTTACCCCAGAACAGCTGTGGATCAGTCAGCTGCCTCCTCCCTCCCACCCCTCACCCTTACCCCAGAACAGCTGTGGATCAGTCAGCTGCCTCCTCCCTCCCACCCTCCCACCTTACCCCAGAACAGCTGTGGATCAGTCAGCTGCCTCCTCCCTCCCACCCCTCACCCTTACCCCAGAACAGCTGTGGATCAGTCAGCTGCCTCCTCCCTCCCACCCTCACCCTTACCCCAGAACAGCTGTGGATCAGTAGCTGCCTCCTCCCCCTACCCTCACCCTTACCCCAGAACAGCTGTGGATCAGTCAGCTGCCTCCTCCCTCCTCCCCCTCACCCTTACCCCAGAACAGCTGTGGATCAGTAGCCTGCCTCCTCCCTCCACCCCAGAACAGCTGTGGACCAGTCAGCTGCCTCCTCCCTCCAATCCTCACCCTTACCCCAGAACAGCTGTGGATCAGTGAGCTGCCTCCTCCCTCCCACCCTTCACCCTTACCCCAGAACAGCTGTGGATCAGTCAGCTGCCTCCTCCCTCCCACCCTCCACCCTTACCCCAGAACAGCTGTGGACCAGTCAGCTGCCTCCTCCCTCCCACCCCTCACCCTTACCCAGAACAGCTGTGGATCAGTCAGCTGCCTCCTCCCTCCCACCCTCACCCTTACCCCAGAACAGCTGTGGACCAGTCAGCTGCCTCCTCCCTCCCACCTTCACCCTTACCCCAGAACAGCTGTGGACCAGTCAGCTGCCTCCTCCCTCCAACCCTCACCCTTACCCCAGAACAGCTGTGGATCAGTCAGCTGCCTCCTCCCTCCCACCCCTCACCCTTACCCCAGAACAGCTGTGGATCAGTCAGCTGCCTCCTCCCTCCCACCTCCACCCTTACCCCAGAACAGCTGTGGACCAGTCAGCTGCCTCCTCCCTCCCATCCTCACCCTTACCCCAGAACAGCTGTGGATCAGTCAGCTGCCCCTCCCTCCCACCCTTCACCCTTACCCCAGAACAGCTGTGGATCAGTCAGCTGCCTCCTCCCTCCCACCCTTCACCCTTACCCCAGAACAGCTGGATCAGTCAGCTGCCTCCTCCCTCCCACCCTTCACCCTTACCCAGAACAGCTGTGGATCAGTCAGCTGCCTCCTCCCTCCCACCCTTCACCCTTACCCCAGAACAGCTGTGGATCAGTCAGCTGCCTCCTCCCTCCCACCCTTCACCCTTACCCCAGAACAGCTGTGGATCAGTCAGCTGCCTCCTCCCTCCCACACCTCACCCTTACCCCAGAACAGCTGTGGATCAGTCAGCTGCCTCCTCCCTCCTACCCCTCACCCTTACCCAGAACAGCTGTGGATCAGTCAGCTGCCTCCTCCCTCCTACCCTCACCCTACCCCAGAACAGCTGTGGATCAGTAGCTGCCTCCTCCATCCCACCCCAGAACAGCTGTGGATCAGTCAGCTGCCTCCTCCCTCCCCCCCCTCACCCTTACCCCAGAACAGCTGTGGATCAGTAGCTGCCTCCTCCCTCCCACCCCTCACCCTTACCCCAGAACAGCTGTGCACGAGTCAGCGGAGCTGCCTCCTCCCTCCCACCCTTCACCCTACCCCAGAACAGCTGTGGATCAGTCAGCTGCCTCCTCCCTCCCACCCCTCACCCTTACCCCAGAACAGCTGTGGATCAGTCAGCTGCCTCCTCCCTCCCAACCTCCACCCTTACCCCAGAACAGCTGTGGATCAGTCAGCTGCCTCCTCCCTCCCAATCCTCACCCTTACCCCAGAACAGCTGTGGATCAGTCAGCTGCCTCCTCCCTCCCACCCTCACCCTTACCCCAGAACAGCTGTGGATCAGTCAGCTGCCTCCTCCCTCCCACCCCTCACCCTTACCCCAGAACAGCTGTGGATCAGTCAGCTGCCTCCTCCCTCCCCCCCTCACCCTTACCCCAGAACAGCTGTGGATCAGTCAGCTTCCCTCCTCCCTCCCACCCCAGAACAGCTGTGGACAGTCAGCTGCCTCCTCCCTCCCACCCTCACCCTTACCCCAGAACAGCTGTGGATCAGTCAGCTGCCTCCTCCCTCCCCACCCTTCACCCTTACCCCAGAACAGCTGTGGATCAGTCAGCTGCCTCCTCCCTCCCACCCTTCACCCTTACCCCAGAACAGCTGTGGATCAGTCAGCTGCCTCCTCCCTCCCAACCCTCACCCTTACCCAGAACAGCTGTGGATCAGTCAGCTGCCTCCTCCCTCCCACCCCTCACCCTTACCCCAGAACAGCTGTGGATCAGTAGCCTGCCTCCTCCCTCCCACCCTTCACCTTACCCCAGAACAGCTGTGGACCAGTCAGCTGCCTCCTCCCTCCCAATCCTCACCCTTACCCCAGAACAGCTGTGGATCAGTAGCTGCCTCTCCCTCCCACCCTCACCCTTACCCCAGAACAGCTGTGGATCAGTCAGCTGCTTCTCCCTCCCACCCTCCACCTTACCCCAGAACAGCTGTGGATCAGTCAGCTGCCTCCTCCCTCCCAACCCTCACCCTTACCCCAGAACAGCTGTGGACCAGTCAGCTGCCCCCTCCCTCCCACCCTTCACCCTTACCCCAGAACAGCTGTGGACCAGTCAGCTGCCTCCTCCCTCCCACCTTCACCCTAACCCAGAACAGCTGTGGACAGTCAGCTGCCTCCTCCCTCCCACCCTTCACCTTACCCCAGAACAGCTGTGGATCAGTCAGCTGCCTCCTCCCTCCCACCCTTCACCCTTACCCCAGAACAGCTGTGGATCAGTCAGCTGCCTCCTCCCTCCCACCCTTCACCCTTACCCAGAACAGCTGTGGATCAGTCAGCTGCCTCCTCCCTCCAACCCCTCACCCTTACCCCAGAACAGCTGTGGATCAGTAAGCTGCCTCCTCCCTCCTACCCTCACCCTTACCCCAGAACAGCTGTGGACCAGTCAGCTGCCTCCTCCCTCCCAACCCTCACCCTTACCCCAGAACAGCTGTGGATCAGTCAGCTGCCTCCCCCTCCCACCCAGAACAGCTGTGGACCAGTCAGCTGCCTCCTCCCTCCCAATCCTCACCCTTACCCCAGAACAGCTGTGGATCAGTCAGCTGCCTCCTCCCTCCCACCCTCCACCCTTACCCCAGAACAGCTGTGGACCAGTCAGCTGCCTCCTCCCTCCCAATCCTCACCCTTACCCCAGAACAGCTGTGGATCAGTAAGCTGCCTCCTCCCTCCCACCCTCACCCTTACCCCAGAACAGCTGTGGACCAGTCAGCTGCCTCCTCCCTCCCACCCTTCACCCTAACCCCAGAACAGCTGTGGATCAGTCAGCTGCCTCCTCCTCCCACCCCTCACCCTTACCCCAGAACAGCTGTGGATCAGTCAGCTGCCTCCTCCCTCCCACCCTCCACCCTTACCCCAGAACAGCTGTGGACAGTCAGCTGCCTCTCCTCCCATCCCTCACCCTTACCCCAGAACAGCTGTGGATCAGTCAGCTGCCTCCTCCCTCCCACCCTTCACCCTTACCCAGAACAGCTGTGGATCAGTCAGCTGCCTCCTCCCTCCCACCCTTCACCCTTACCCCAGAACAGCTGTGGATCAGTCAGCTGCCTCCTCCCTCCCACCCCTCACCCTTACCCCAGAACAGCTGTGGATCAGTCAGCTGCCTCCTCCCTCCCACCCTTCACCCTTACCCCAGAACAGCTGTGATCAGTCAGCTGCCTCCTCCCTCCCACCCTTCACCCTTACCCCAGAACAGCTGTGGGATCAGTCAGCTGCCTCCTCCCTCCCAACCCTCACCCTTACCCCAGAACAGCTGTGGATCAGTAGCTGCCTCCCTCCCACCCCTCACCCTTACCCCAGAACAGCTGTGGATCAGTCAGCTGCCTCCTCCCCCCAATCCTCACCCTTACCCCAGAACAGCTGTGGATCAGTGAGCTGCCTCCTCCCTCCCACCCTCACCCTTACCCCAGAACAGCTGTGGATCAGTCAGCTGCCTCCTCCCTCCCACCCCTCACCCTTACCCCAGAACAGCTGTGGATCAGTCAGCTGCCTCCTCCTCCCACCCTCACCCTTACCCCAGAACAGCTGTGGATCAGTCGCCTGCCTCCTCCCTCCCACCCAGAACAGCTGTGGATCAGTAGCCTGCCTCCTCCCTCCCACCCCAGAACAGCTGTGGATCAGTCAGCTGCCTCCTCCCTCCAACCCTCACCCTTACCCCAGAACAGTGTGGATCAGTCAGCTGCCTCCTCCCTCCCAACAGCTGTGGATCAGTCAGCTGCCTCCTCCCTCCCACCCCTCACCCTTACCCCAGAACAGCTGTGGATCAGTCAGCTGCCTCTCCCTCCCACCCTCACCCTTACCCCAGAACAGCTGTGGATCAGTCAGCTGCCTCCTCCCTCCCACCCTTCACCCTTACCCCAGAACAGCTGTGGACCAGTCAGCTGCCTCCTCCCTCCACCTCCACCCTTACCCCAGAACAGCTGTGGACAGTCAGCTGCCTCCTCCCTCCCACCCCTCACCTTACCCCAGAACAGCTGTGGATCAGTCAGCTGCCTCCTCCCTCCCACCCTCCACCCTTACCCCAGAACAGCTGTGGATCAGTCAGCTGCCTCCTCCCTCCCAATCCCACCCTTACCCCAGAACAGCTGTGGATCAGTCAGCTGCCTCCTCCCTCCCACCCTTCACCCTTACCCCGAACAGCTGTGGACCAGTCAGCTGCCTCCTCCCTCCCACCCTTCACCCTTACCCCAGAACAGCTGTGGATCAGTCAGCTGCCTCCTCCCTCCCACCCCTCACCCTTACCCCAGAACAGCTGTGGATCAGTCAGCTGCCTCCTCCCTCCTACCCCTCACCCTTACCCCAGAACAGCTGTGGATCAGTAGCTGCCTCCTCCCTCCCACCCTTCACCCTTACCCCAGAACAGCTGTGGACCAGTCAGCTGCCTCCTCCCTCCCACCCTTCACCCTTACCCCAGAACAGCTGTGGATCAGTCAGCTGCCTCCTCCCTCCCACCCCTCACCCTTACCCAGAACAGCTGTGGATCAGTCAGCTGCCTCCTCCCTCCCACCCTCCACCCTTACCCCAGAACAGCTGTGGACCAGTCAGCTGCCTCCTCCCTCCCAACCCCACCCTTACCCCAGAACAGCTGTGGATCAGTCAGCTGCCTCCTCCCTCCCCACCCTTCACCCTTACCCCAGAACAGCTGTGGACCAGTCAGCTGCCTCCTCCCTCCCACCCTTCACCCTTACCCCAGAACAGCTGTGGACCAGTCAGCTGCCTCCTCCCTCCCACCCTTCACCCTTACCCCAGAACAGCTGTGGATCAGTCAGCTGCCTCCTCCCTCCACCCCTCACCCTTACCCAGAACAGCTGTGGATCAGTCAGCTGCCTCCTCCCTCCCACCCTTCACCCTTACCCAGAACAGCTGTGGACCAGTCAGCTGCCTCCTCCCTCCCAATCCCCACCCTTACCCCAGAACAGCTGTGGATCAGTCAGCTGCCTCCTCCCTCCCACCCTTCACCCTTACCCCAGAACAGCTGTGGACCAGTCAGCTGCCTCCTCCCTCCCACCCTCACCCTTACCCCAGAACAGCTGTGGATCAGTCAGCTGCCTCCTCCCTCCCACCCTCACCCTTACCCCAGAACAGCTGTGGATCAGTCAGCTGCCTCCCCCTCCCACCCTCACCCTTACCCCAGAACAGCTGTGGATCAGAGCTGCCTCCTCCCTCCCACCCTTCACCCTTACCCCAGAACAGCTGTGGACCAGTCAGCTGCCTCCTCCCTCCCACCCTTCACCCTACCCCAGAACAGCTGTGGATCAGTCAGCTGCCTCCTCCCTCCCACCCTCACCCTTACCCAGAACAGCTGTGGATCAGTCAGCTGCCTCCTCCCTCCCACCCTCCACCCTTACCCCAGAACAGCTGTGGATCAGTCAGCTGCCTCCTCCCTCCCAATCCCCACCCTTACCCCAGAACAGCTGTGGATCAGTCAGCTGCCTCCTCCCTCCCCCCTTCACCCTTACCCCAGAACAGCTGTGGACCAGTCAGCTGCCTCCTCCCTCCCACCCTTCACCCTTACCCCAGAACAGCTGTGGATCAGTCAGCTGCCTCCTCCCTCCCACCCCTCACCCTTACCCCAGAACAGCTGTGGATCAGTCAGCTGCCTCTCCCTCCTACCCTCACCCTTACCCAGAACAGCTGTGGATCAGTCAGCTGCCTCCTCCCTCCCACCCTTCACCCTTACCCCAGAACAGCTGTGGACAGTCAGCTGCCTCCTCCCTCCCACCCTTCACCCTTACCCCAGAACAGCTGTGGATCAGTCAGCTGCCTCCTCCCTCCCACCCCTCACCCTTACCCCAGAAACAGCTGTGGATCAGTCAGCTGCCTCCTCCCTCCCACCCCTCACCCTTACCCCAGAACAGCTGTGGATCAGTCAGCTGCCTCCTCCCTCCCACCCTTCACCCTTACCCCAGAACAGCTGTGGATCAGTCAGCTGCCTCCTCCCTCCCACCCTTCACCCTTACCCCAGAACAGCTGTGGATCAGTCAGCTGCCTCCTCCCTCCAACCCTCACCCTTACCCCAGAACAGCTGTGGATCAGTCAGCTGCCTCCTCCCTCCCAATCCTCACCCTACCCCAGAACAGCTGTGGATCAGTAGCTGCCTCCTCCCTCCAACCCTCACCCTTACCCAGAACAGCTGTGGATCAGTCAGCTGCCTCCTCCCTCCCACCCCTCACCCTTACCCCAGAACAGCTGTGGACCAGTCAGCTGCCTCCTCCCTCCCACCCTCCACCCTTACCCCAGAACAGCTGTGGATCAGTAGCCTGCCTCCTTCCCTCCCTTACCCAGAACAGCTGTGGACAGTCAGCCTCCTCCTCCTCCCTTACCCCAGAACAGCTGTGGATCAGTCAGCTGCCTCCTCCCTCCAACCCTCACCCTTACCCCAGAACAGCTGTGGATCAGTCAGCTGCATCCTCCCTCCCAAAACAGCTGTGGATCAGTCAGCTGCCTCCTCCCTCCCACCCCTCACCCTTACCCCAGAACAGCTGTGGATCAGTCAGCTGCCTCCTCCCTCCTACCCCTCACCCTTACCCCAGAACAGCTGTGGATCAGTCACTGCCTCCTCCCTCCCACCCTTCACCTTACCCCAGAACAGCTGTGGACCAGTCAGCTGCCTCCTCCCTCCCACCCTCACCCTTACCCCAGAACAGCTGTGGATCAGTCAGCTGCCTCCTCCCTCCCACCCTCACCCTTACCCCAGAACAGCTGTGGATCAGTCAGCTGCCTCCTCCCTCCCACCCTCCACCCTTACCCCAGAACAGCTGTGGATCAGTCAGCTGCCTCCTCCTCCCAATCCCCACCCTTACCCCAGAACAGCTGTGGATCAGTAGCTGCCTCCTCCCTCCCACCCTTCACCCTTACCCCAGAACAGCTGTGGATCAGTCAGCTGCCTCCTCCCTCCACCCTTCACCCTTACCCCAGAACAGCTGTGGATCAGTCAGCTGCCTCCTCCCTCCCACCCCTCACCCTACCCCAGAACAGCTGTGGATCAGTCAGCTGCCTCCTCCCTCCCACCCTCACCCTTACCCCAGAACAGCTGTGGATCAGTCAGCTGCCTCCTCCCTCCCACCCCTCACCCTTACCCCAGAACAGCTGTGGATCAGTCAGCTGCCTCCTCCCTCCCACCCTTCACCCTTACCCCAGAACAGCTGTGGATCAGTCAGCTGCTCCTCCCTCCCTCCCACCCAGAACAGCTGTGGATCAGTCAAGCCTGCTCCTCCCTCCCACCCCAGAACAGCTGTGGACAGTCAGCAGCTGCCTCCTCCCTCCCATCCTCACCCTTACCCCAGAACAGCTGTGTGGATCAGTCAGCTGCCTCCTCCCTTCCCAAACAGCTGTGGATCAGTCAGCTGCCTCCTCCCTCCCACCCTCACCTTACCCCAGAACAGCTGTGGATCAGTCAGCTGCCTCCTCCCTCCCACCCCTCACCCTTACCCCAGAACAGCTGTGGATCAGTAGCTGCCTCCTCCCTCCCACCCTCACCCTTACCCCAGAACAGCTGTGGATCAGTCAGCTGCCTCCTCCCTCCCACCCTCACCCTTACCCCAGAACAGCTGTGGATCAGTCAGCTGCCTCCTCCCTCCCACCCCTCACCCTTACCCCAGAACAGCTGTGGATCAGTCAGCTGCCTCCTCCTCCCACCCTCCACCCTTACCCCAGAACAGCTGTGGATCAGTCAGCTGCCTCCTCCCTCCAATCCCCACCCTTACCCCAGAACAGCTGTGGATCAGTCAGCTGCCTCCTCCCTCCCACCCTTCACCCTTACCCCAGAACAGCTGTGGACCAGTCAGCTGCCTCCTCCCTCCCACCCTTCACCCTTACCCCAGAACAGCTGTGGATCAGTCAGCGCCTCCCTCCCCCCCCCCCTTCCCCCCCCTCCCTCCCACCCCTCACCCTTACCCCAGAACAGCTGTGGATCAGTCAGCTGCCTCCTCCCTCCCACCCCCACCCTTACCCCAGAACAGCTGTGGATCAGTCAGCTGCCTCTCCCTCCCACCCTTCACCCTTACCCCAGAACAGCTGTGGACCAGTCAGCTGCCTCCTCCCTCCCACCCTTCACCCTTACCCCAGAACAGCTGTGGATCAGTCAGCTGCCTCCTCCCTCCCACCCCTCACCCTTACCCCAGAACAGCTGTGGATCAGTCAGCTGCCTCCTCCCTCCCACCCTCACCCTTACCCCAGAACAGCTGTGGATCAGTCAGCTGCCTCCTCCCTCCCATCCCACCCTTACCCCAGAACAGCTGTGGACCAGTCAGCTGCCTCCTCCCTCCCACCCTTCACCCTACCCCAGAACAGCTGTGGATCAGTCAGCTGCCTCCTCCCTCCCACCCCTCACCCTTACCCCAGAACAGCTGTGGATCAGTCAGCTGCCTCCTCCCTCCCACCCCTCACCCTTACCCCAGAACAGCTGTGGATCAGTAGCTGCCTCCTCCCTCCACCCTTCACCCTTACCCCAGAACAGCTGTGGACCAGTCAGCTGCCTCCTCCCTCCCAACCTTCACCCTTACCCCAGAACAGCTGTGGATCAGTCAGCTGCCTCCTCCCTCCCACCCCTCACCCTTACCCCAGAACAGCTGTGGATCAGTCAGCTGCCTCCTCCCTCCCACCCTCACCCTTACCCCAGAACAGCTGTGGATCAGTCAGCTGCCTCCTCCCTCCCAATCCTCACCCTTACCCCAGAACAGCTGTGGATCAGTCAGCTGCCTCCTCCCTCCCACCCTTTCATTACCCAGAACAGCTGTGGATCAGTAAGCTGCCTCCTCCCTCCCACCCCTCACCCTTACCCCAGAACAGCTGTGGATCAGTCAGCTGCCTCCTCCCTCCCACCCCTCACCCTTACCCCAGAACAGCTGTGGATCAGTAGCTGCCTCCCCCTCCCACCCAGAACAGCTGTGGACCAGTCAGCTGCCCCTCCCAATCCTCACCCTTACCCAGAACAGCTGTGGATCAGTCAGCTGCCTCCTCCCTCCCACCCTTCACCCTTACCCCAGAACAGCTGTGGATCAGTCAGCTGCCTCCTCCCTCCCACCCTTCACCCTTACCCCAGAACAGCTGTGGACCAGTCAGCTGCCTCCTCCCTCCCAACCCCTCACCCTTACCCCAGAACAGCTGTGGATCAGTCAGCTGCTCCTCCCTCCCACCCTCACCCTTACCCCAGAACAGCTGTGGATCAGTCAGCTGCCTCCTCCCTCCCACCCTTCACCCTTACCCCAGAACAGCTGTGGACCAGTCAGCTGCCTCCTCCCTCCAATCCCACCCTTACCCCAGAACAGCTGTGGATCAGTCAGCTGCCTCCTCCCTCCCACCCTTCACCCTTACCCCAGAACAGCTGTGGACCATCAGTCAGCTGCCTCCTCCCTCCCACCCTTCACCCTTACCCAGAACAGCTGTGGATCAGTCAGCTGCCTCCTCCCTCCCACCCCTCACCCTTACCCCAGAACAGCTGTGGATCAGTCAGCTGCCTCCTCCCTCCCACCCCTCACCCTTACCCCAGAACAGCTGTGGATCAGTAGCTGCCTCCTCCCTCCCACCTTCACCCTTACCCCAGAACAGCTGTGGACCAGTCAGCTGCCTCCTCCCTCCACCCTTCACCCTTACCCCAGAACAGCTGTGGATCAGTCAGCTGCCTCCTCCCTCCCACCCTCACCCTTACCCCAGAACAGCTGTGGATCAGTCAGCTGCCCCTCCTCCTCCCCCCTCCACCCTTACCCCAGAACAGCTGTGGATCAGTCAGCTGCCTCCTCCCTCCAATCCCCACCCTTACCCAGAACAGCTGTGGACCAGTCAGCTGCCTCCTCCCTCCCACCCTTCACCCTTACCCCAGAACAGCTGTGGATCAGTAGCTGCCTCCTCCCTCCCACCCTTCACCCTTACCCCAGAACAGCTGTGGACCAGTCAGCTGCCTCCTCCCTCCCACCCTCACCCTACCCCAGAACAGCTGTGGATCAGTCAGCTGCCTCCTCCCTCCCACCCCTCACCCTTACCCCAGAACAGCTGTGGATCAGTCAGCTGCCTCCTCCCTCCCACCCTCACCCTTACCCCAGAACAGCTGTGGACCAGTCAGCTGCCTCCTCCCTCCCAATCCCCACCCTTACCCCAGAACAGCTGTGGATCAGTCAGCTGCCTCCTCCCTCCCACCCTTCACCCTTACCCCAGAACAGCTGTGGACCAGTCAGCTGCCTCCTCCCTCCCACCCTTCACCCTTACCCCAGAACAGCTGTGGATCAGTCAGCTGCCTCCTCCCTCCCACCCCTCACCCTTACCCCAGAACAGCTGTGGATCAGTCAGCTGCCTCCTCCCTCCTACCCCTCACCCTTACCCCAGAACAGCTGTGGATCAGTAGCTGCCTCCTCCCTCCCACCCTTCACCCTTACCCCAGAACAGCTGTGGACCAGTCAGCTGCCTCCTCCCTCCCACCCTTCACCCTTACCCCAGAACAGCTGTGGATCAGTCAGCTGCCTCCTCCCTCCCACCCCTCACCCTTACCCAGAACAGCTGTGGATCAGTCAGCTGCCTCCTCCCTCCCACCCTCACCCTACCCCAGAACAGCTGTGGACCAGTCAGCTGCCTCCTCCCTCCCAATCCCCACCCTTACCCCAGAACAGCTGTGGATCAGTGAGCTGCCTCCTCCCTCCCACCCTTCACCCTTACCCCAGAACAGCTGTGGACCAGTCAGCTGCCTCCTCCCTCCCACCCTTCACCCTTACCCCAGAACAGCTGTGGATCAGTCAGCTGCCTCCTCCCTCCCACCCTCACCCTTACCCCAGAACAGCTGTGGATCAGTCAGCTGCCTCCTCCCTCCCACCCCTCACCCTTACCCCAGAACAGCTGTGGATCAGTCAGCTGCCTCCTCCCTCCCACCCTTCACCCTTACCCCAGAACAGCTGTGGACAGTCAGCTGCCTCCTCCCTCCCACCCTTCACCTTACCCAGAACAGCTGTGGATCAGTCAGCTGCCTCCTCCCTCCCACCCCTCACCCTTACCCCAGAACAGCTGTGGATCAGTCAGCTGCCTCCTCCCTCCCACCCTCACCCTTACCCCAGAACAGCTGTGGATCAGTCAGCTGCCTCCTCCCTCCCAATCCTCACCCTTACCCCAGAACAGCTGTGGATCAGTCAGCTGCCTCCTCCCTCCCACCCTTACCCTTACCCCAGAACAGCTGTGGATCAGTCAGCTGCCTCCTCCCTCCCACCCCTCACCCTTACCCCAGAACAGCTGTGGACCAGTCAGCTGCCTCCTCCCTCCCACCCTCACCCTTACCCAGAACAGCTGTGGATCAGTAGCCTCCCTCCTCCCTCCCACCCAGAACAGCTGTGGATCAGTAGCTGCCTCCACCCTCCCACCCCAGAACAGCTGTGGACCAGTCAGCTGCCTCCTCCCTCCCAATCCTCACCCTTACCCAGAACAGCTGTGGATCAGTCAGCTGCCTCCCTCCATCCCACACAGCTGTGGATCAGTCAGCTGCCTCCTCCCTCCCACCCCTCACCCTTACCCCAGAACAGCTGTGGATCAGTCAGCTGCCTCCTCCCTCCTACCCCTCACCCTTACCCCAGAACAGCTGTGGATCAGTAGCTGCCTCCTCCCTCCCACCCTTCACCCTTACCCCAGAACAGCTGTGGACCAGTCAGCTGCCTCCTCCCTCCACCCTCCACCCTTACCCCAGAACAGCTGTGGATCAGTCAGCTGCCTCCTCCCCCCACCCCTCACCCTTACCCCAGAACAGCTGTGGATCAGTCAGCTGCCTCCTCCCTCCCACCCTCCACCCTTACCCCAGAACAGCTGTGGACCAGTCAGCTGCCTCCTCCTCCCAACCCCACCCTTACCCCAGAACAGCTGTGGATCAGTCAGCTGCCTCCTCCCTCCCACCTTCACCCTACCCCAGAACAGCTGTGGACAGTCAGCTGCCTCCTCCCTCCCACCCTTCACCCTTACCCCAGAACAGCTGTGGATCAGTCAGCTGCCTCCTCCCTCCCACCCCTCACCCTTACCCCAGAACAGCTGTGGATCAGTCAGCTGCCTCCTCCCTCCCACCCCCCACCCTTACCCAGAACAGCTGTGGATCAGTCAGCTGCCTCCTCCCTCCCACCCTTCACCCTTACCCCAGAACAGCTGTGGATCAGTCAGCTGCTCCTCCCTCCTCCCACCCTTCACCCTACCCCAGAACAGCTGTGGATCAGTCAGCTGCCTCCTCCCTCCCACCCTCACCCTTACCCCAGAACAGCTGTGGATCAGTCAGCTGCCTCCTCCCTCCCACCCTCACCCTTACCCCAGAACAGCTGTGGATCAGTCAGCTGCCTCCTCCCTCCCACCCTCACCCTTACCCCAGAACAGCTGTGGATCAGTCAGCTGCCTCCTCCCTCCCACCCTCCACCCTTACCCCAGAACAGCTGTGGATCAGTCAGCTGCCTCCTCCTCCCACCCCTCACCCTACCCCAGAACAGCTGTGGATCAGTCAGCTGCCTCCTCCCTCCCACCTCACCCTTACCCCAGAACAGCTGTGGACAGTCAGCTGCCTCCTCCCTCCCACCCTTCACCCTACCCCAGAACAGCTGTGGATCAGTCAGCTGCCTCCTCCCTCCCACCCCTCACCCTTACCCCAGAACAGCTGTGGATCAGTCAGCTGCCTCCTCCCTCCTACCCCTCACCCTTACCCCAGAACAGCTGTGGATCAGTAGCTGCCTCCTCCCTCCCACCCTTCACCCTTACCCCAGAACAGCTGTGGACCAGTCAGCTGCCTCCTCCCTCCCACCCTTCACCCTACCCCAGAACAGCTGTGGATCAGTCAGCTGCCTCCTCCCTCCCACCCCTCACCCTTACCCCAGAACAGCTGTGGATCAGTCAGCTGCCTCCTCCCTCCCACCCTCACCCTTACCCCAGAACAGCTGTGGATCAGTCAGCTGCCTCCTCCCTCCCAATCCCCACCCTTACCCCAGAACAGCTGTGGATCAGTCAGCTGCCTCCTCCCTCCCACCCTTCACCCTTACCCCAGAACAGCTGTGGATCAGTAGCTGCCTCCTCCCTCCCACCCTTCACCCTTACCCCAGAACAGCTGTGGACCAGTCAGCTGCCTCCTCCCTCCCACCCTTCACCCTACCCCAGAACAGCTGTGGATCAGTCAGCTGCCTCCTCCCTCCACCCCTCACCCTTACCCCAGAACAGCTGTGGATCAGTCAGCTGCCTCCTCCCTCCCACCCTCCCCCACCCTTACCCCAGAACAGCTGTGGATCAGTCAGCTGCTCCTCCCTCCCAATCCCCACCCTTACCCCAGAACAGCTGTGGATCAGTCAGCTGCCTCCTCCCTCCCACCCTTCACCCTTACCCCAGAACAGCTGTGGACCAGTCAGCTGCCTCCTCCCTCCCACCCTCACCCTTACCCCAGAACAGCTGTGGATCAGTCAGCTGCCTCCTCCCTCCCACCCTCACCCTTACCCCAGAACAGCTGTGGACCAGTCAGCTGCCTCCCTCCACCCCTCACCCTTACCCCAGAACAGCTGTGGATCAGTCAGCTGCCTCCTCCCTCCCACCCTTCACCCTACCCCAGAACAGCTGTGGACCAGTCAGCTGCCTCCTCCCTCCCACCCTTCACCCTTACCCCAGAACAGCTGTGGATCAGTCAGCTGCCTCCTCCCTCCCACCCCTCACCCTTACCCCAGAACAGCTGTGGATCAGTCAGCTGCCTCCTCCCTCCCACCCTCCACCCTTACCCCAGAACAGCTGTGGACCAGTCAGCTGCCTCCTCCCTCCCAATCCACACCTTCCCCAGAACAGCTGTGGATCAGTCAGCTGCCTCCTCCCTCCCACCCTTCACCCTTACCCAGAACAGCTGTGGACCAGTCAGCTGCAGCCTCCCTCCCACCCTCACCCTTACCCCAGAACAGCTGTGGATCAGTCAGCTGCCTCCTCCCTCCCACCCCTCACCCTTACCCCAGAACAGCTGTGGATCAGTCAGCTGCCTCCTCCCTCCTACCCCTCACCCTTACCCCAGAACAGCTGTGGATCAGTCAGCTGCCTCCTCCCTCCCACCTTCACCCTTACCCCAGAACAGCTGTGGACAGTCAGCTGCCTCCTCCCTCCCACCCTTCACCCTTACCCCAGAACAGCTGTGGATCAGTCAGCTGCCTCCTCCCTCCCACCCCTCACCCTACCCCAGAACAGCTGTGATCAGTCAGCTGCCTCCTCCCTCCCACCCTCACCCTTACCCCAGAACAGCTGTGGATCAGTCAGCTGCCTCCTCCCTCCCAATCCTCACCCTTACCCAGAACAGCTGTGGATCAGTCAGCTGCCTCCTCCCTCCCACCCTTCACCCTTACCCCAGAACAGCTGTGGACCAGTCACCTGCCTCCTCTCCACCCCTCACCTTACCCCAGAACAGCTGTGGATCAGTCAGCTGCCTCCTCCCTCCCACCCTCACCCTTACCCCAGAACAGCTGTGGATCAGTCAGCTGCCTCCCTCCCTCCCCACCCAGAACAGCTGTGGATCAGTAGCCTGCCTCCTCCTCCCACCCAGAACAGCTGTGGATCAGTCAGCTGCCTCCTCCCTCCCAATCCTCACCCTTACCCCAGAACAGCTGTGGATCAGTCAGCTGCCTCCTCCCTCCAACAGGCTGTGGATCAGTCAGCTGCCTCCTCCCTCCCACCCCTCACCCTTACCCCAGAACAGCTGTGGATCAGTCAGCTGCCTCCTCCCTCCTACCCCTCACCCTTACCCCAGAACAGCTGTGGATCAGTCAGCTGCCTCCCCCTCCCACCCTTCACCCTTACCCCAGAACAGCTGTGGACAGTCAGCTGCCTCCTCCCTCCCACCCTTCACCCTTACCCAGAACAGCTGTGGATCAGTCAGCTGCCTCCTCCCTCCCACCCCTCACCCTTACCCCAGAACAGCTGTGGATCAGTCAGCTGCCTCCCTCCCCACCCTCCACCCTTACCCCAGAACAGCTGTGGACCAGTCAGCTGCCTCCTCCCTCCAATCCCACCTTACCCCAGAACAGCTGTGGATCAGTCAGCTGCCTCCTCCCTCCCACCCTTCACCCTTACCCCAGAACAGCTGTGGACCAGTCAGCTGCCTCCTCCCTCCCACCCTTCACCCTTACCCCCAGAACAGCTGTGGATCAGTCAGCTGCCTCCTCCCTCCCACCCTCACCCTTACCCCAGAACAGCTGTGGATCAGTCAGCTGCCTCCTCCCTCCACCCCTCACCCTTACCCCAGAACAGCTGTGGATCAGTAGCTGCCTCCTCCCTCCCACCCTTCACCCTTACCCCAGAACAGCTGTGGACCAGTCAGCTGCCTCCTCCCTCCCACCCTTCACCCTACCCCAGAACAGCTGTGGATCAGTCAGCTGCCTCCTCCCTCCCACCCCTCACCCTTACCCCAGAACAGCTGTGGATCAGTCAGCTGCCTCCTCCCTCCCACCCTCCACCCTTACCCCAGAACAGCTGTGGACCAGTCAGCTGCCTCCTCCCTCCCAATCCCCACCCTTACCCCAGAACAGCTGTGGACAGTCAGCTGCCTCCTCCCTCCCACCCTCACCCTTACCCCAGAACAGCTGTGGATCAGTCAGCTGCCTCCTCCCTCCCACCCCTCACCCTTACCCCAGAACAGCTGTGGATCAGTCAGCTGCCTCCTCCCTCCTACCCCTCACCCTTACCCCAGAACAGCTGTGGATCAGTAGCTGCCTCCTCCCTCCCACCCTTCACCCTTACCCCAGAACAGCTGTGGACAGTCAGCTGCCTCCTCCCTCCCACCCTTCACCCTTACCCCAGAACAGCTGTGGATCAGTCAGCTGCCTCCTCCCTCCCACCCCTCACCCTTACCCCAGAACAGCTGTGGATCAGTCAGCTGCCTCCTCCCTCCCACCCTCCACCCTTACCCCAGAACAGCTGTGGATCAGTCAGCTGCCTCCTCCCTCCCAATCCTCACCCTTACCCCAGAACAGCTGTGGATCAGTCAGCTGCCTCCTCCCTCCCACCCTCACCCTTACCCCAGAACAGCTGTGGATCAGTCAGCTGCCTCCTCCCTCCCACCCCTCACCCTTACCCCAGAACAGCTGTGGACCAGTCAGCTGCCTCCTCCCTCCTACCCCTCACCCTTACCCCAGAACAGCTGTGGATCAGTCAGCTGCCTCCTCCCTCCCACCCAGAACAGCTGTGGATCAGTCAGCTGCCTCCTCCCTCCCAACCTCACCCTTACCCCAGAACAGCTGTGGATCAGTCAGCTGCCTCCTCCCTCCCACCCTTCACCCTTACCCCAGAACAGCTGTGGATCAGTCAGCTGCCTCCTCCCTCCCACCCTTCACCCTTACCCCAGAACAGCTGTGGATCAGTCAGCTGCCTCCTCCCTCCCACCCTCCACCCTTACCCCAGAACAGCTGTGGATCAGTCAGCTGCCTCCTCCCTCCCACCCTCACCCTTACCCCAGAACAGCTGTGGATCAGTCAGCTGCCTCCTCCCTCCCACCCTCACCCTTACCCCAGAACAGCTGTGGATCAGTCAGCTGCCTCCTCCCTCCAACCCCACCCTTACCCCAGAACAGCTGTGGATCAGTCAGCTGCCTCCTCCCTCCCACCTCACCCTTACCCCAGAACAGCTGTGGATCAGTCAGCTGCCTCCTCCCTCCCACCCTTCACCCTTACCCCAGAACAGCTGTGGATCAGTCAGCTGCCTCCTCCCTCCCACCCCTCACCCTTACCCCAGAACAGCTGTGGATCAGTCAGCTGCCTCCTCCCTCCCACCCCTCACCCTTACCCCAGAACAGCTGTGGATCAGTAGCTGCCTCCTCCCTCCCACCCTTCACCCTTACCCCAGAACAGCTGTGGACCAGTCAGCTGCCTCCTCCCTCCCACCCTTCACCCTTACCCCAGAACAGCTGTGGATCAGTCAGCTGCCTCCTCCCTCCCACCCCTCACCCTTACCCCAGAACAGCTGTGGATCAGTCAGCTGCCTCCTCCCTCCCACCCTCCACCCTTACCCCAGAACAGCTGTGGACCAGTCAGCTGCCTCCTCCCTCCCAATCCCCACCCTTACCCCAGAACAGCTGTGGATCAGTCAGCTGCCTCCTCCCTCCCACCTTCACCCTTACCCCAGAACAGCTGTGGATCAGTCAGCTGCCTCCTCCCTCCCACCCTTCACCCTTACCCCAGAACAGCTGTGGACAGTCAGCTGCCTCCTCCCTCCCACCCTTCACCCTTACCCCAGAACAGCTGTGGATCAGTCAGCTGCCTCCTCCCTCCCACCCCTCACCCTTACCCCAGAACAGCTGTGGATCAGTCAGCTGCCTCCTCCCTCCCACCCTCCACCCTTACCCCAGAACAGCTGTGGACCAGTCAGCTGCCTCCTCCCTCCCAACCCCACCCTTACCCCAGAACAGCTGTGGATCAGTCAGCTGCCTCCTCCCTCCCACCCTTCACCCTTACCCCAGAACAGCTGTGGATCAGTCAGCTGCCTCCTCCCTCCCACCCTTCACCCTTACCCCAGAACAGCTGTGGATCAGTCAGCTGCCTCCTCCCTCCCACCCCTCACCCTTACCCCAGAACAGCTGTGGATCAGTCAGCTGCCTCCCTCCCACCCCTCACCCTTACCCCAGAACAGCTGTGGATCAGTCAGCTGCCTCCTCCCTCCCACCCTTCACCCTTACCCCAGAACAGCTGTGGACCAGTCAGCTGCCTCCTCCCTCCCACCCTTCACCCTACCCCAGAACAGCTGTGGATCAGTCAGCTGCCTCCTCCCTCCCACCCCTCACCCTTACCCCAGAACAGCTGTGGATCAGTCAGCTGCCTCCTCCCTCCCACCTCCACCCTTACCCCAGAACAGCTGTGGACAGTCAGCTGCCTCCTCCCTCCCAATCCCCACCCTTACCCCAGAACAGCTGTGGATCAGTCAGCTGCCTCCTCCCTCCCACCTTCACCCTTACCCCAGAACAGCTGTGGACCAGTCAGCTGCCTCCTCCCTCCCACCCTTCACCCTTACCCCAGAACAGCTGTGGATCAGTCAGCTGCCTCCTCCCTCCCACCCCTCACCTTACCCCAGAACAGCTGTGGATCAGTCAGCTGCCTCCTCCCTCCTACCCCTCACCCTTACCCCAGAACAGCTGTGGATCAGTAGCTGCCTCCTCCCTCCCACCCTTCACCCTTACCCCAGAACAGCTGTGGACAGTCAGCTGCCTCCTCCCTCCCACCCTTCACCCTTACCCCAGAACAGCTGTGGATCAGTCAGCTGCCTCCTCCCTCCCACCCCTCACCCTTACCCCAGAACAGCTGTGGATCAGTCAGCTGCCTCCTCCCTCCCCCCTCACCCTTACCCCAGAACAGCTGTGGATCAGTCAGCTGCCTCCTCCTCCCAATCCTCACCCTTACCCCAGAACAGCTGTGGATCAGTCAGCTGCCTCCTCCCTCCCACCCTCACCCTTACCCCAGAACAGCTGTGGATCAGTCAGCTGCCTCCTCCCTCCCACCCCTCACCCTTACCCCAGAACAGCTGTGGATCAGTCAGCTGCCTCCTCCCTCCTACCCCTCACCCTTACCCCAGAACAGCTGTGGATCAGTAGCCTGCCTCCTCCCTCCCACCCAGAACAGCTGTGGATCAGTAGCCTGCCTCCTCCCTCCCACCCCAGAACAGCTGTGGACCAGTCAGCTGCCTCCTCCCTCCAACCCTCACCCTTACCCCAGAACAGCTGTGGATCAGTCAGCTGCCTCCACCCTCCCAACAGCTGTGGATCAGTCAGCTGCCTCCTCCCTCCCACCCTCACCCTTACCCCAGAACAGCTGTGGATCAGTCAGCTGCCTCCTCCCTCCCACCCCTCACCCTTACCCCAGAACAGCTGTGGATCAGTCAGCTGCCTCCTCCCTCCCACCCTCACCCTTACCCCAGAACAGCTGTGGATCAGTCAGCTGCCTCCTCCCTCCCACCTCCACCCTTACCCCAGAACAGCTGTGGACCAGTCAGCTGCCTCCTCCCTCCCACCCTCACCCTTACCCCAGAACAGCTGTGGATCAGTCAGCTGCCTCCTCCCTCCCACCCTCACCCTTACCCCAGAACAGCTGTGGACCAGTCAGCTGCCTCCTCCCTCCCATCCCCACCCTTACCCCAGAACAGCTGTGGATCAGTCAGCTGCCTCCTCCCTCCCACCCTTCACCCTTACCCCAGAACAGCTGTGGACCAGTCAGCTGCCTCCTCCCTCCCACCCTTCACCCTTACCCCAGAACAGCTGTGGATCAGTCAGCTGCCTCCTCCCTCCCACCCCTCACCCTTACCCCAGAACAGCTGTGGATCAGTCAGCTGCCTCCTCCCTCCCACCCCTCACCCTTACCCCAGAACAGCTGTGGATCAGTAACTGCCTCCTCCCTCCCACCCTTCACCCTTACCCCAGAACAGCTGTGGACCAGTCAGCTGCCTCCTCCCTCCCACCCTTCACCCTTACCCCAGAACAGCTGTGGATCAGTCAGCTGCCTCCTCCCTCCCACCCTCACCCTTACCCCAGAACAGCTGTGGATCAGTCAGCTGCCTCCTCCCTCCCACCCTCCACCCTTACCCCAGAACAGCTGTGGACCAGTCAGCTGCCTCCTCCCTCCCAATCCCCACCTTACCCCAGAACAGCTGTGGATCAGTCAGCTGCCTCCTCCCTCCCACCCTTCACCCTTACCCCAGAACAGCTGTGGATCAGTCAGCTGCCTCCTCCCTCCCACCCTCACCCTTACCCCAGAACAGCTGTGGATCAGTCAGCTGCCTCCTCCCTCCTACCCCTCACCCTTACCCCAGAACAGCTGTGGATCAGTCAGCTGCCTCCTCCCTCCCACCCTTCACCCTTACCCCAGAACAGCTGTGGACCAGTCAGCTGCCTCCTCCCTCCCACCCTTCACCCTTACCCCAGAACAGCTGTGGATCAGTCAGCTGCCTCCTCCCTCCCACCCCTCACCCTTACCCCAGAACAGCTGTGGATCAGTCAGCTGCCTCCTCCCTCCCACCCTCCACCCTTACCCCAGAACAGCTGTGGATCAGTCAGCTGCCTCCTCCCTCCCAATCCTCACCCTTACCCCAGAACAGCTGTGGATCAGTCAGCTGCCTCCTCCCTCCCACCCTCACCCTTACCCCAGAACAGCTGTGGATCAGTCAGCTGCCTCCTCCCTCCCACCCTCACCCTTACCCCAGAACAGCTGTGGATCAGTCAGCTGCCTCCTCCCTCCCACCCCTCACCCTTACCCCAGAACAGCTGTGGATCAGTCAGCCTGCCTCCTCCCTCCCTTACCCAGAACAGCTGTGGACCAGTCAGCTGCCTCCTCCCTCCCAATCCTCACCCTTACCCCAGAACAGCTGTGGATCAGTCAGCTGCCTCCTCCCTCCCACCCTTCACCCTTACCCCAGAACAGCTGTGGATCAGTCAGCTGCCTCCTCCCTCCCACCCTTCACCCTTACCCCAGAACAGCTGTGGATCAGTCAGCTGCCTCCTCCCTCCCAACCCTCACCCTTACCCCAGAACAGCTGTGGATCAGTAGCTGCCTCCTCCCTCCCACCCTCACCCTTACCCCAGAACAGCTGTGGATCAGTAGCTGCCTCCTCCCTCCCACCCTTCACCCTTACCCCAGAACAGCTGTGGACCAGTCAGCTGCCTCCTCCCTCCCAATCCTCACCCTTACCCCAGAACAGCTGTGGATCAGTCAGCTGCCTCCTCCCTCCCACCCCTCACCCTTACCCCAGAACAGCTGTGGATCAGTCAGCTGCCTCTCCCTCCCACCCTCCACCCTTACCCCAGAACAGCTGTGGACCAGTCAGCTGCCTCCTCCCTCCCAATCCTCACCCTTACCCCAGAACAGCTGTGGATCAGTCAGCTGCCTCCTCCCTCCCACCCTTCACCCTTACCCCAGAACAGCTGTGGATCAGTCAGCTGCCTCCTCCCTCCCACCCTCCACCCTTACCCCAGAACAGCTGTGGATCAGTCAGCTGCCTCCTCCCTCCCAATCCTCACCCTTACCCCAGAACAGCTGTGGATCAGTCAGCTGCCTCCTCCCTCCTACCCCTCACCCTTACCCCAGAACAGCTGTGGATCAGTCAGCTGCCTTCTCCCTCCCACCCTTCACCCTTACCCCAGAACAGCTGTGGACCAGTCAGCTGCCTCCTCCCTCCCAATCCTCACCCTTACCCCAGAACAGCTGTAGACACGTCCCCTCTCCCCCATCACCTGTCCCAGCCCATGGCCAGACACATCCCTCTCCCCCCACCACCTGCACCAGCTCATGGCCAGACACATCCCCTCTTCCCCCACCACCTGTCCCAGCCAGAACAGGTATGGATCAGTCAGCTGCATCCTCCCTCCCAACCCTCACCCTTACCCTCCTCACCTCTGCACCTGCCAGCCCAGGGCCATTTACATTTTTGGCATTTTGGTCAGCTGCTTCATATCCTTTCACTCCACATCTGGCCAGCTCTCCACCTACTTACTGTACCTTCTTCCTATTTCAGAAGATCAACCAACATCCCAAGTCTCCAACCAAGAGGCCTATCATCTTGCAAGCTCAAGTCCACGTTCCCGCCAGTAAGCACCAAATAAATGCACCAAATAAATGCACATCAATGCCCTGCCCCCATCACCTGTCCCAGCTCATGGCCAGACACATCCCCTCTCCCCCATCACCTGTCCCAGCTCATGGGCCAGAACATCCCCTCTCCCCCCATCACCTGTCCCAGTTCATGGCCAGACACATCGCCTTTCTCCACACCACCTTGCATCCGTCACTTCGTAGCTTTCGTATATTGTGTCTTGCACACTTTAATCAAAGCACCCATACCAAAGATAAAATCTGTAGGAGTAGGAGTTGTGAGTCAACCTGGGCATTGCTTGCTGTACCTGCCTTGTACCATCCATGTATTAAGATGTACATGAGGCCCACATGGCAGTACAGTATCCTTAGAAAATTCGCAAACCCTGCATTGCCTGAACCCTCAGCTTTCCTTTCAATTCTAGGTCCTGAGCCATCCAGCCTTTGCCACCAACCCTGTATCCTGAGTCCTCCAGCTTGCACTCAACCCCTAGGTCCTAAACCCTCCAGCCTTGCACTCAAACCCTGGGTCCTAAACCCTCCAGCCCACTGGGCAGGACAACTCGTAAGAATATTCTGGAACCCTGCCCCTCTCGTGTGCTAGGCTGCACATCCTAACCCTTATCCCAGAACAGCTGTGGATCAGTGAGCTGCCTCCTCCCTCCACCCTTCACCCTTACCCCAGAACAGCTGTGGATCAGTCAGCTGCCTCCTCCCTCCTACCCCTCACCCTTACCCCAGAACAGCTGTGGATCAGTAAGCTGCCTCCTCCCTCCCTACCCTCACCCTTACCCCAGAACAGCTGTGGATCAGTAGCTGCCTCCTCCCTCCCACCCTTCACCCTTACCCCAGAACAGCTGTGGACCAGTCAGCTGCCTCCTCCCTCCCACCCTTCACCCTTACCCCAGAACAGCTGTGGACCAGTCAGCTGCCTCCTCCCTCCCACCCCTCACCCTTACCCCAGAACAGCTGTGGATCAGTAACCTGCCTCCTCCCTCCTACCCCTCACCCTTACCCCAGAACAGCTGTGGATCAGTCAGCTGCCTCCTCCCTCCTACCCCTCACCCTTACCCCAGAACAGCTGTGGATCAGTAGCATGCCTCCCCCTCCCACCCAGAACAGCTGTGGACCAGTCAGCTGCCTCCTCCCTCCCAATCCTCACCCTTACCCCAGAACAGCTGTGGATAGTGAGCTGCCTCCTCCCTCCCACCCTCCACCCTTACCCCAGAACAGCTGTGGACAGTCAGCTGCCTCCTCCCTCCCAATCCTCACCCTTACCCCAGAACAGCTGTGGATCAGTCAGCTGCCTCCTCCCTCCCACCCCTCACCCTTACCCCAGAACAGCTGTGGACAGTCAGCTGCCTCCTCCCTCCCACCCTTCACCCTAACCCAGAACAGCTGTGGATCAGTCAGCTGCCTCCTCCCTCCCACCCCTCACCCTTACCCCAGAACAGCTGTGGATCA
The DNA here is from genome assembly GCA_037349105.1 of Limnomonas spitsbergensis. Lineage (NCBI taxonomy): Eukaryota > Viridiplantae > Chlorophyta > Chlorophyceae > Chlamydomonadales > Limnomonas > Limnomonas spitsbergensis. Next base: position 149,926 of record JAYJMM010000005.1, on the reverse strand, counting down.
GTCAGCTGCCTCCTCCCTCCCACCCTCCACCCTTACCCCAGAACAGCTGTGGATCAGTCAGCTGCCTCCTCCCTCCCAATCCTCACCCTTACCCCAGAACAGCTGTGGATCAGTCAGCTGCCTCCTCCCTCCCCCCTTACCCTTACCCCAGAACAGCTGTGGATCAGTCAGCTGCCTCCTCCCTCCCACCCCTCACCCTTACCCCAGAACAGCTGTGGACCAGTCAGCTGCCTCCTCCCTCCACCCCCACCCTTACCCCAGAACAGCTGTGGATCAGTAGCTGCCTCCTCCCTCCCACCCAGAACAGCTGTGGACCAGTCAGCTGCCTCCTCCCTCCCAACCCTCACCCTTACCCCAGAACAGCTGTGGATCAGTCAGCTGCCTCCTCCCTCCCACCCTCACCCTTACCCCAGAACAGCTGTGGATCAGTCAGCTGCCTCCTCCCTCCCAACCCTCACCCTTACCCCAGAACAGCTGTGGATCAGTCAGCTGCCTCCTCCCTCCCACCCCTCACCCTTACCCCAGAACAGCTGTGGATCAGTAGCTGCCTCCTCCCTCCCACCCTCACCTTACCCCAGAACAGCTGTGGACCAGTCAGCTGCCTCCTCCCTCCCAACCCTCACCCTTACCCCAGAACAGCTGTGGATCAGTCAGCTGCCTCCTCCCTCCCACCCCCCCTTACCCAGAACAGCTGTGGATCAGTCAGCTGCCTCCTCCCTCCCACCCTCCACCCTTACCCCAGAACAGCTGTGGATCAGTCAGCTGCCTCCTCCCTCCCAACCCTCACCCTTACCCCAGAACAGCTGTGGATCAGTCAGCTGCCTCCTCCCTCCCACCCTTCACCCTTACCCCAGAACAGCTGTGGACCAGTCAGCTGCCTCCTCCCTCCCACCCTTCACCCTACCCCAGAACAGCTGTGGACCAGTCAGCTGCCTCCTCCCTCCCACCCTTCACCCTTACCCCAGAACAGCTGTGGATCAGTCAGCTGCCTCCTCCCTCCCACCCTCACCCTTACCCCAGAACAGCTGTGGATCAGTCAGCTGCCTCCTCCCTCCCACCCTTCACCCTTACCCCAGAACAGCTGTGGACCAGTCAGCTGCCTCCTCCCTCCCACCCCTCACCCTTACCCCAGAACAGCTGTGGATCAGTCAGCTGCCTCCTCCCTCCCACCCCTCACCCTTACCCCAGAACAGCTGTGGATCAGTCAGCTGCCTCCTCCCTCCCACCCCTCACCCTTACCCCAGAACAGCTGTGGATCAGTAGCCTCCTCCCTCCTCCCTCCCTTACCCAGAACAGCTGTGGACCAGTCAGCTGCCTCCTCCCTCCCACCCTTCACCCTTACCCCAGAACAGCTGTGGATCAGTCAGCTGCCTCCTCCCTCCCACCTTCACCCTTACCCCAGAACAGCTGTGGATCAGTCAGCTGCCTCCTCCCTCCCAATCCTCACCCTTACCCCAGAACAGCTGTGGATCAGTCAGCTGCCTCCTCCCTCCCACCCCTCACCCTTACCCCAGAACAGCTGTGGACAGTCAGCTGCCTCTCCCTCCCACCCTTCACCCTAACCAGAACAGCTGTGGATCAGTCAGCTGCCTCCTCCCTCCCACCCTCACCCTTACCCCAGAACAGCTGTGGATCAGTCAGCTGCCTCCTCCCTCCCACCCCTCACCCTTACCCCAGAACAGCTGTGGATCAGTCAGCTGCCTCCTCCCTCCCACCCTCACCCTTACCCAGAACAGCTGTGGATCAGTCAGCTGCCTCCTCCCTCCCACCCAGAACAGCTGTGGATCAGTCAGCTGCCTCCTCCCTCCCAACCCTCACCCTTACCCCAGAACAGCTGTGGATCAGTCAGCTGCCTCCTCCCTCCCACCCTCACCCTTACCCCAGAACAGCTGTGGACCAGTCAGCTGCCTCCTCCCTCCCAACCCTCACCCTTACCCCAGAACAGCTGTGGATCAGTCAGCTGCCTCCTCCCCCCACCCCTCACCCTTACCCCAGAACAGCTGTGGACAGTCAGCTGCCTCCTCCCTCCCACCCTTCACCCTTACCCCAGAACAGCTGTGGATCAGTCAGCTGCCTCCTCCCTCCCACCCCTCACCCTTACCCAGAACAGCTGTGGATCAGTCAGCTGCCTCCTCCCTCCCACCTCACCCTTACCCCAGAACAGCTGTGGATCAGTCAGCTGCCTCCTCCCTCCCAATCCTCACCCTTACCCCAGAACAGCTGTGGATCAGTCAGCTGCCTCCTCCCTCCCACCCTCACCCTTACCCCAGAACAGCTGTGGATCAGTCAGCTGCCTCCTCCCCTACCCCTCACCCTTACCCCAGAACAGCTGTGGACCAGTCAGCTGCCTCCTCCCTCCTCCCCCTCACCCCCCACCCTTACCCCAGAACAGCTGTGGATCAGTCAGCCTGCCTCCTCCCTCCCACCCAGAACAGCTGTGGACCAGTCAGCTGCCTCCTCCCTCCAACCCTCACCCTTACCCCAGAACAGCTGTGGATCAGTCAGCTGCCTCCTCCCTCCCACCCTCCACCCTTACCCCAGAACAGCTGTGGATCAGTCAGCTGCCTCCTCCCTCCCAATCCTCACCCTTACCCCAGAACAGCTGTGGATCAGTAGCTGCCTCCTCCCTCCTACCCTCACCCTTACCCAGAACAGCTGTGGATCAGTCAGCTGCCTCTCCCTCCCACCCTTCACCCTTACCCCAGAACAGCTGTGGACCAGTCAGCTGCCTCCTCCCTCCCAATCCTCACCCTTACCCCAGAACAGCTGTAGACACGTCCCCTCTCCCCCCATCACCTGTCCCAGCCCATGGCCAGACACACCCCCTCCCTCTCCACCCACCACCTGCACCAGCTCATGGCCAGACACATCCCCTCTTCCCCACCACCTGTCCCAGCCAGAACAGGTATGGATCAGTCAGCTGCATCCTCCCTCCCAACCCTCACCCTTACCCTCCTCACCTCTGCACCTGCCAGCCCAGGGCCATTTACATTTTGGCATTTTGGTCAGCTGCTTCATATCCTTTCACTCCACATCTGGCCAGCTCTCCACCTACTTACTGTACCTTTCTTCCCTATTTTCAGAAGATCAACCAACATCCAAGTCTCCAACCAAGAGGCCTATCATCTTGCAAGCTCAAGTCCACGTTCCCGCCAGTAAGCACCAAATAAATGCACCAAATAAATGCACATCAATGCCCTTCCCCATCACCTGTCCCAGCTCATGGCCAGACACATCCCCTCTCCCCCCATCACCTGTCCCAGCTCATGGCCAGACACATCCCCTCTCCCCCCACACCTGTCCCAGTTCATGGCCAGACACATCGCCTTCTCCACACCACCTTGCATCCGTCACTTGTAGCTTTCGTATATTGTGTCTTGCACACTTTAATCAAAGCACCCATACCAAAGATAAAATCTGTAGGAGTAGGAGTTGTGAGTCAACCTGGGCATTGCTTGCTGTACCTGCCTTGTACCATCCATGTATTAAGATGTACATGAGGCCCACATGGCAGTACAGTATCCTTAGAAAATTCGCAAACCCTGCATTGCCTGAACCCTCCAGCTTTCCTTTCAATTCTAGGTCCTGAGCCATCCAGCCTTGCCACCAACCTGTATCCTGAGTCCTCCAGCCTTGCACTCAACCCCTAGGTCCTAAACTCCAGCCTTGCACTCAACCCCTGGGTCCTAAACCCTCCAGCCCACTGGGCAGGACAACTCGTAAGAATATTCTGGAACTGCCCCCTCGTGTGCTAGGCTGCACATCCTACCCCTTATCTCAGAACAGCTGTGGATCAGTGAGCTGCCTCCTCCCTCCCACCCTTCACCCTTACCCCAGAACAGCTGTGGATCAGTCAGCTGCATCCTCCCTCCTACCCCTCCCCCCACCCTTACCCCAGAACAGCTGTGGATCAGTAGGCCTCCTCCTCCCTCCCTTACCCAGAACAGCTGTGGATCAGTCAGCTGCCTCCTCCCTCCCACCCTCACCCTTACCCCAGAACAGCTGTGGACAGTCAGCTGCCTCCTCCCTCCCCCCTTCACCCTTACCCCAGAACAGCTGTGGACCAGTCAGCTGCCTCCTCCCTCCCACCCTCACCCTTACCCCAGAACAGCTGTGGATCAGTAAGCTGCCTCCTCCCTCCCACCCCTCACCCTACCCCAGAACAGCTGTGGATCAGTCAGCTGCCTCCTCCCTCCCACCCTCACCCTTACCCCAGAACAGCTGTGGATCAGTCAGCTGCCTCCTCCCTCCACCCTCACCCTTACCCCAGAACAGCTGTGGATCAGTCAGCTGCCTCCTCCCTCCCACCCCTCACCCTTACCCCAGAACAGCTGTGGATCAGTCAGCTGCCTCCTCCCTCCCACCCTTCACCCTTACCCCAGAACAGCTGTGGACCAGTCAGCTGCCTCCTCCCTCCCACCCTTCACCCTTACCCCAGAACAGCTGTGGATCAGTCAGCTGCCTCCTCCCTCCCACCCTCACCCTTACCCCAGAACAGCTGTGGATCAGTCAGCTGCCTCCTCCCTCCCACCCCTCACCCTTACCCCAGAACAGCTGTGGATCAGTCAGCTGCCTCCTCCCTCCCACCCCCACCCTTACCCCAGAACAGCTGTGGATCAGTCAGCTGCCTCCTCCCTCCCACCCTCACCCTTACCCCAGAACAGCTGTGGATCAGTCAGCTGCCTCCTCCCTCCCACCCTTCACCCTTACCCCAGAACAGCTGTGGATCAGTCAGCTGCCTCCTCCCTCCCACCCCTCACCCTTACCCCAGAACAGCTGTGGATCAGTCAGCTGCCTCCTCCCTCCCACCCCTCACCCTTACCCCAGAACAGCTGTGGACCAGTCAGCTGCCTCCTCCCTCCCACCCTCACCCTTACCCCAGAACAGCTGTGGATCAGTAGCTGCCTCCTCCCTCCCCCCAGAACAGCTGTGGACCAGTCAGCTGCCTCCTCCCTCCCAATCCTCACCCTTACCCCAGAACAGCTGTGGATCAGTCAGCTGCCTCCTCCCTCCCACCCTTCACCCTTACCCCAGAACAGCTGTGGACCAGTCAGCTGCCTCCTCCCTCCCACCCTCACCCTTACCCCAGAACAGCTGTGGATCAGTCAGCTGCCTCCTCCCTCCCACCCTCACCCTTACCCCAGAACAGCTGTGGATCAGTCAGCTGCCTCCTCCCTCCCACCTTACCCTAAACAGCTGTAAAGTCAGCTCCTCCTCCCTACCCTTCACCCTTACCCCAGAACAGCTGTGGATCAGTCAGCTGCCTCCTCCCTCCCACCCCTCACCCTTACCCCAGAACAGCTGTGGATCAGTCAGCTGCCTCCTCCCTCCCACCCTCACCCTTACCCCAGAACAGCTGTGGATCAGTCAGCTGCCTCCTCCCTCCCACCCTCACCCTTACCCCAGAACAGCTGTGGATCAGTCAGCTGCCTCCTCCCTCCCACCCTTCACCCTTACCCCAGAACAGCTGTGGATCAGTCAGCTGCCTCCTCCCTCCCACCCCTCACCCTTACCCCAGAACAGCTGTGGATCAGTCAGCTGCCTCCTCCCTCCCCCCCTCACCCTTACCCCAGAACAGCTGTGGATCAGTCAGCCTCCCTCCCTCCCTCCCTTACCCAGAACAGCTGTGGACCAGTCAGCTGCCTCCTCCCTCCCAACCCTCACCCTTACCCCAGAACAGCTGTGGATCAGTCAGCTGCCTCCTCCCTCCCACCCTCCACCCTTACCCCAGAACAGCTGTGGATCAGTCAGCTGCCTCCTCCCTCCCACCCTCACCCTTACCCCAGAACAGCTGTGGATCAGTCAGCTGCCTCCTCCCTCCCACCCCTCACCCTTACCCCAGAACAGCTGTGGATCAGTCAGCTGCCTCCTCCCTCCCACCCTTCACCCTTACCCCAGAACAGCTGTGGATCAGTCAGCTGCCTCCTCCCTCCCACCCTCACCCTTACCCCAGAACAGCTGTGGATCAGTCAGCTGCCTCCTCCCTCCCACCCTCACCCTTACCCCAGAACAGCTGTGGATCAGTCAGCTGCCTCCTCCCTCCCACCCTCACCCTTACCCCAGAACAGCTGTGGATCAGTCAGCTGCCTCCTCCCTCCCAACCCTCACCCTTACCCCAGAACAGCTGTGGATCAGTCAGCTGCCTCCTCCCTCCCACCCTTCACCCTTACCCCAGAACAGCTGTGGACCAGTCAGCTGCCTCCTCCCTCCCACCCTTCACCCTTACCCCAGAACAGCTGTGGATCAGTCAGCTGCCTCCTCCCTCCCACCTTCACCCTTACCCCAGAACAGCTGTGGATCAGTCAGCTGCCTCCTCCCTCCCACCCTTCACCCTTACCCCAGAACAGCTGTGGATCAGTCAGCTGCCTCCTCCCTCCCACCCTTCACCCTTACCCCAGAACAGCTGTGGATCAGTCAGCTGCCTCCTCCCTCCCACCCTCACCCTTACCCCAGAACAGCTGTGGATCCCCTTCCTCTCCTCCCCTCCCCCAGTAACCTGCCTCCTCCCTCCTACCCTCACCCTTACCCCAGAACAGCTGTGGATCAGTCAGCTGCCTCCTCCCTCCCACCCCTCACCCTTACCCCAGAACAGCTGTGGATCAGTCAGCCTGCTCCTCCCTCCCACCCCCAGAACAGCTGTGGACCAGTCAGCTGCCTCCTCCCTCCCACCCTCACCCTTACCCCAGAACAGCTGTGGATCAGTCAGCTGCCTCCTCCCTCCCACCCCTCACCCTTACCCCAGAACAGCTGTGGATCAGTCAGCTGCCTCCTCCCTCCCAATCCTCACCCTTACCCCAGAACAGCTGTGGATCAGTAAGCTGCCTCCTCCCTCCCACCCTCACCCTTACCCCAGAACAGCTGTGGACAGTCAGCTGCCTCCTCCCTCCCACCCTTCACCCTACCCCAGAACAGCTGTGGATCAGTCAGCTGCCTCCTCCCTCCCACCCCTCACCCTTACCCCAGAACAGCTGTGGATCAGTCAGCTGCCTCCTCCCTCCCACCCCTCACCCTTACCCCAGAACAGCTGTGGATCAGTCAGCTGCCTCCTCCCTCCCACCCCCCTTACCCCAGAACAGCTGTGGATCAGTCAGCTGCCTCCCTCCCACCCTCACCCTTACCCAGAACAGCTGTGGACCAGTCAGCTGCCTCCTCCCTCCCACCCTTCACCTTACCCCAGAACAGCTGTGGATCAGTCAGCTGCCTCCTCCCTCCCACCCTCCACCCTTACCCCAGAACAGCTGTGGATCAGTCAGCTGCCTCCTCCCTCCAATCCTCACCCTTACCCCAGAACAGCTGTGGATCAGTCAGCTGCCTCCTCCCTCCCACCCCTCACCCTTACCCCAGAACAGCTGTGGACAGTCAGCTGCCTCCTCCCTCCCACCCTTCACCCTTACCCCAGAACAGCTGTGGATCAGTCAGCTGCCTCCTCCCTCCCACCCCTCACCCTTACCCCAGAACAGCTGTGGATCAGTCAGCTGCCTCCTCCCTCCCACCCTCACCCTTACCCCAGAACAGCTGTGGATCAGTCAGCTGCCTCCTCCCTCCCAACCCTCACCCTTACCCCAGAACAGCTGTGGATCAGTCAGCTGCCTCCTCCCCCACCCTTCACCCTTACCCCAGAACAGCTGTGGATCAGTCAGCTGCCTCCTCCCTCCCACCCCTCACCCTTACCCAGAACAGCTGTGGACCAGTCAGCTGCCTCCTCCCTCCACCCCTCACCCTTACCCCAGAACAGCTGTGGATCAGTAGCCTGCCTCCTCCCTCCCTTACCCCAGAACAGCTGTGGATCAGTCAGCTGCCTCCTCCCTCCCAACCCTCACCCTTACCCCAGAACAGCTGTGGATCAGTCAGCTGCCTCCTCCCTCCCACCCTCCACCCTTACCCCAGAACAGCTGTGGATCAGTCAGCTGCCTCCTCCCTCCCAACCCTCACCCTTACCCCAGAACAGCTGTGGATCAGTCAGCTGCCTCCTCCCTCCCACCCCTCACCCTTACCCCAGAACAGCTGTGGATCAGTCAGCTGCCTCCTCCCTCACCCTTCACCCTTACCCCAGAACAGCTGTGGACCAGTCAGCTGCCTCCTCCCTCCCACCCTCACCCTTACCCCAGAACAGCTGTGGATCAGTCAGCTGCCTCCTCCCTCCCACCCCTCACCCTTACCCCAGAACAGCTGTGGATCAGTCAGCTGCCTCCTCCCTCCCACCCTCCACCCTTACCCCAGAACAGCTGTGGACCAGTCAGCTGCCTCCTCCCTCCCAACCCTCACCCTTACCCCAGAACAGCTGTGGATCAGTCAGCTGCCTCCTCCCTCCACCCTTCACCCTTACCCCAGAACAGCTGTGGATCAGTCAGCTGCCTCCTCCTCCCACCCTTCACCCTTACCCCAGAACAGCTGTGGATCAGTCAGCTGCCTCCTCCCTCCCACCCCTCACCCTTACCCCAGAACAGCTGTGGATCAGTCAGCTGCCTCCTCCCTCCCACCCTCACCCTTACCCCAGAACAGCTGTGGATCAGTCAGCTGCCTCCTCCCTCCCACCCTTCACCCTTACCCCAGAACAGCTGTGGACCAGTCAGCTGCCTCCTCCCTCCCACCCCTCACCCTTACCCCAGAACAGCTGTGGATCAGTAAGCTGCCTCCTCCCTCCTACCCCTCACCCTTACCCCAGAACAGCTGTGGACCAGTCAGCTGCCTCCTCCCTCCTACCCCTCACCCTTACCCCAGAACAGCTGTGGATCAGTAGCATGCCTCCTCCCTCACCCAGAACAGCTGTGGACCAGTCAGCTGCCTCCTCCCTCCCAACCCCTCACCCTTACCCCAGAACAGCTGTGGATCAGTCAGCTGCCTCCTCCCTCCCACCCTCCACCCTTACCCCAGAACAGCTGTGGACCAGTCAGCTGCCTCCTCCCTCCCAATCCTCACCCTTACCCCAGAACAGCTGTGGATCAGTAAGCTGCCTCCTCCCTCCCACCCCTCACCCTTACCCCAGAACAGTGCTGGACCAGTCAGCTGCCTCCTCCCTCCCACCCTTCACCCTTACCCCAGAACAGCTGTGGATCAGTCAGCTGCCTCCTCCCTCCCACCCCTCACCCTTACCCCAGAACAGCTGTGGATCAGTCAGCTGCCTCCTCCCTCCCACCCTCACCCTTACCCCAGAACAGCTGTGGATCAGTCAGCTGCCTCCTCCCTCCCACCCCACCCTTACCCCAGAACAGCTGTGGATCAGTCAGCTGCCTCCTCCCTCCCACCCTTCACCCTTACCCCAGAACAGCTGTGGATCAGTCAGCTGCCTCCTCCCTCCCACCCTCACCCTTACCCCAGAACAGCTGTGGATCAGTCAGCTGCCTCCTCCCTCCCACCCTTCACCCTTACCCCAGAACAGCTGTGGATCAGTCAGCTGCCTCCTCCCTCCCACCTTCACCCTTACCCCAGAACAGCTGTGGATCAGTCAGCTGCCTCCTCCCTCCCACCCTTCACCCTTACCCCAGAACAGCTGTGGACCAGTCAGCTGCCTCCTCCCTCCCACCCTCACCCTTACCCCAGAACAGCTGTGGATCAGTCAGCTGCCTCCTCCCTCCCACCCTCACCCTTACCCCAGAACAGCTGTGGATCAGTCAGCTGCCTCCTCCCTCCTACCCTCACCCTTACCCCAGAACAGCTGTGGATCAGTAGCTGCCTCCTCCCTCCCTTACCCCAGAACAGCTGTGGACCAGTCAGCTGCCTCCTCCCTCCCACCCTCACCCTTACCCCAGAACAGCTGTGGATCAGTCAGCTGCCTCCTCCCTCCCACCCTCCACCCTTACCCCAGAACAGCTGTGGATCAGTCAGCTGCCTCCTCCCTCCCAACCCTCACCCTTACCCCAGAACAGCTGTGGATCAGTAGCTGCCTCCTCCCTCCCACCCTCACCCTTACCCCAGAACAGCTGTGGACAGTCAGCTGCCTCCTCCCTCCCACCTTCACCCTTACCCCAGAACAGCTGTGGATCAGTCAGCTGCCTCCTCCCTCCCACCCCTCACCCTTACCCCAGAACAGCTGTGGATCAGTCAGCTGCCTCCTCCCTCCCACCCTCCACCCTTACCCCAGAACAGCTGTGGACCAGTCAGCTGCCTCCTCCCTCCCATCCCCACCCTTACCCCAGAACAGCTGTGGATCAGTCAGCTGCCTCCTCCCTCCCACCCTTCACCCTTACCCCAGAACAGCTGTGGATCAGTCAGCTGCCTCCTCCCTCCCACCCTTCACCCTTACCCCAGAACAGCTGTGGATCAGTCAGCTGCCTCCTCCCTCCCACCCTCACCCTTACCCCAGAACAGCTGTGGATCAGTCAGCTGCCTCTCCCTCCCAACCCCACCCTTACCCCAGAACAGCTGTGGATCAGTCAGCTGCCTCCTCCCTCCCAACCCTCACCCTTACCCCAGAACAGCTGTGGATCAGTCAGCTGCCTCCTCCCTCCCAATCCCCACCCTTACCCCAGAACAGCTGTGGATCAGTCAGCTGCCTCCTCCCTCACCCTCACCCTTACCCAGAACAGCTGTGGACCAGTCAGCTGCCTCCTCCCTCCCAACCCTCACCCTTACCCCAGAACAGCTGTGGATCAGTCAGCTGCCTCCTCCCTCCCACCCTTCACCCTTACCCCAGAACAGCTGTGGATCAGTCAGCTGCCTCCTCCCTCCTACCCCTCACCCTTACCCCAGAACAGCTGTGGATCAGTCAGCTGCCTCCTCCCTCCTACCCTCACCCTTACCCCAGAACAGCTGTGGATCAGTAGCTGCCTCCTCCCTCCCACCCTTCACCCTTACCCCAGAACAGCTGTGGACCAGTCAGCTGCCTCCTCCCTCCCACCCTCACCCTTACCCCAGAACAGCTGTGGATCAGTCAGCTGCCTCCTCCCTCCCACCCTCACCCTTACCCCAGAACAGCTGTGGATCAGTAACCTGCCTCCTCCCTCCTACCCCTCACCTTACCCCAGAACAGCTGTGGATCAGTCAGCTGCCTCCTCCCTCCTACCCCTCACCCTTACCCCAGAACAGCTGTGGATCAGTAGCATGCCTCCTCCCTCCCACCCAGAACAGCTGTGGACCAGTCAGCTGCCTCCTCCCTCCCAACCCTCACCCTTACCCCAGAACAGCTGTGGATCAGTCAGCTGCCTCCTCCCTCCCACCCCCACCCTTACCCCAGAACAGCTGTGGACCAGTCAGCTGCCTCCTCCCTCCCATCCTTCACCCTTACCCCAGAACAGCTGTGGATCAGTCACTGCCTCCTCCCTCCCACCCCTCACCCTTACCCCAGAACAGCTGTGGACAGTCAGCTGCCTCCTCCCTCCCACCCTTCACCCTAACCCAGAACAGCTGTGGATCAGTCAGCTGCCTCCTCCCTCCCACCCCTCACCCTTACCCCAGAACAGCTGTGGATCAGTCAGCTGCCTCCTCCCTCCCACCCTCCACCCTTACCCCAGAACAGCTGTGGATCAGTCAGCTGCCTCCTCCCTCCCAATCCTCACCCTTACCCCAGAACAGCTGTGGATCAGTCAGCTGCCTCCTCCCTCCCACCCTCACCCTTACCCCAGAACAGCTGTGGATCAGTCAGCTGCCTCCTCCCTCCTACCCCTCACCCTTACCCCAGAACAGCTGTGGACCAGTCAGCTGCCTCCTCCCTCCCACCCTCACCCTTACCCCAGAACAGCTGTGGATCAGTCAGCTGCCTCCTCCCTCCCACCCACCCCAGAACAGCTGTGGACCAGTCAGCTGCCTCCTCCCTCCCACCCTCACCCTTACCCCAGAACAGCTGTGGATCAGTCAGCTGCCTCCTCCCTCCCACCCTCCACCCTTACCCCAGAACAGCTGTGGACCAGTCAGCTGCCTCCTCCCTCCCACCCTCACCCTTACCCCAGAACAGCTGTGGATCAGTCAGCTGCCTCCTCCCTCCCACCCCTCACCCTTACCCCAGAACAGCTGTGGATCAGTAGCTGCCTCCTCCCTCCCACCCTTCACCCTTACCCCAGAACAGCTGTGGATCAGTCAGCTGCCTCCTCCCTCCCACCCTCACCCTTACCCCAGAACAGCTGTGGATCAGTAGCTGCCTCCTCCCTCCCACCCCTCACCCTTACCCCAGAACAGCTGTGGATCAGTCAGCTGCCTCCTCCCTCCCACCCTCACCCTTACCCCAGAACAGCTGTGGATCAGTCAGCTGCCTCCTCCCTCCCAATCCTCACCCTTACCCCAGAACAGCTGTGGACCAGTCAGCTGCCTCCTCCCTCCCACCCTTCACCCTTACCCCAGAACAGCTGTGGACCAGTCAGCTGCCTCCTCCCTCCCACCCTTCACCCTACCCCAGAACAGCTGTGGACCAGTCAGCTGCCTCCTCCCTCCCACCCTTCACCCTTACCCCAGAACAGCTGTGGATCAGTCAGCTGCCTCCTCCCTCCCACCCTTCACCCTTACCCCAGAACAGCTGTGGATCAGTCAGCTGCCTCCTCCCTCCCACCCTTCACCCTTACCCCAGAACAGCTGTGGATCAGTCAGCTGCCTCCTCCCTCCCACCCTCACCCTTACCCCAGAACAGCTGTGGATCAGTCAGCTGCCTCCTCCCTCCCACCCTCACCCTTACCCCAGAACAGCTGTGGACCAGTCAGCTGCCTCCTCCCTCCCACCCTCACCCTTACCCCAGAACAGCTGTGGATCAGTCAGCTCCTCCCCCTCCCTCCCTTACCCCAGAACAGCTGTGGACCAGTCAGCTGCCTCCTCCCTCCCACCCTTCACCCTTACCCCAGAACAGCTGTGGATCAGTGAGCTGCCTCCTCCCTCCCACCCCTCACCCTTACCCCAGAACAGCTGTGGATCAGTCAGCTGCCTCCTCCCTCCCACCCCTCACCCTTACCCCAGAACAGCTGTGGATCAGTAACCTGCCTCCTCCCTCCCACCCCTCACCCTTACCCCAGAACAGCTGTGGATCAGTCAGCTGCCTCCTCCCTCCCACCCTTCACCCTTACCCCAGAACAGCTGTGGATCAGTCAGCTGCCTCCTCCCTCCCACCCCTCACCCTTACCCCAGAACAGCTGTGGATCAGTCAGCTGCCTCCTCCCTCCCACCCTCACCCTTACCCCAGAACAGCTGTGGATCAGTCAGCTGCCCCTCCCTCCCACCCTCACCCTAACCCAGAACAGCTGTGGATCAGTGAGCTGCCTCCTCCCTCCCACCCTTCACCCTTACCCCAGAACAGCTGTGGATCAGTCAGCTGCCTCCTCCCTCCCACCCTCCACCTTACCCCAGAACAGCTGTGGACACAGTCAGCTGCCTCCTCCCTCCCACCCTTCACCCTTACCCCAGAACAGCTGTGGATCAGTCAGCTGCCTCCTCCTCCACCCCTCACCCTTACCCCAGAACAGTGTGGATCAGTCAGCTGCCTCCTCCCTCCCACCCCTCACCCTTACCCCAGAACAGCTGTGGACCAGTCAGCTGCCTCCTCCCTCCCACCCCTCACCCTTACCCCAGAACAGCTGTGGATCAGTCAGCTGCCTCCTCCCTCCCACCCCTCACCCTTACCCCAGAAACAGCTGTGGATCCAGTCAGCTGCCTCCTCCCTCCCACCCCTCCACCCTTACCCCAGAACAGCTGTGGATCAGTAGCCTGCCTCCCTCCCTCCCACCAAGAAACAGCTGTGGACCAGTCAGCTGCCTCCTCCCTCCCAACCCTCACCCTTACCCCAGAACAGCTGTGGATCAGTCAGCTGCCTCCTCCCTCCCACCCTTCACCCTTACCCCAGAACAGCTGTGGACCAGTCAGCTGCCTCCTCCCTCCCACCCTCACCTTACCCCAGAACAGCTGTGGATCAGTAAGCTGCCTCCTCCCTCCTACCCCTCACCCTTACCCCAGAACAGCTGTGGACCAGTCAGCTGCCTCCTCCCTCCCACCCTCACCCTTACCCCAGAACAGCTGTGGATCAGTCAGCTGCCTCCTCCCTCCCACCCTCACCCTTACCCCAGAACAACAGTGTGGATCAGTCAGCTGCCTCCTCCCTCCCACCCTCCACCCTTACCCCAGAACAGCTGTGGACCAGTCAGCTGCCTCCTCCCTCCACAATCCCACCCTTACCCCAGAACAGCTGTGGATCAGTCAGCTGCCTCCTCCCTCCCACCCTTCACCTTACCCCAGAACAGCTGTGGATCAGTCAGCTGCCTCCTCCCTCCCACCCTTCACCTTTACCCCAGAACAGCTGTGGATCAGTCAGCTGCCTCCTCCCTCCCACCCTCCACCCTTACCCAGAACAGCTGTGGACCAGTCAGCTGCCTCCTCCCTCCCAACCCCACCCTTACCCCAGAACAGCTGTGGATCAGTCAGCTGCCTCCTCCCTCCCAACCCTCACCCTTACCCCAGAACAGCTGTGGACCAGTCAGCTGCCTCCTCCCTCCCATCCCCACCCTTACCCCAGAACAGCTGTGGATCAGTCAGCTGCCTCCTCCCTCCAACCTTCACCCTTACCCCAGAACAGCTGTGGACAGTCAGCTGCCTCCTCCCTCCCACCCTCACCCTTACCCCAGAACAGCTGTGGACCAGTCAGCTGCCTCCTCCCTCCCACCCTTCACCCTACCCCAGAACAGCTGTGGATCAGTCAGCTGCCTCCTCCCTCCCACCCTCACCCTTACCCCAGAACAGCTGTGGATCAGTCAGCTGCCTCCTCCCTCCCACCCCTCACCCTTACCCCAGAACAGCTGTGGATCAGTCAGCTGCCTCCTCCCTCCCACCCTTCACCCTTACCCCAGAACAGCTGTGGACCAGTCAGCTGCCTCCTCCCTCCCACCCTTCACCCTTACCCCAGAACAGCTGTGGATCAGTCAGCTGCCTCCTCCCTCCCACCCCTCACCCTTACCCCAGAACAGCTGTGGATCAGTAGCTGCCTCCTCCCTCCCACCCCTCACCCTTACCCCAGAACAGCTGTGGACCAGTCAGCTGCCTCCTCCCTCCCACCCCTCACCCTTACCCCAGAACAGCTGTGGATCAGTCAGCTGCCTCCTCCCTCACCCACCCAGAACAGCTGTGGATCAGTCAGCTGCCTCCTCCCTCCCAACCCTCACCCTTACCCCAGAACAGCTGTGGATCAGTCAGCTGCCTCCTCCCTCCCACCCTCACCCTTACCCCAGAACAGCTGTGGACCAGTCAGCTGCCTCCTCCCTCCCAACCCTCACCCTTACCCCAGAACAGCTGTGGATCAGTCAGCTGCCTCCTCCCTCCCACCCTCACCCTTACCCCAGAACAGCTGTGGACAGTCAGCTGCCTCCTCCCTCCCACCCTTCACCCTTACCCCAGAACAGCTGTGGATCAGTCAGCTGCCTCCTCCCTCCCACCCCTCACCCTTACCCCAGAACAGCTGTGGATCAGTCAGCTGCCTCCTCCCTCCCACCCCTCCACCCTTACCCCAGAACAGCTGTGGATCAGTCAGCTGCCTCCTCCCTCCCACCCTCACCCTTACCCCAGAACAGCTGTGGATCAGTCAGCTGCCTCCTCCCTCCCACCCTCACCCTTACCCCAGAACAGCTGTGGATCAGTCAGCTGCCTCCTCCCTCCCAACCCTCACCCTTACCCCAGAACAGCTGTGGACCAGTCAGCTGCCTCCTCCCTCCTCCCCCTCACCCTTACCCCAGAACAGCTGTGGATCAGAGCCTGCCTCCTCCCTCCCACCCTTCCCCTTACCCCAGAACAGCTGTGGACCAGTCAGCTGCCTCCTCCCTCCCAACCCTCACCCTTACCCCAGAACAGCTGTGGATCAGTCAGCTGCCTCCTCCCTCCCACCTCCACCCTTACCCCAGAACAGCTGTGGATCAGTCAGCTGCCTCCTCCCTCCCAATCCTCCCTTACCCCAGAACAGCTGTGGATCAGTAACCTGCCTCCTCCCTCCCACCCCTCACCCTTACCCCAGAACAGCTGTGGATCAGTCAGCTGCCTCCTCCCTCCCACCCTTCACCCTTACCCCAGAACAGCTGTGGATCAGTCAGCTGCCTCCTCCCTCCCACCCTCACCCTTACCCCAGAACAGCTGTGGATCAGTCAGCTGCCTCCTCCCTCCCACCCCTCACCTTACCCCAGAACAGCTGTGGATCAGTCAGCTGCCTCTCCCTCCCCCCCCCTCACCCTTACCCCAGAACAGCTGTGGACCAGTCAGCTGTCTCCTCCCTCCCAATCTCACCCTTACCCCAGAACAGCTGTGGACCAGTCAGCTGCCCCCCCCCCACCCTTCACCCTTACCCCAGAACAGCTGTGGACCAGTCAGCTGCCTCCTCCCTCCCACCCTCACCCTTACCCCAGAACAGCTGTGGACCAGTCAGCTGCCTCCTCCCTCCCACCCTTCACCCTACCCCAGAACAGCTGTGGATCAGTCAGCTGCCTCCTCCCCTCCACCCTCACCCTTACCCCAGAACAGCTGTGGATCAGTCAGCTGCCTCCTCCCTCCCACCCTCACCCTTACCCCAGAACAGCTGTGGACCAGTCAGCTGCCTCCTCCCTCCCACCCTCACCTTACCCCAGAACAGCTGTGGATCAGTCAGCTGCCTCCTCCCTCCTACCCCTCACCCTTACCCCAGAACAGCTGTGGACCAGTCAGCTGCCTCCTCCCTCCTACCCTCCACCCTTACCCCAGAACAGCTGTGGATCAGTCAGCTGCCTCCTCCCTCCCACCAGAACAGAACAGCTGTGGACCAGTCAGCTGCCTCCTCCCTCCCACCCTTCACCCTTACCCCAGAACAGCTGTGGATCAGTCAGCTGCCTCCTCCCTCCCACCCTCACCCTTACCCCAGAACAGCTGTGGATCAGTCAGCTGCCTCCTCCCTCCCAACCCTCACCCTTACCCCAGAACAGCTGTGGATCAGTAACCTGCCTCCTCCCTCCCACCCTCACCCTTACCCCAGAACAGCTGTGGACAGTCAGCTGCCTCCTCCCTCCCACCCTTCACCCTTACCCCAGAACAGCTGTGGATCAGTCAGCTGCCTCCTCCCTCCCACCCCTCACCCTTACCCCAGAACAGCTGTGGATCAGTAGCTGCCTCCTCCCTCCCACCCTCACCCTTACCCCAGAACAGCTGTGGACAGTCAGCTGCCTCCTCCCTCCTACCCCTCACCCTTACCCCAGAACAGCTGTGGATCAGTAGCTGCCTCCTCCCTCCCACCCAGAACAGCTGTGGACCAGTCAGCTGCCTCCTCCCTCCAACCCTCACCCTTACCCCAGAACAGCTGTGGATCAGTCAGCTGCCTCCTCCCTCCCACCCTCCACCCTTACCCCAGAACAGCTGTGGATCAGTCAGCTGCCTCCTCCCTCCCAATCCTCACCCTTACCCCAGAACAGCTGTGGATCAGTAGCTGCCTCCTCCCTCCCCCCTCACCCTTACCCCAGAACAGCTGTGCACGAGTCAGCTGCCTCCTCCCTCCCACCCTTCACCCTAACCCAGAACAGCTGTGGATCAGTCAGCTGCCTCCTCCCTCCCACCCCTCACCCTTACCCCAGAACAGCTGTGGATCAGTCAGCTGCCTCCTCCCTCCCCACCCTCCACCCTTACCCCAGAACAGCTGTGGATCAGTCAGCTGCCTCCTCCCTCCCAATCCTCACCCTTACCCCAGAACAGCTGTGGATCAGTCAGCTGCCTCCTCCCTCCCACCCTCACCCTTACCCCAGAACAGCTGTGGATCAGTCAGCTGCCTCCTCCCTCCCACCCTCACCCTTACCCCAGAACAGCTGTGGATCAGTCAGCTGCCTCCTCCCTCCTCCCCTCACCCTTACCCCAGAACAGCTGTGGATCAGTAGCCTGCCTCCTCCCTCCCACCCAGAACAGCTGTGGACCAGTCAGCTGCCTCCTCCCTCCCAATCCTCACCCTTACCCAGAACAGCTGTGGATCAGTCAGCTGCCTCCTCCCTCCCACCCTCCACCCTTACCCCAGAACAGCTGTGGATCAGTCAGCTGCCTCCTCCCTCCCAACCTCACCCTTACCCCAGAACAGCTGTGGATCAGTCAGCTGCCTCCTCCCTCCCACCCCTCACCCTTACCCCAGAACAGCTGTGGATCAGTAGCTGCCTCCTCCCTCCCACCCTTCACCTTACCCCAGAACAGCTGTGGACCAGTCAGCTGCCTCCTCCCTCCCACCCTCACCCTTACCCCAGAACAGCTGTGGATCAGTCAGCTGCCTCCTCCCTCCCACCCCTCACCCTTACCCCAGAACAGCTGTGGATCAGTCAGCTGCCTCTCCCTCCCACCCTCCACCCTTACCCCAGAACAGCTGTGGACAGTCAGCTGCCTCCTCCCTCCAACCTCACCCTTACCCCAGAACAGCTGTGGATCAGTCAGCTGCCTCCTCCCTCCCACCTTCACCCTTACCCCAGAACAGCTGTGGACCAGTCAGCTGCCTCCTCCCTCCCACCCTTCACCCTTAACCCCAGAACAGCTGTGGATCAGTCAGCTGCCTCCTCCCTCCCACCCTTCACCCTTACCCCAGAACAGCTGTGGATCAGTCAGCTGCCTCCTCCCTCCCACCCTTCACCCTTACCCCAGAACAGCTGTGGATCAGTCAGCTGCCTCCTCCCTCCCACCTTCACCCTTACCCCAGAACAGCTGTGGATCAGTCAGCTGCCTCCTCCCTCCCACCCCTCACCCTTACCCCAGAACAGCTGTGGATCAGTAACCTGCCTCCTCCCTCCTACCCCTCACCCTTACCCCAGAACAGCTGTGGATCAGTCAGCTGCCTCCTCCCTCCTACCCCTCACCCTTACCCCAGAACAGCTGTGGATCAGTAGCTGCCTCCTCCCCTCCCACCCAGAACAGCTGTGGACCAGTCAGCTGCCTCCTCCCTCCCAACCTCACCCTTACCCCAGAACAGCTGTGGATAGTCAGCTGCCTCCTCCCTCCCACCCTCCACCCTTACCCCAGAACAGCTGTGGACCAGTCAGCTGCCTCCTCCCTCCAACCCTCACCCTTACCCCAGAACAGCTGTGGATCAGTCAGCTGCCTCCTCCCTCCCACCCTCACCCTTACCCCAGAACAGCTGTGGATCAGTCAGCTGCCTCCTCCCTCCCACCCTTCACCCTACCCCAGAACAGCTGTGGATCAGTCAGCTGCCTCCTCCCTCCCACCCCTCACCCTTACCCCAGAACAGCTGTGGATCAGTCAGCTGCCTCCTCCCTCCCACCCTTCACCCTTACCCCAGAACAGCTGTGGATCAGTCAGCTGCCTCCTCCCTCCCAACCCCACCCTTACCCCAGAACAGCTGTGGATCAGTCAGCTGCCTCCTCCCTCCCACCCTTCACCCTTACCCCAGAACAGCTGTGGATCAGTCAGCTGCCTCCTCCCTCCCACCCTCACCCTTACCCCAGAACAGCTGTGGATCAGTCAGCTGCCTCCTCCCTCCCACCCTCACCCTTACCCCAGAACAGCTGTGGATCAGTCAGCTGCCTCCTCCCTCCCACCCTTCACCCTTACCCCAGAACAGCTGTGGATCAGTCAGCTGCCTCCTCCCTCCCACCCTTCACCCTTACCCCAGAACAGCTGTGGACCAGTCAGCTGCCTCCTCCCTCCCACCCTCACCTTACCCCAGAACAGCTGTGGATCAGTAAGCTGCCTCCTCCCTCCCACCCCTCACCCTTACCCCAGAACAGCTGTGGACCAGTCAGCTGCCTCCTCCCTCCTACCCCTCACCCTTACCCCAGAACAGCTGTGGATCAGTAGCATGCCTCCTCCCTCCCACCCAGAACAGCTGTGGACCAGTCAGCTGCCTCCTCCCTCCCAATCCTCACCCTTACCCCAGAACAGCTGTGGATAGTCAGCTGCCTCCTCCCTCCCACCCTTCACCCTTACCCCAGAACAGCTGTGGATCAGTCAGCTGCCTCCTCCCTCCCAACCCTCACCCTTACCCCAGAACAGCTGTGGATCAGTAGCTGCCTCCTCCCTCCCACCCCTCACCCTTACCCCAGAACAGCTGTGGACAGTCAGCTGCCTCCTCCCTCCCACCCTTCACCCTAACCCCAGAACAGCTGTGGATCAGTCAGCTGCCTCCTCCCTCCCACCCCTCACCCTTACCCCAGAACAGCTGTGGATCAGTCAGCTGCCTCCTCCCTCCCACCCTCCACCCTTACCCCAGAACAGCTGTGGATCAGTCAGCTGCCTCCTCCCTCCCAACCCCACCCTTACCCCAGAACAGCTGTGGATCAGTCAGCTGCCTCCTCCCTCCCACCCTTCACCCTTACCCCAGAACAGCTGTGGATCAGTCAGCTGCCTCCTCCCTCCCACCCTCACCCTTACCCCAGAACAGCTGTGGATCAGTCAGCTGCCTCCTCCCTCCCACCCTCACCCTTACCCCAGAACAGCTGTGGACCAGTCAGCTGCCTCCTCCCTCCCAACCCCACCCTTACCCCAGAACAGCTGTGGATCAGTCAGCTGCCTCCTCCCTCCACCCTCACCCTTACCCCAGAACAGCTGTGGACCAGTCAGCTGCCTCCTCCCTCCCACCCCCACCCTTACCCCAGAACAGCTGTGGATCAGTCAGCTGCCTCCTCCCTCCCACCCTTCACCCTTACCCCAGAACAGCTGTGGACCAGTCAGCTGCCTCCTCCCTCCCACCCTTCACCCTTACCCCAGAACAGCTGTGGACAGTCAGCTGCCTCCTCCCTCCCACCCTTCACCCTTACCCCAGAACAGCTGTGGATCAGTCAGCTGCCTCCTCCCTCCCACCCCTCACCCTTACCCCAGAACAGCTGTGGATCAGTCAGCTGCCTCCTCCCTCCCACCCCTCACCCTTACCCCAGAACAGCTGTGGATCAGTAGCTGCCTCCTCCCTCCCACCCTTCACCCTTACCCCAGAACAGCTGTGGATCAGTCAGCTGCCTCCTCCCTCCCAACCCTCACCCTTACCCCAGAACAGCTGTGGATCAGTCAGCTGCCTCCTCCCTCCCACCCTCACCCTTACCCCAGAACAGCTGTGGATCAGTCAGCTGCCTCCTCCCTCCCACCCTCCACCCTTACCCCAGAACAGCTGTGGACCAGTCAGCTGCCTCCTCCCTCCAACCCTCACCCTTACCCCAGAACAGCTGTGGACCAGTCAGCTGCCCCTCCCTCCCACCCTTCACCCTTACCCCAGAACAGCTGTGGACCAGTCAGCTGCCTCCTCCCTCCCACCCTTCACCCTACCCCAGAACAGCTGTGGATCAGTCAGCTGCCTCCTCCCTCCCACCCTCACCCTTACCCCAGAACAGCTGTGGATCAGTCAGCTGCCTCCTCCCTCCCACCCTTCACCCTTACCCCAGAACAGCTGTGGATCAGTCAGCTGCCTCCTCCCTCCCACCCTTCACCCTTACCCCAGAACAGCTGTGGACCAGTCAGCTGCCTCCTCCCTCCCACCCCTCACCCTTACCCCAGAACAGCTGTGGATCAGTAAGCTGCCTCCTCCCTCCCACCCCTCACCCTTACCCCAGAACAGCTGTGGACCAGTCAGCTGCCTCCTCCCTCCTACCCCTCACCCTTACCCCAGAACAGCTGTGGATCAGTAGCTGCCTCCTCCCTCCCACCCAGAACAGCTGTGGACCAGTCAGCTGCCTCCTCCCTCCCAATCCTCACCCTTACCCCAGAACAGCTGTGGATCAGTCAGCTGCCTCCTCCCTCCCACCCTCACCCTTACCCCAGAACAGCTGTGGACCAGTCAGCTGCCTCCTCCCTCCCAACCCTCACCCTTACCCCAGAACAGCTGTGGATCAGTAACCTGCCTCCTCCCTCCCACCCTCACCCTTACCCCAGAACAGCTGTGGACAGTCAGCTGCCTCCTCCCTCCCACCCTCACCCTAACCCCAGAACAGCTGTGGATCAGTCAGCTGCCTCCTCCCTCCCACCCTCACCCTTACCCCAGAACAGCTGTGGATCAGTCAGCTGCCTCCTCCCTCCCACCCTCCACCCTTACCCCAGAACAGCTGTGGACCAGTCAGCTGCCTCCTCCCTCCCAATCCCCACCCTTACCCCAGAACAGCTGTGGATCAGTCAGCTGCCTCCTCCCTCCCACCTTCACCCTTACCCCAGAACAGCTGTGGATCAGTCAGCTGCCTCCTCCCTCCCACCCTCCACCCTTACCCCAGAACAGCTGTGGACCAGTCAGCTGCCTCCTCCCTCCCACCCTTCACCCTTACCCCAGAACAGCTGTGGATCAGTCAGCTGCCTCCTCCCTCCCACCCTTCACCCTTACCCCAGAACAGCTGTGGATCAGTCAGCTGCCTCCTCCCTCCCACCCTTCACCCTTACCCCAGAACAGCTGTGGACCAGTCAGCTGCCTCCTCCCTCCCAACCCCACCCTTACCCCAGAACAGCTGTGGATCAGTCAGCTGCCTCCTCCCTCCAACCCTCACCCTTACCCCAGAACAGCTGTGGATCAGTCAGCTGCCTCCTCCCTCCCACCCCCACCCTTACCCCAGAACAGCTGTGGATCAGTCAGCTGCCTCCTCCCTCCCACCCTTCACCCTTACCCCAGAACAGCTGTGGACCAGTCAGCTGCCTCCTCCCTCCCACCCTTCACCCTTACCCCAGAACAGCTGTGGACCAGTCAGCTGCCTCCTCCCTCCCACCCTCACCCTTACCCCAGAACAGCTGTGGATCAGTCAGCTGCCTCCTCCCTCCCACCCCTCACCCTTACCCCAGAACAGCTGTGGATCAGTCAGCTGCCTCCTCCCTCCCACCCCTCACCCTTACCCCAGAACAGCTGTGGATCAGTCAGCTGCCTCCTCCCTCCCACCCTTCACCCTTACCCCAGAACAGCTGTGGACCAGTCAGCTGCCTCCTCCCTCCCACCCTCACCCTTACCCCAGAACAGCTGTGGATCAGTCAGCTGCCTCCTCCCTCCCACCCCTCACCCTTACCCCAGAACAGCTGTGGATCAGTCAGCTGCCTCCTCCCTCCCACCCTCCACCCTTACCCCAGAACAGCTGTGGACCAGTCAGCTGCCTCCTCCCTCCCAATCCTCACCCTTACCCCAGAACAGCTGTGGATCAGTCAGCTGCCTCCTCCCTCCCACCCTTCACCCTTACCCCAGAACAGCTGTGGACCAGTCAGCTGCCTCCTCCCTCCCACCCTTCACCCTTACCCCAGAACAGCTGTGGACCAGTCAGCTGCCTCCTCCCTCCCACCCTTCACCCTTACCCCAGAACAGCTGTGGATCAGTCAGCTGCCTCCTCCCTCCCACCCTTCACCCTTACCCCAGAACAGCTGTGGATCAGTCAGCTGCCTCCTCCCTCCCACCCTTCACCCTTACCCCAGAACAGCTGTGGACCAGTCAGCTGCCTCCTCCCTCCCACCCCTCACCCTTACCCCAGAACAGCTGTGGATCAGTCAGCTGCCTCCTCCCTCCCACCCCTCACCCTTACCCCAGAACAGCTGTGGACCAGTCAGCTGCCTCCTCCCTCCCACCCTCACCCTTACCCCAGAACAGCTGTGGATCAGTAGCCTGCCTCCTCCCTCCCACCCAGAACAGCTGTGGACCAGTCAGCTGCCTCCTCCCTCCCAATCCTCACCCTTACCCCAGAACAGCTGTGGATCAGTCAGCTGCCTCCTCCCTCCCACCCTCCACCCTTACCCCAGAACAGCTGTGGACCAGTCAGCTGCCTCCTCCCTCCCACCCCTCACCCTTACCCCAGAACAGCTGTGGATCAGTCACCTGCCTCCTCCCTCCCACCCCTCACCCTTACCCCAGAACAGCTGTGCACCAGTCAGCTGCCTCCTCCCTCCCACCCTTCACCCTAACCCCAGAACAGCTGTGGATCAGTCAGCTGCCTCCTCCCTCCCACCCCTCACCCTTACCCCAGAACAGCTGTGGATCAGTCAGCTGCCTCCTCCCTCCCACCCTCCACCCTTACCCCAGAACAGCTGTGGACCAGTCAGCTGCCTCCTCCCTCCCACCCTCACCCTTACCCCAGAACAGCTGTGGATCAGTCAGCTGCCTCCTCCCTCCCACCCTTCACCCTTACCCCAGAACAGCTGTGGATCAGTCAGCTGCCTCCTCCCTCCCACCCTTCACCCTTACCCCAGAACAGCTGTGGATCAGTCAGCTGCCTCCTCCCTCCCACCCTTCACCCTTACCCCAGAACAGCTGTGGATCAGTCAGCTGCCTCCTCCCTCCCACCCTTCACCCTTACCCCAGAACAGCTGTGGATCAGTCAGCTGCCTCCTCCCTCCCACCCTTCACCCTTACCCCAGAACAGCTGTGGACCAGTCAGCTGCCTCCTCCCTCCCACCCCTCACCCTTACCCCAGAACAGCTGTGGATCAGTCAGCTGCCTCCTCCCTCCTACCCCTCACCCTTACCCCAGAACAGCTGTGGACCAGTCAGCTGCCTCCTCCCTCCCACCCCTCACCCTTACCCCAGAACAGCTGTGGATCAGTAGCCTGCCTCCTCCCTCCCACCCAGAACAGCTGTGGACCAGTCAGCTGCCTCCTCCCTCCCAACCCTCACCCTTACCCCAGAACAGCTGTGGATCAGTCAGCTGCCTCCTCCCTCCCACCCTCCACCCTTACCCCAGAACAGCTGTGGACCAGTCAGCTGCCTCCTCCCTCCCAATCCTCACCCTTACCCCAGAACAGCTGTGGATCAGTAAGCTGCCTCCTCCCTCCCACCCCTCACCCTTACCCCAGAACAGCTGTGGACCAGTCAGCTGCCTCCTCCCTCCCCCTTCACCCTTACCCCAGAACAGCTGTGGATCAGTCAGCTGCCTCCTCCCTCCCACCCCTCACCCTTACCCCAGAACAGCTGTGGATCAGTCAGCTGCCTCCTCCCTCCCACCCTCCACCCTTACCCCAGAACAGCTGTGGACCAGTCAGCTGCCTCCTCCCTCCCAACCCCACCCTTACCCCAGAACAGCTGTGGATCAGTCAGCTGCCTCCTCCCTCCCACCCTTCACCCTTACCCCAGAACAGCTGTGGATCAGTCAGCTGCCTCCTCCCTCCCACCCTTCACCCTTACCCCAGAACAGCTGTGGATCAGTCAGCTGCCTCCTCCCTCCCACCCTTCACCCTTACCCCAGAACAGCTGTGGACCAGTCAGCTGCCTCCTCCCTCCAATCCCCACCCTTACCCCAGAACAGCTGTGGATCAGTCAGCTGCCTCCTCCCTCCCACCCTCACCCTTACCCCAGAACAGCTGTGGATCAGTCAGCTGCCTCCTCCCTCCCACCCCACCCTTACCCCAGAACAGCTGTGGATCAGTCAGCTGCCTCCTCCCTCCCACCCTCACCCTTACCCCAGAACAGCTGTGGACCAGTCAGCTGCCTCCTCCCTCCCACCCTTCACCCTTACCCCAGAACAGCTGTGGACCAGTCAGCTGCCTCCTCCCTCCCACCCTTCACCCTTACCCCAGAACAGCTGTGGATCAGTCAGCTGCCTCCTCCCTCCCACCCTCACCCTTACCCCAGAACAGCTGTGGACCAGTCAGCTGCCTCCTCCCTCCCAACCCTCACCCTTACCCCAGAACAGCTGTGGATCAGTCAGCTGCCTCCTCCCTCCCACCCCTCACCCTTACCCCAGAACAGCTGTGGATCAGTCAGCTGCCTCCTCCCTCCCACCCTTCACCCTTACCCCAGAACAGCTGTGGACCAGTCAGCTGCCTCCTCCCTCCCAACCCTCACCCTTACCCCAGAACAGCTGTGGATCAGTCAGCTGCCTCCTCCCTCCCACCCCTCACCCTTACCCCAGAACAGCTGTGGATCAGTCAGCTGCCTCCTCCCTCCCACCCTTCACCCTTACCCCAGAACAGCTGTGGACCAGTCAGCTGCCTCCTCCCTCCCAACCCTCACCCTTACCCCAGAACAGCTGTGGATCAGTCAGCTGCCTCCTCCCTCCCACCCTTCACCCTTACCCCAGAACAGCTGTGGATCAGTCAGCTGCCTCCTCCCTCCCACCCTTCACCCTTACCCCAGAACAGCTGTGGATCAGTCAGCTGCCTCCTCCCTCCCACCCTTCACCCTTACCCCAGAACAGCTGTGGATCAGTCAGCTGCCTCCTCCCTCCCACCCTTCACCCTTACCCCAGAACAGCTGTGGATCAGTCAGCTGCCTCCTCCCTCCCACCCTCACCCTTACCCCAGAACAGCTGTGGATCAGTCAGCTGCCTCCTCCCTCCCACCCCTCACCCTTACCCCAGAACAGCTGTGGATCAGTCAGCTGCCTCCTCCCTCCCACCCCTCACCCTTACCCCAGAACAGCTGTGGATCAGTCAGCTGCCTCCTCCCTCCTACCCTCACCCTTACCCCAGAACAGCTGTGGATCAGTCAGCTGCCTCCTCCCTCCCACCCAGAACAGCTGTGGACCAGTCAGCTGCCTCCTCCCTCCCAACCTCACCCTTACCCCAGAACAGCTGTGGATCAGTCAGCTGCCTCCTCCCTCCCACCCTCCACCCTTACCCCAGAACAGCTGTGGACCAGTCAGCTGCCTCCTCCCTCCAACCCTCACCCTTACCCCAGAACAGCTGTGGATCAGTCAGCTGCCTCCTCCCTCCCACCCTCACCCTTACCCCAGAACAGCTGTGGACAGTCAGCTGCCTCCTCCCTCCCACCCTTCACCCTTACCCCAGAACAGCTGTGGATCAGTCAGCTGCCTCCTCCCTCCCACCCCTCACCCTTACCCCAGAACAGCTGTGGATCAGTCAGCTGCCTCCTCCCTCCCACCCTCCACCCTTACCCCAGAACAGCTGTGGACCAGTCAGCTGCCTCCTCCCTCCCAATCCCCACCCTTACCCCAGAACAGCTGTGGATCAGTCAGCTGCCTCCTCCCTCCCACCCTTCACCCTTACCCCAGAACAGCTGTGGATCAGTCAGCTGCCTCCTCCCTCCCACCCTCCACCCTTACCCCAGAACAGCTGTGGATCAGTCAGCTGCCTCCTCCCTCCCACCCTTCACCCTTACCCCAGAACAGCTGTGGATCAGTCAGCTGCCTCCTCCCTCCCACCCTTCACCCTTACCCCAGAACAGCTGTGGATCAGTCAGCTGCCTCCTCCCTCCCACCCTTCACCCTTACCCCAGAACAGCTGTGGATCAGTCAGCTGCCTCCTCCCTCCCACCCTCACCCTTACCCCAGAACAGCTGTGGATCAGTAACCTGCCTCCTCCCTCCTACCCTCACCCTTACCCCAGAACAGCTGTGGACCAGTCAGCTGCCTCCTCCCTCCCACCCCTCACCCTTACCCCAGAACAGCTGTGGATCAGTAGCATGCCTCCTCCCTCCCACCCAGAACAGCTGTGGACCAGTCAGCTGCCTCCTCCCTCCCACCCTCACCCTTACCCCAGAACAGCTGTGGATCAGTCAGCTGCCTCCTCCCTCCCACCCTCCACCCTTACCCCAGAACAGCTGTGGACCAGTCAGCTGCCTCCTCCCTCCCAACCCTCACCCTTACCCCAGAACAGCTGTGGATCAGTAACCTGCCTCCTCCCTCCCACCCCTCACCCTTACCCCAGAACAGCTGTGGACCAGTCAGCTGCCTCCTCCCTCCCACCCTTCACCCTTACCCCAGAACAGCTGTGGATCAGTCAGCTGCCTCCTCCCTCCCACCCTCACCCTTACCCCAGAACAGCTGTGGATCAGTCAGCTGCCTCCTCCCTCCCACCCTCCACCCTTACCCCAGAACAGCTGTGGACAGTCAGCTGCCTCCTCCCTCCCACCCCACCCTTACCCCAGAACAGCTGTGGATCAGTCAGCTGCCTCCTCCCTCCCACCCTTCACCCTTACCCCAGAACAGCTGTGGATCAGTCAGCTGCCTCCTCCCTCCCACCCTTCACCCTTACCCCAGAACAGCTGTGGATCAGTCAGCTGCCTCCTCCCTCCCACCCTCCACCCTTACCCCAGAACAGCTGTGGATCAGTCAGCTGCCTCCTCCCTCCCCACCCCACCCTTACCCCAGAACAGCTGTGGATCAGTCAGCTGCCTCCTCCCTCCCACCCTCACCCTTACCCCAGAACAGCTGTGGACCAGTCAGCTGCCTCCTCCCTCCCAATCCCACCCTTACCCCAGAACAGCTGTGGATCAGTCAGCTGCCTCCTCCCTCCCACCCTTCACCCTTACCCCAGAACAGCTGTGGACCAGTAGCTGCCTCCTCCCTCCCACCCTTCACCCTTACCCCAGAACAGCTGTGGACAGTCAGCTGCCTCCTCCCTCCCACCCTTCACCCTTACCCCAGAACAGCTGTGGATCAGTCAGCTGCCTCCTCCCTCCCACCCCTCACCCTTACCCCAGAACAGCTGTGGATCAGTCAGCTGCCTCCTCCCTCCCACCCCTCACCCTTACCCCAGAACAGCTGTGGATCAGTAGCTGCCTCCTCCCTCCCACCCTTCACCCTTACCCCAGAACAGCTGTGGACCAGTCAGCTGCCTCCTCCCTCCCAACCCTCACCCTTACCCCAGAACAGCTGTGGATCAGTCAGCTGCCTCCTCCCTCCCACCCCTCACCCTTACCCCAGAACAGCTGTGGATCAGTCAGCTGCCTCCTCCCTCCCACCCTCCACCCTTACCCCAGAACAGCTGTGGACCAGTCAGCCTCCTCCCTCCCAATCCTCACCCTTACCCCAGAACAGCTGTGGACCAGTCAGCTGCCTCCTCCCTCCCACCCTTCACCCTTACCCCAGAACAGCTGTGGACCAGTCAGCTGCCTCCTCCCTCCCACCCTTCACCCTTACCCCAGAACAGCTGTGGATCAGTCAGCTGCCTCCTCCCTCCCACCCTTCACCCTTACCCCAGAACAGCTGTGGATCAGTCAGCTGCCTCCTCCCTCCCACCCTTCACCCTTACCCCAGAACAGCTGTGGATCAGTCAGCTGCCTCCTCCCTCCCACCCTTCACCCTTACCCCAGAACAGCTGTGGACCAGTCAGCTGCCTCCTCCCTCCCACCCCTCACCCTTACCCCAGAACAGCTGTGGATCAGTCAGCTGCCTCCTCCCTCCTACCCCTCACCCTTACCCCAGAACAGCTGTGGACCAGTCAGCTGCCTCCTCCCTCCTACCCTCACCCTTACCCCAGAACAGCTGTGGATCAGTAGCTGCCTCCTCCCTCCCACCCAGAACAGCTGTGGACCAGTCAGCTGCCTCCTCCCTCCCAATCCTCACCCTTACCCCAGAACAGCTGTGGATAGTGAGCTGCCTCCTCCCTCCCACCCTCCACCCTTACCCCAGAACAGCTGTGGATCAGTCAGCTGCCTCCTCCCTCCCAATCCTCACCCTTACCCCAGAACAGCTGTGGATCAGTAAGCTGCCTCCTCCCTCCCACCCTCACCCTTACCCCAGAACAGCTGTGGACGAGTCAGCTGCCTCCTCCCTCCCACCCTTCACCCTACCCCAGAACAGCTGTGGATCAGTCAGCTGCCTCCTCCCTCCCACCCCTCACCCTTACCCCAGAACAGCTGTGGATCAGTCAGCTGCCTCCTCCCTCCCACCCTCACCCTTACCCCAGAACAGCTGTGGACCAGTCAGCTGCCTCCTCCCTCCCAATCCCCACCCTTACCCCAGAACAGCTGTGGATCAGTGAGCTGCCTCCTCCCTCCCACCTTCACCCTTACCCCAGAACAGCTGTGGATCAGTCAGCTGCCTCCTCCCTCCCACCCTTCACCCTTACCCCAGAACAGCTGTGGATCAGTCAGCTGCCTCCTCCCTCCCACCCTCACCCTTACCCCAGAACAGCTGTGGATCAGTCAGCTGCCTCCTCCCTCCCACCCTTCACCCTTACCCCAGAACAGCTGTGGATCAGTCAGCTGCCTCCTCCCTCCCACCTTCACCCTTACCCCAGAACAGCTGTGGACCAGTCAGCTGCCTCCTCCCTCCCACCCCACCCTTACCCCAGAACAGCTGTGGATCAGTCAGCTGCCTCCTCCCTCCCAATCCTCACCCTTACCCCAGAACAGCTGTGGACCAGTCAGCTGCCTCCTCCCTCCCAATCCCCACCCTTACCCCAGAACAGCTGTGGATCAGTCAGCTGCCTCCTCCCTCCCACCCTTCACCCTTACCCCAGAACAGCTGTGGACCAGTCAGCTGCCTCCTCCCTCCCACCCTTCACCCTTACCCCAGAACAGCTGTGGACAGTCAGCTGCCTCCTCCCTCCCACCCTTCACCCTTACCCCAGAACAGCTGTGGATCAGTCAGCTGCCTCCTCCCTCCCACCCCTCACCCTTACCCCAGAACAGCTGTGGATCAGTCAGCTGCCTCCTCCCTCCTCACCCCTCACCCTTACCCCAGAACAGCTGTGGATCAGTAGCTGCCTCCTCCCTCCCACCCTTCACCCTTACCCCAGAACAGCTGTGGACCAGTCAGCTGCCTCCTCCCTCCCAACCCTCACCCTTACCCCAGAACAGCTGTGGATCAGTCAGCTGCCTCCTCCCTCCCACCCCTCACCCTTACCCCAGAACAGCTGTGGATCAGTCAGCTGCCTCCTCCCTCCCACCCTCACCCTTACCCCAGAACAGCTGTGGACCAGTCAGCTGCCTCCTCCCTCCCAACCCTCACCCTTACCCCAGAACAGCTGTGGATCAGTCAGCTGCCTCCTCCCTCCCACCCTTCACCCTTACCCCAGAACAGCTGTGGACAGTCAGCTGCCTCCTCCCTCCCACCCTTCACCCTTACCCCAGAACAGCTGTGGACAGTCAGCTGCCTCCTCCCTCCCACCCTTCACCCTTACCCCAGAACAGCTGTGGATCAGTCAGCTGCCTCCTCCCTCCCACCCTTCACCCTTACCCCAGAACAGCTGTGGATCAGTCAGCTGCCTCCTCCCTCCCACCCTTCACCCTTACCCCAGAACAGCTGTGGATCAGTCAGCTGCCTCCTCCCTCCCACCCTCACCCTTACCCCAGAACAGCTGTGGATCAGTCAGCTGCCTCCTCCCTCCCACCCCTCACCCTTACCCCAGAACAGCTGTGGATCAGTCAGCTGCCTCCTCCCTCCCACCCCTCACCCTTACCCCAGAACAGCTGTGGATCAGTAGCCTGCCTCCTCCCTCCCACCCAGAACAGCTGTGGATCAGTCAGCTGCCTCCTCCCTCCCAACCCTCACCCTTACCCCAGAACAGCTGTGGATAGTCAGCTGCCTCCTCCCTCCCACCCTCCACCCTTACCCCAGAACAGCTGTGGACCAGTCAGCTGCCTCCTCCCTCCCAATCCTCACCCTTACCCCAGAACAGCTGTGGATCAGTAGCTGCCTCCTCCCTCCCACCCTCACCCTTACCCCAGAACAGCTGTGGACAGTCAGCTGCCTCCTCCCTCCCACCCTTCACCCTTACCCCAGAACAGCTGTGGATCAGTCAGCTGCCTCCTCCCTCCCACCCCTCACCCTTACCCCAGAACAGCTGTGGATCAGTCAGCTGCCTCCTCCCTCCCACCCTCCACCCTTACCCCAGAACAGCTGTGGACCAGTCAGCTGCCTCCTCCCTCCCACCCTTCACCCTTACCCCAGAACAGCTGTGGATCAGTCAGCTGCCTCCTCCCTCCCACCCTTCACCCTTACCCCAGAACAGCTGTGGATCAGTCAGCTGCCTCCTCCCTCCCACCCTTCACCCTTACCCCAGAACAGCTGTGGATCAGTCAGCTGCCTCCTCCCTCCCACCCTTCACCCTTACCCCAGAACAGCTGTGGATCAGTCAGCTGCCTCCTCCCTCCCACCCCTCACCCTTACCCCAGAACAGCTGTGGATCAGTAACTGCCTCCTCCCTCCCACCCCTCACCCTTACCCCAGAACAGCTGTGGACCAGTCAGCTGCCTCCTCCCTCCCACCCCTCACCCTTACCCCAGAACAGCTGTGGATCAGTAGCCCTGCCTCCCTCCCTCCCACCCAGAACAGCTGTGGACCAGTCAGCTGCCTCCTCCCTCCAACCCTCACCCTTACCCCAGAACAGCTGTGGATCAGTCAGCTGCCTCCTCCCTCCACCCTTCACCCTTACCCCAGAACAGCTGTGGACCAGTCAGCTGCCTCCTCCCTCCCAACCCTCACCCTTACCCCAGAACAGCTGTGGATCAGTAACTGCCTCCTCCCTCCACCCCTCACCCTTACCCCAGAACAGCTGTGGATCAGTCAGCTGCCTCCTCCCTCCCACCCTTCACCCTTACCCCAGAACAGCTGTGGATCAGTCAGCTGCCTCCTCCCTCCCACCCCTCACCCTTACCCCAGAACAGCTGTGGATCAGTCAGCTGCCTCCTCCCTCCCACCCTCACCCTTACCCCAGAACAGCTGTGGACCAGTCAGCTGCCTCCTCCCTCCCATCCCCACCCTTACCCCAGAACAGCTGTGGATCAGTCAGCTGCCTCCTCCCTCCCACCCTTCACCCTTACCCCAGAACAGCTGTGGATCAGTCAGCTGCCTCCTCCCTCCCACCCTTCACCCTTACCCCAGAACAGCTGTGGATCAGTCAGCTGCCTCCTCCCTCCCACCCTTCACCCTTACCCCAGAACAGCTGTGGATCAGTCAGCTGCCTCCTCCCTCCCACCCTCACCCTTACCCCAGAACAGCTGTGGATCAGTCAGCTGCCTCCTCCCTCCCACCCTTCACCCTTACCCCAGAACAGCTGTGGATCAGTCAGCTGCCTCCTCCCTCCACCCTCACCCTTACCCCAGAACAGCTGTGGATCAGTCAGCTGCCTCCTCCCTCCCACCCTCCACCCTTACCCCAGAACAGCTGTGGACCAGTCAGCTGCCTCCTCCCTCCCAATCCCCACCCTTACCCCAGAACAGCTGTGGATCAGTCAGCTGCCTCCTCCCTCCCATCCCCACCCTTACCCAGAACAGCTGTGGATCAGTCAGCTGCCTCCTCCCTCCCACCCTCCACCCTTACCCCAGAACAGCTGTGGACCAGTCAGCTGCCTCCTCCCCCTCCAATCCCACCCTTACCCCAGAACAGCTGTGGATCAGTCAGCTGCCTCCTCCCTCCCAACCCTCACCCTTACCCCAGAACAGCTGTGGACCAGTCAGCTGCCTCCTCCCTCCCACCCTTCACCCTTACCCCAGAACAGCTGTGGATCAGTCAGCTGCCTCCTCCCTCCCACCCCTCACCCTTACCCCAGAACAGCTGTGGATCAGTCAGCTGCCTCCTCCCTCCCACCTTCACCCTTACCCCAGAACAGCTGTGGATCAGTCAGCTGCCTCCTCCCTCCCACCCTTCACCCTTACCCCAGAACAGCTGTGGACCAGTCAGCTGCCTCCTCCCTCCCACCCCTCACCCTTACCCCAGAACAGCTGTGGACCAGTCAGCTGCCTCCTCCCTCCCACCCTCACCCTTACCCCAGAACAGCTGTGGACCAGTCAGCTGCCTCCTCCCTCCCACCCCTCACCCTTACCCCAGAACAGCTGTGGATCAGTCAGCTGCCTCCTCCCTCCAACCCTCACCCTTACCCCAGAACAGCTGTGGATCAGTCAGCTGCCTCCTCCCTCCCACCCTCACCCTTACCCCAGAACAGCTGTGGACCAGTCAGCTGCCTCCTCCCTCCCATCCTCACCCTTACCCCAGAACAGCTGTGGATCAGTAGCTGCCTCCTCCCTCCCACCCCTCACCCTTACACCAGAACAGCTGTGGATCAGTCAGCTGCCTCCTCCCTCCCACCCTCACCCTTACCCAGAACAGCTGTGGACAGTCAGCTGCCTCCTCCCTCCAATCCTCACCCTTACCCCAGAACAGCTGTGGATCAGTCAGCTGCCCCTCCCTCCCACCCTTCACCCTTACCCCAGAACAGCTGTGGATCAGTCAGCTGCCTCCTCCCTCCCACCCTTCACCCTTACCCCAGAACAGCTGTGGATCAGTGAGCTGCCTCCTCCCTCCCACCCTTCACCCTTACCCCAGAACAGCTGTGGATCAGTCAGCTGCATCCTCCCTCCTACCCCTCACCCTTACCCCAGAACAGCTGTGGATCAGTAACCTGCCTCCTCCCTCCTACCCCTCACCCTTACCCCAGAACAGCTGTGGATCAGTAGCCTGCCTCCTCCCTCCCACCCTTCACCCTTACCCCAGAACAGCTGTGGACCAGTCAGCTGCCTCCTCCCTCCCACCCTTCACCCTTACCCCAGAACAGCTGTGGACCAGTCAGCTGCCTCCTCCCTCCCACCCCTCACCCTTACCCCAGAACAGCTGTGGATCAGTAGCATGCCTCCTCCCTCCCACCCAGAACAGCTGTGGACCAGTCAGCTGCCTCCTCCCTCCCAATCCTCACCCTTACCCCAGAACAGCTGTGGATAGTGAGCTGCCTCCTCCCTCCCACCCTCCACCCTTACCCCAGAACAGCTGTGGACCAGTCAGCTGCCTCCTCCCTCCCAATCCTCACCCTTACCCCAGAACAGCTGTGCATCAGTAACCTGCCTCCTCCCTCGTACCCCTCACCCTTACCCCAGAACAGCTGTGCACGAGTCAGCTGCCTCCTCCCTCCCACCCTTCACCCTAACCCCAGAACAGCTGTGGATCAGTCAGCTGCCTCCTCCCTCCCACCCCTCACCCTTACCCCAGAACAGCTGTGGATCAGTCAGCTGCCTCCTCCCTCCCACCCTCCACCCTTACCCCAGAACAGCTGTGGACCAGTCAGCTGCCTCCTCCCTCCCAATCCCCACCCTTACCCCAGAACAGCTGTGGATCAGTGAGCTGCCTCCTCCCTCCCACCCTTCACCCTTACCCCAGAACAGCTGTGGATCAGTCAGCTGCCTCCTCCCTCCCACCCTCCACCCTTACCCCAGAACAGCTTTGGACCAGTCAGCTGCCTCCTCCCTCCCACCCTTCACCCTTACCCCAGAACAGCTGTGGATCAGTCAGCTGCCTCCTCCCTCCCACCCTTCACCCTTACCCCAGAACAGCTGTGGATCAGTCAGCTGCCTCCTCCCTCCCACCCTTCACCCTTACCCCAGAACAGCTGTGGACCAGTCAGCTGCCTCCTCCCTCCCACCCCTCACCCTTACCCCAGAACAGCTGTGGATCAGTAACCTGCCTCCTCCCTCCTACCCCTCACCCTTACCCCAGAACAGCTGTGGACCGGTCAGCTGCCTCCTCCCTCCTACCCCTCACCCTTACCCCAGAACAGCTGTGGATCAGTAGCATGCCTCCTCCCTCCCACCCAGAACAGCTGTGGACCAGTCAGCTGCCTCCTCCCTCCCAATCCTCACCCTTACCCCAGAACAGCTGTGGATAGTGAGCTGCCTCCTCCCTCCCACCCTCCACCCTTACCCCAGAACAGCTGTGGACCAGTCAGCTGCCTCCTCCCTCCCAATCCTCACCCTTACCCCAGAACAGCTGTGGATCAGTAACCTGCCTCCTCCCTGGTACCCCTCACCCTTACCCCAGAACAGCTGTGCACGAGTCAGCTGCCTCCTTCCTCCCACCCTTCACCCTAACCCGAGAACAGCTGTGGATCAGTCAGCTGCCTCCTCCCTCCCACCCCTCACCCTTACCCCAGAACAGCTGTGGATCAGTCAGCTGCCTCCTCCCTCCCACCCTCCACCCTTACCCCAGAACAGCTGTGGACCAGTCAGCTGCCTCCTCCCTCCCAATCCCCACCCTTACCCCAGAACAGCTGTGGATCAGTGAGCTGCCTCCTCCCTCCCACCCTTCACCCTTACCCCAGAACAGCTGTGGATCAGGCAGCTGCCT
Organism: Limnomonas spitsbergensis; assembly: GCA_037349105.1. Taxonomy (NCBI): domain Eukaryota; kingdom Viridiplantae; phylum Chlorophyta; class Chlorophyceae; order Chlamydomonadales; genus Limnomonas; species Limnomonas spitsbergensis. The sequence continues at coordinate 114,358 of JAYJMM010000005.1, read as the reverse complement.
CCTCCCTCCCACCCTTCACCCTTACCCCAGAACAGCTGTGGATCAGTCAGCTGCCTCCTCCCTCCCACCCTCCACCCTTACCCCAGAACAGCTGTGGACCAGTCAGCTGCCTCCTCCCTCCCAATCCCCACCCTAACCCCAGAACAGCTGTGGATCAGTCAGCTGCCTCCTCCCTCCCACCCTCCACCCTTACCCCAGAACAGCTGTGGACCAGTCAGCTGCCTCCTCCCTCCCAATCCCCACCCTAACCCCAGAACAGCTGTGGATCAGTCAGCTGCCTCCTCCCTCCCAATCCTCACCCTTACCCCAGAACAGCTGTGGACCAGTCAGCTGCCTCCTCCCTCCCAATCCCCACCCTTACCCCAGAACAGCTGTGGATCAGTGAGCTGCCTCCTCCCTCTCACCCTTCACCCTTACCCCAGAACATCTGTGGACCAGTAACTTGCCTCCTCCCTCCCACCCTTCACCCTTACCCCAGAACAGCTGTGCACGAGTCAGCTGCCTCCTCCCTCCCACCCTTCACCCTTACCCCAGAACAGCTGTGGATCAATCAGCTGCCTCCTCCCTCCCACCCCTCACCCTCACCCCAGAACAGCTGTGGATCAGTCAGCTGCCTCCTCCCTCCTACCCCTCACCCTTACCCCAGAACAGCTGTGGATCAGTAACTTGCCTCCTCCCTCCCACCCTTCACCCTTAACCCAGAACAGCTGTGCACCAGTCAGCTGCCTCCTCCCTCCCACCCTTCACCCTAACCCCAGAACAGATGTGGATCAGTCAGCTGCCTCCTCCCTCCCACCCCTCACCCTTACCCCAGAACAGCTGTGGATCAGTCAGCTGCCTCCTCCCTCCCACCCTCCACCCTTACCCCAGAACAGCTGTGGACCAGTCAGCTGCCTCCTCCCTCCCAATCCCCACCCTTACCCCAGAACAGCTGTGGATCAGTGAGCTGCCTCCTCCCTCCCACCCTTCACCCTTACCCCAGAACATCTGTGGACCAGTCAGCTGCAACCTCCCTCCCACCCTTCACCCTTACCCCAGAACAGCTGTGGATCAGTCAGCTGCCTCCTCCCTCCCACCCCTCACCCTTACCCCAGAACAGCTGTGGATCAGTAACTTGCCTCCTCCCTCCCACCCTTCACCCTTACCCCAGAACAGCTGTGCACGAGTCAGCTGCCTCCTCCCTCCCACCCTTCACCCTTACCCCAGAACAGCTGTGGATCAGTCAGCTGCCTCCTCCCTCCCACCCCTCACCCTTACTTCAGAACAGCCGTGGATCAGTCACATGCCTCCTCCCTCCTACCCCTCACCCTTACCCCAGAACAGCTGTGGATCAGTCAGCTGCCTCCTCCCTCCCAATCCTCACCCTTACCCCAGAACAGCTGTGGATCAGTGAGCTGCCTCCTCCCTCCCACCCTTACCATTACCCCAGAACAGCTGTGGATCAGTAACCTGCCTCCTCCCTCCTACCCCTCACCCTTACCCCAGAACAGCTGTGGACCAGTCAGCTGCCTCCTCCCTCCTACCCCTCACCCTTACCCCAGAACAGCTGTGGATCAGTAGCCTGCCTCCTCCCTCCCACCCAGAACAGCTGTGGATCAGTAGCCTGCCTCCTCCCTCCCACCCAGAACAGCTGTGGACCAGTCAGCTGCCTCCTCCCTCCCAATGCTCACCCTTACCCCAGAACAGCTGTGGATCAGTCAGCTGCCTCCTCCCTCCCAACAGCTGTGGATCAATCAGCTGCCTCCTCCCTCCCACCCCTCACCCTTACCCCAGAACAGCTGTGGATCAGTCAGCTGCCTCCTCCCTCCTACCCCTCACCCTTACCCCAGAACAGCTGTGGATCAGTCAGCTGCCTCCTCCCTCCTACCCCCCACCCTTACCCCAGAACAGCTGTGGATCAGTCAGCTGCCTTCTCCCTCCCACCCTTCACCCTTACCCCAGAACAGCTGTGGACCTGTCAGCTGCCTCCTCCCTCCCAATCCTCACCCTTACCCCAGAACAGCTGTAGACACGTCCCCTCTCCCCCCATCACCTGTCCCAGCCCATGGCCAGACACATGCCCTCTCCCCCCACCACCTGCACCAGCTCATGGCCAGACACATCCCCTCTTCCCCCACCACCTGTCCCAGCCAGAACAGGTATGGATCAGTCAGCTGCATCCTCCCTCCCAACCCTCACCCTTACCCTCCTCACCTCTGCACCTGCCAGCCCAGGGCCATTTACATTTTTGGCATTTTGGTCAGCTGCTTCATATCCTTTCACTCCACATCTGGCCAGCTCTCCACCTACTTACTGTACCTTTCTTCCCTATTTTCAGAAGATCAACCAACATCCCAAGTCTCCAACCAAGAGGCCTATCATCTTGCAAGCTCAAGTCCACGTTCCCGCCAGTAAGCACCAAATAAATGCACCAAATAAATGCACATCAATGCCCTGCCCCCATCACCTGTCCCAGCTCATGGCCAGACACATCCCCTCTCCCCCCATCACCTGTCCCAGCTCATGGCCAGACACATCCCCTCTCCCCCCATCACCTGTCCCAGTTCATGGCCAGACACATCGCCTTTCTCCACACCACCTTGCATCCGTCACTTCGTAGCTTTCGTATATTGTGTCTTGCACACTTTAATCAAAGCACCCATACCAAAGATAAAATCTGTAGGAGTAGGAGTTGTGAGTCAACCTGGGCATTGCTTGCTGTACCTGCCTTGTACCATCCATGTATTAAGATGTACATGAGGCCCACATGGCAGTACAGTATCCTTAGAAAATTCGCAAACCCTGCATTGCCTGAACCCTCCAGCTTTCCTTTCAATTCCTAGGTCCTGAGCCATCCAGCCTTGCCACCAACCCTGTATCCTGAGTCCTCCAGCCTTGCACTCAACCCCTAAGTCCTAAACCCTCCAGCCTTGCACTCAACCCCTGGGTCCTAAACCCTCCAGCCCACTGGGCAGGACAACTCGTAAGAATATTCTGGAACCCTGCCCCCTCGTGTGCTAGGCTGCACATCCTACCCCTTATCTCAGAACAGCTGTGGATCAGTGAGCTGCCTCCTCCCTCCCACCCTTCACCCTTACCCCAGAACAGCTGTGGATCAGTCAGCTGCATCCTCCCTCCTACCCCTCACCCTTACCCCAGAACAGCTGTGGATCAGTAACCTGCCTCCTCCCTCCTACCCCTCACCCTTACCCCAGAACAGCTGTGGATCAGTAGCCTGCCTCCTCCCTCCCACCCTTCACCCTTACCCCAGAACAGCTGTGGACCAGTCAGCTGCCTCCTCCCTCCCACCCTTCACCCTTACCCCAGAACAGCTGTGGACCAGTCAGCTGCCTCCTCCCTCCCACCCCTCACCCTTACCCCAGAACAGCTGTGGATCAGTAGCATGCCTCCTCCCTCCCACCCAGAACAGCTGTGGACCAGTCAGCTGCCTCCTCCCTCCCAATCCTCACCCTTACCCCAGAACAGCTGTGGATAGTGAGCTGCCTCCTCCCTCCCACCCTCCACCCTTACCCCAGAACAGCTGTGGACCAGTCAGCTGCCTCCTCCCTCCCAATCCTCACCCTTACCCCAGAACAGCTGTGCATCAGTAACCTGCCTCCTCCCTCGTACCCCTCACCCTTACCCCAGAACAGCTGTGCACGAGTCAGCTGCCTCCTCCCTCCCACCCTTCACCCTAACCCCAGAACAGCTGTGGATCAGTCAGCTGCCTCCTCCCTCCCACCCCTCACCCTTACCCCAGAACAGCTGTGGATCAGTCAGCTGCCTCCTCCCTCCCACCCTCCACCCTTACCCCAGAACAGCTGTGGACCAGTCAGCTGCCTCCTCCCTCCCAATCCCCACCCTTACCCCAGAACAGCTGTGGATCAGTGAGCTGCCTCCTCCCTCCCACCCTTCACCCTTACCCCAGAACAGCTGTGGATCAGTCAGCTGCCTCCTCCCTCCCACCCTCCACCCTTACCCCAGAACAGCTTTGGACCAGTCAGCTGCCTCCTCCCTCCCACCCTTCACCCTTACCCCAGAACAGCTGTGGATCAGTCAGCTGCCTCCTCCCTCCCACCCTTCACCCTTACCCCAGAACAGCTGTGGATCAGTCAGCTGCCTCCTCCCTCCCACCCTTCACCCTTACCCCAGAACAGCTGTGGACCAGTCAGCTGCCTCCTCCCTCCCACCCCTCACCCTTACCCCAGAACAGCTGTGGATCAGTAACCTGCCTCCTCCCTCCTACCCCTCACCCTTACCCCAGAACAGCTGTGGACCGGTCAGCTGCCTCCTCCCTCCTACCCCTCACCCTTACCCCAGAACAGCTGTGGATCAGTAGCATGCCTCCTCCCTCCCACCCAGAACAGCTGTGGACCAGTCAGCTGCCTCCTCCCTCCCAATCCTCACCCTTACCCCAGAACAGCTGTGGATAGTGAGCTGCCTCCTCCCTCCCACCCTCCACCCTTACCCCAGAACAGCTGTGGACCAGTCAGCTGCCTCCTCCCTCCCAATCCTCACCCTTACCCCAGAACAGCTGTGGATCAGTAACCTGCCTCCTCCCTCGTACCCCTCACCCTTACCCCAGAACAGCTGTGCACGAGTCAGCTGCCTCCTTCCTCCCACCCTTCACCCTAACCCCAGAACAGCTGTGGATCAGTCAGCTGCCTCCTCCCTCCCACCCCTCACCCTTACCCCAGAACAGCTGTGGATCAGTCAGCTGCCTCCTCCCTCCCACCCTCCACCCTTACCCCAGAACAGCTGTGGACCAGTCAGCTGCCTCCTCCCTCCCAATCCCCACCCTTACCCCAGAACAGCTGTGGATCAGTGAGCTGCCTCCTCCCTCCCACCCTTCACCCTTACCCCAGAACAGCTGTGGATCAGTGAGCTGCCTCCTCCCTCCCACCCTTCACCCTTACCCCAGAACAGCTGTGGATCAGTCAGCTGCCTCCTCCCTCCCACCCTCCACCCTTACCCCAGAACAGCTGTGGACCAGTCAGCTGCCTCCTCCCTCCCAATCCCCACCCTAACCCCAGAACAGCTGTGGATCAGTCAGCTGCCTCCTCCCTCCCACCCTCCACCCTTACCCCAGAACAGCTGTGGACCAGTCAGCTGCCTCCTCCCTCCCAATCCCCACCCTAACCCCAGAACAGCTGTGGATCAGTCAGCTGCCTCCTCCCTCCCAATCCTCACCCTTACCCCAGAACAGCTGTGGACCAGTCAGCTGCCTCCTCCCTCCCAATCCCCACCCTTACCCCAGAACAGCTGTGGATCAGTGAGCTGCCTCCTCCCTCTCACCCTTCACCCTTACCCCAGAACATCTGTGGACCAGTAACTTGCCTCCTCCCTCCCACCCTTCACCCTTACCCCAGAACAGCTGTGCACGAGTCAGCTGCCTCCTCCCTCCCACCCTTCACCCTTACCCCAGAACAGCTGTGGATCAATCAGCTGCCTCCTCCCTCCCACCCCTCACCCTCACCCCAGAACAGCTGTGGATCAGTCAGCTGCCTCCTCCCTCCTACCCCTCACCCTTACCCCAGAACAGCTGTGGATCAGTAACTTGCCTCCTCCCTCCCACCCTTCACCCTTAACCCAGAACAGCTGTGCACCAGTCAGCTGCCTCCTCCCTCCCACCCTTCACCCTAACCCCAGAACAGCTGTGGATCAGTCAGCTGCCTCCTCCCTCCCACCCCTCACCCTTACCCCAGAACAGCTGTGGATCAGTCAGCTGCCTCCTCCCTCCCACCCTCCACCCTTACCCCAGAACAGCTGTGGACCAGTCAGCTGCCTCCTCCCTCCCAATCCCCACCCTTACCCCAGAACAGCTGTGGATCAGTGAGCTGCCTCCTCCCTCCCACCCTTCACCCTTACCCCAGAACATCTGTGGACCAGTCAGCTGCAACCTCCCTCCCACCCTTCACCCTTACCCCAGAACAGCTGTGGATCAGTCAGCTGCCTCCTCCCTCCTACCCCTCACCCTTACCCCAGAACAGCTGTGGATCAGTAACTTGCCTCCTCCCTCCCACCCTTCACCCTTACCCCAGAACAGCTGTGCACGAGTCAGCTGCCTCCTCCCTCCCACCCTTCACCCTTACCCCAGAACAGCTGTGGATCAGTCAGCTGCCTCCTCCCTCCCACCCCTCACCTTTACTTCAGAACAGCCGTGGATCAGTCACATGCCTCCTCCCTCCTACCCCTCACCCTTACCCCAGAACAGCTGTGGATCAGTCAGCTGCCTCCTCCCTCCCAATCCTCACCCTTACCCCAGAACAGCTGTGGATCAGTGAGCTGCCTCCTCCCTCCCACCCTTACCATTACCCCAGAACAGCTGTGGATCAGTAACCTGCCTCCTCCCTCCTACCCCTCACCCTTACCCCAGAACAGCTGTGGACCAGTCAGCTGCCTCCTCCCTCCTACCCCTCACCCTTACCCCAGAACAGCTGTGGATCAGTAGCCTGCCTCCTCCCTCCCACCCAGAACAGCTGTGGATCAGTAGCCTGCCTCCTCCCTCCCACCCAGAACAGCTGTGGACCAGTCAGCTGCCTCCTCCCTCCCAATGCTCACCCTTACCCCAGAACAGCTGTGGATCAGTCAGCTGCCTCCTCCCTCCCAACAGCTGTGGATCAATCAGCTGCCTCCTCCCTCCCACCCCTCACCCTTACCCCAGAACAGCTGTGGATCAGTCAGCTGCCTCCTCCCTCCTACCCCTCACCCTTACCCCAGAACAGCTGTGGATCAGTCAGCTGCCTCCTCCCTCCTACCCCCCACCCTTACCCCAGAACAGCTGTGGATCAGTCAGCTGCCTTCTCCCTCCCACCCTTCACCCTTACCCCAGAACAGCTGTGGACCTGTCAGCTGCCTCCTCCCTCCCAATCCTCACCCTTACCCCAGAACAGCTGTAGACACGTCCCCTCTCCCCCCATCACCTGTCCCAGCCCATGGCCAGACACATGCCCTCTCCCCCCACCACCTGCACCAGCTCATGGCCAGACACATCCCCTCTTCCCCCACCACCTGTCCCAGCCAGAACAGGTATGGATCAGTCAGCTGCATCCTCCCTCCCAACCCTCACCCTTACCCTCCTCACCTCTGCACCTGCCAGCCCAGGGCCATTTACATTTTTGGCATTTTGGTCAGCTGCTTCATATCCTTTCACTCCACATCTGGCCAGCTCTCCACCTACTTACTGTACCTTTCTTCCCTATTTTCAGAAGATCAACCAACATCCCAAGTCTCCAACCAAGAGGCCTATCATCTTGCAAGCTCAAGTCCACGTTCCCGCCAGTAAGCACCAAATAAATGCACCAAATAAATGCACATCAATGCCCTGCCCCCATCACCTGTCCCAGCTCATGGCCAGACACATCCCCTCTCCCCCCATCACCTGTCCCAGCTCATGGCCAGACACATCCCCTCTCCCCCCATCACCTGTCCCAGTTCATGGCCAGACACATCGCCTTTCTCCACACCACCTTGCATCCGTCACTTCGTAGCTTTCGTATATTGTGTCTTGCACACTTTAATCAAAGCACCCATACCAAAGATAAAATCTGTAGGAGTAGGAGTTGTGAGTCAACCTGGGCATTGCTTGCTGTACCTGCCTTGTACCATCCATGTATTAAGATGTACATGAGGCCCACATGGCAGTACAGTATCCTTAGAAAATTCGCAAACCCTGCATTGCCTGAACCCTCCAGCTTTCCTTTCAATTCCTAGGTCCTGAGCCATCCAGCCTTGCCACCAACCCTGTATCCTGAGTCCTCCAGCCTTGCACTCAACCCCTAAGTCCTAAACCCTCCAGCCTTGCACTCAACCCCTGGGTCCTAAACCCTCCAGCCCACTGGGCAGGACAACTCGTAAGAATATTCTGGAACCCTGCCCCCTCGTGTGCTAGGCTGCACATCCTACCCCTTATCTCAGAACAGCTGTGGATCAGTGAGCTGCCTCCTCCCTCCCACCCTTCACCCTTACCCCAGAACAGCTGTGGATCAGTCAGCTGCATCCTCCCTCCTACCCCTCACCCTTACCCCAGAACAGCTGTGGATCAGTAACCTGCCTCCTCCCTCCTACCCCTCACCCTTACCCCAGAACAGCTGTGGATCAGTAGCCTGCCTCCTCCCTCCCACCCTTCACCCTTACCCCAGAACAGCTGTGGACCAGTCAGCTGCCTCCTCCCTCCCACCCTTCACCCTTACCCCAGAACAGCTGTGGACCAGTCAGCTGCCTCCTCCCTCCCACCCCTCACCCTTACCCCAGAACAGCTGTGGATCAGTAGCATGCCTCCTCCCTCCCACCCAGAACAGCTGTGGACCAGTCAGCTGCCTCCTCCCTCCCAATCCTCACCCTTACCCCAGAACAGCTGTGGATAGTGAGCTGCCTCCTCCCTCCCACCCTCCACCCTTACCCCAGAACAGCTGTGGACCAGTCAGCTGCCTCCTCCCTCCCAATCCTCACCCTTACCCCAGAACAGCTGTGCATCAGTAACCTGCCTCCTCCCTCGTACCCCTCACCCTTACCCCAGAACAGCTGTGCACGAGTCAGCTGCCTCCTCCCTCCCACCCTTCACCCTAACCCCAGAACAGCTGTGGATCAGTCAGCTGCCTCCTCCCTCCCACCCCTCACCCTTACCCCAGAACAGCTGTGGATCAGTCAGCTGCCTCCTCCCTCCCACCCTCCACCCTTACCCCAGAACAGCTGTGGACCAGTCAGCTGCCTCCTCCCTCCCAATCCCCACCCTTACCCCAGAACAGCTGTGGATCAGTGAGCTGCCTCCTCCCTCCCACCCTTCACCCTTACCCCAGAACAGCTGTGGATCAGTCAGCTGCCTCCTCCCTCCCACCCTCCACCCTTACCCCAGAACAGCTTTGGACCAGTCAGCTGCCTCCTCCCTCCCACCCTTCACCCTTACCCCAGAACAGCTGTGGATCAGTCAGCTGCCTCCTCCCTCCCACCCTTCACCCTTACCCCAGAACAGCTGTGGATCAGTCAGCTGCCTCCTCCCTCCCACCCTTCACCCTTACCCCAGAACAGCTGTGGACCAGTCAGCTGCCTCCTCCCTCCCACCCCTCACCCTTACCCCAGAACAGCTGTGGATCAGTAACCTGCCTCCTCCCTCCTACCCCTCACCCTTACCCCAGAACAGCTGTGGACCGGTCAGCTGCCTCCTCCCTCCTACCCCTCACCCTTACCCCAGAACAGCTGTGGATCAGTAGCATGCCTCCTCCCTCCCACCCAGAACAGCTGTGGACCAGTCAGCTGCCTCCTCCCTCCCAATCCTCACCCTTACCCCAGAACAGCTGTGGATAGTGAGCTGCCTCCTCCCTCCCACCCTCCACCCTTACCCCAGAACAGCTGTGGACCAGTCAGCTGCCTCCTCCCTCCCAATCCTCACCCTTACCCCAGAACAGCTGTGGATCAGTAACCTGCCTCCTCCCTCGTACCCCTCACCCTTACCCCAGAACAGCTGTGCACGAGTCAGCTGCCTCCTTCCTCCCACCCTTCACCCTAACCCCAGAACAGCTGTGGATCAGTCAGCTGCCTCCTCCCTCCCACCCCTCACCCTTACCCCAGAACAGCTGTGGATCAGTCAGCTGCCTCCTCCCTCCCACCCTCCACCCTTACCCCAGAACAGCTGTGGACCAGTCAGCTGCCTCCTCCCTCCCAATCCCCACCCTTACCCCAGAACAGCTGTGGATCAGTGAGCTGCCTCCTCCCTCCCACCCTTCACCCTTACCCCAGAACAGCTGTGGATCAGGCAGCTGCCTCCTCCCTCCCACCCTTCACCCTTACCCCAGAACAGCTGTGGATCAGTCAGCTGCCTCCTCCCTCCCACCCTCCACCCTTACCCCAGAACAGCTGTGGACCAGTCAGCTGCCTCCTCCCTCCCAATCCCCACCCTAACCCCAGAACAGCTGTGGATCAGTCAGCTGCCTCCTCCCTCCCACCCTCCACCCTTACCCCAGAACAGCTGTGGACCAGTCAGCTGCCTCCTCCCTCCCAATCCCCACCCTAACCCCAGAACAGCTGTGGATCAGTCAGCTGCCTCCTCCCTCCCAATCCTCACCCTTACCCCAGAACAGCTGTGGACCAGTCAGCTGCCTCCTCCCTCCCAATCCCCACCCTTACCCCAGAACAGCTGTGGATCAGTGAGCTGCCTCCTCCCTCTCACCCTTCACCCTTACCCCAGAACATCTGTGGACCAGTAACTTGCCTCCTCCCTCCCACCCTTCACCCTTACCCCAGAACAGCTGTGCACGAGTCAGCTGCCTCCTCCCTCCCACCCTTCACCCTTACCCCAGAACAGCTGTGGATCAATCAGCTGCCTCCTCCCTCCCACCCCTCACCCTCACCCCAGAACAGCTGTGGATCAGTCAGCTGCCTCCTCCCTCCTACCCCTCACCCTTACCCCAGAACAGCTGTGGATCAGTAACTTGCCTCCTCCCTCCCACCCTTCACCCTTAACCCAGAACAGCTGTGCACCAGTCAGCTGCCTCCTCCCTCCCACCCTTCACCCTAACCCCAGAACAGCTGTGGATCAGTCAGCTGCCTCCTCCCTCCCACCCCTCACCCTTACCCCAGAACAGCTGTGGATCAGTCAGCTGCCTCCTCCCTCCCACCCTCCACCCTTACCCCAGAACAGCTGTGGACCAGTCAGCTGCCTCCTCCCTCCCAATCCCCACCCTTACCCCAGAACAGCTGTGGATCAGTGAGCTGCCTCCTCCCTCCCACCCTTCACCCTTACCCCAGAACATCTGTGGACCAGTCAGCTGCAACCTCCCTCCCACCCTTCACCCTTACCCCAGAACAGCTGTGGATCAGTCAGCTGCCTCCTCCCTCCTACCCCTCACCCTTACCCCAGAACAGCTGTGGATCAGTAACTTGCCTCCTCCCTCCCACCCTTCACCCTTACCCCAGAACAGCTGTGCACGAGTCAGCTGCCTCCTCCCTCCCACCCTTCACCCTTACCCCAGAACAGCTGTGGATCAGTCAGCTGCCTCCTCCCTCCCACCCCTCACCCTTACTTCAGAACAGCCGTGGATCAGTCACATGCCTCCTCCCTCCTACCCCTCACCCTTACCCCAGAACAGCTGTGGATCAGTCAGCTGCCTCCTCCCTCCCAATCCTCACCCTTACCCCAGAACAGCTGTGGATCAGTGAGCTGCCTCCTCCCTCCCACCCTTACCATTACCCCAGAACAGCTGTGGATCAGTAACCTGCCTCCTCCCTCCTACCCCTCACCCTTACCCCAGAACAGCTGTGGACCAGTCAGCTGCCTCCTCCCTCCTACCCCTCACCCTTACCCCAGAACAGCTGTGGATCAGTAGCCTGCCTCCTCCCTCCCACCCAGAACAGCTGTGGATCAGTAGCCTGCCTCCTCCCTCCCACCCAGAACAGCTGTGGACCAGTCAGCTGCCTCCTCCCTCCCAATGCTCACCCTTACCCCAGAACAGCTGTGGATCAGTCAGCTGCCTCCTCCCTCCCAACAGCTGTGGATCAATCAGCTGCCTCCTCCCTCCCACCCCTCACCCTTACCCCAGAACAGCTGTGGATCAGTCAGCTGCCTCCTCCCTCCTACCCCTCACCCTTACCCCAGAACAGCTGTGGATCAGTCAGCTGCCTCCTCCCTCCTACCCCCCACCCTTACCCCAGAACAGCTGTGGATCAGTCAGCTGCCTTCTCCCTCCCACCCTTCACCCTTACCCCAGAACAGCTGTGGACCTGTCAGCTGCCTCCTCCCTCCCAATCCTCACCCTTACCCCAGAACAGCTGTAGACACGTCCCCTCTCCCCCCATCACCTGTCCCAGCCCATGGCCAGACACATGCCCTCTCCCCCCACCACCTGCACCAGCTCATGGCCAGACACATCCCCTCTTCCCCCACCACCTGTCCCAGCCAGAACAGGTATGGATCAGTCAGCTGCATCCTCCCTCCCAACCCTCACCCTTACCCTCCTCACCTCTGCACCTGCCAGCCCAGGGCCATTTACATTTTTGGCATTTTGGTCAGCTGCTTCATATCCTTTCACTCCACATCTGGCCAGCTCTCCACCTACTTACTGTACCTTTCTTCCCTATTTTCAGAAGATCAACCAACATCCCAAGTCTCCAACCAAGAGGCCTATCATCTTGCAAGCTCAAGTCCACGTTCCCGCCAGTAAGCACCAAATAAATGCACCAAATAAATGCACATCAATGCCCTGCCCCCATCACCTGTCCCAGCTCATGGCCAGACACATCCCCTCTCCCCCCATCACCTGTCCCAGCTCATGGCCAGACACATCCCCTCTCCCCCCATCACCTGTCCCAGTTCATGGCCAGACACATCGCCTTTCTCCACACCACCTTGCATCCGTCACTTCGTAGCTTTCGTATATTGTGTCTTGCACACTTTAATCAAAGCACCCATACCAAAGATAAAATCTGTAGGAGTAGGAGTTGTGAGTCAACCTGGGCATTGCTTGCTGTACCTGCCTTGTACCATCCATGTATTAAGATGTACATGAGGCCCACATGGCAGTACAGTATCCTTAGAAAATTCGCAAACCCTGCATTGCCTGAACCCTCCAGCTTTCCTTTCAATTCCTAGGTCCTGAGCCATCCAGCCTTGCCACCAACCCTGTATCCTGAGTCCTCCAGCCTTGCACTCAACCCCTAAGTCCTAAACCCTCCAGCCTTGCACTCAACCCCTGGGTCCTAAACCCTCCAGCCCACTGGGCAGGACAACTCGTAAGAATATTCTGGAACCCTGCCCCCTCGTGTGCTAGGCTGCACATCCTACCCCTTATCTCAGAACAGCTGTGGATCAGTGAGCTGCCTCCTCCCTCCCACCCTTCACCCTTACCCCAGAACAGCTGTGGATCAGTCAGCTGCATCCTCCCTCCTACCCCTCACCCTTACCCCAGAACAGCTGTGGATCAGTAACCTGCCTCCTCCCTCCTACCCCTCACCCTTACCCCAGAACAGCTGTGGATCAGTAGCCTGCCTCCTCCCTCCCACCCTTCACCCTTACCCCAGAACAGCTGTGGACCAGTCAGCTGCCTCCTCCCTCCCACCCTTCACCCTTACCCCAGAACAGCTGTGGACCAGTCAGCTGCCTCCTCCCTCCCACCCCTCACCCTTACCCCAGAACAGCTGTGGATCAGTAACCTGCCTCCTCCCTCCTACCCCTCACCCTTACCCCAGAACAGCTGTGGACCAGTCAGCTGCCTCCTCCCTCCTACCCCTCACCCTTACCCCAGAACAGCTGTGGATCAGTAGCATGCCTCCTCCCTCCCACCCAGAACAGCTGTGGACCAGTCAGCTGCCTCCTCCCTCCCAATCCTCACCCTTACCCCAGAACAGCTGTGGATAGTGAGCTGCCTCCTCCCTCCCACCCTCCACCCTTACCCCAGAACAGCTGTGGACCAGTCAGCTGCCTCCTCCCTCCCAATCCTCACCCTTACCCCAGAACAGCTGTGGATCAGTAACCTGCCTCCTCCCTCCTACCCCTCACCCTTACCCCAGAACAGCTGTGCACGAGTCAGCTGCCTCCTCCCTCCCACCCTTCACCCTAACCCCAGAACAGCTGTGGATCAGTCAGCTGCCTCCTCCCTCCCACCCCTCACCCTTACTTCAGAACAGCCGTGGATCAGTCAGCTGCCTCCTCCCTCCCACCCTCCACCCTTACCCCAGAACAGCTGTGGATCAGTCAGCTGCCTCCTCCCTCCCAATCCTCACCCTTACCCCAGAACAGTTGTGGATCAGTGAGCTGCCTCCTCCCTCCCACCCTTACCATTACCCCAGAACAGCTGTGGATCAGTAACCTGCCTCCTCCCTCCTACCCCTCACCCTTACCCCAGAACAGCTGTGGACCAGTCAGCTGCCTCCTCCCTCCTCCCCCTCACCCTTACCCCAGAACAGCTGTGGATCAGTAGCCTGCCTCCTCCCTCCCACCCAGAACAGCTGTGGACCAGTCAGCTGCCTCCTCCCTCCCAATCCTCACCCTTACCCCAGAACAGCTGTGGATCAGTGAGCTGCCTCCTCCCTCCCACCCTTCACCCTTACCCCAGAACAGCTGTGGATCAGTCAGCTGCCTCCTCCCTCCCACCCTCCACCATTACCCCAGAACAGCTGTGGACCAGTCAGCTGCCTCCTCCCTCCCAATCCCTCACCCTTACCCCATAACAGCTGTGGATCAGTAACCTGCCTCCTCCCTCGTACCCCTCACCCTTACCCCAGAACAGCTGTGGATCAGTAGCCTGACTCCTCCCTCCCACCCTTCACCCTTACCCCAGAACAGCTATGGACCAGTCAGCTGCCTCCTCCCTCCCAATCCTCACCCTTACCCCAGAACAGCTGTGGATCAGTCAGCTGCCTCCTCCCTCCCACCCCTCACCCTTACCCCAGAACAACTGTGGATCAGTCAGCTGCCTTCTCCCTCCCACCCTCCACCCTTACCCCAGAACAGCTGTGGACCAGTCAGCTGTCTCCTCCCTCCCAATCCTCACCCTTACCCCAGAACAGCTGTGGACCAGTCAGCTGCCCCCTCCCTCCCACCCTTCACCCTTACCCCAGAACAGCTGTGGACCAGTCAGCTGCCTCCTCCCTCCCACCCTTCACCCTAACCCCAGAACTGCTTTGGACCAGTCAGCTGCCTCCTCCCTCCCACCCTTCACCCTTACCCCAGAACAGCTGTGGATCAGTCAGCCTGCCTCCTCCCTCCCACCCTTCACCCTTACCCCAGAACAGCTGTGGATCAGTCAGCTGCCTCCTCCCTCCCACCCTTCACCCTTACCCCAGAACAGCTGTGGACCAGTCAGCTGCCTCCTCCCTCCCACACCTCACCCTTACCCCAGAACAGCTGTGGATCAGTAACCTGCCTCCTCCCTCCTACCCCTCACCCTTACCCCAGAACAGCTGTGGACCAGTCAGCTGCCTCCTCCCTCCTACCCCTCACCCTTACCCCAGAACAGCTGTGGATCAGTAGCATGCCTCCTCCCTCCCACCCAGAACAGCTGTGGACCAGTCAGCTGCCTCCTCCCTCCCAATCCTCACCCTTACCCCAGAACAGCTGTGGATCAGTAACCTGCCTCCTCCCTCGTACCCCTCACCCTTACCCCAGAACAGCTGTGCACGAGTCAGCTGCCTCCTCCCTCCCACCCTTCACCCTAACCCCAGAACAGCTGTGGATCAGTCAGCTGCCTCCTCCCTCCCACCCCTCACCCTTACTTCAGAACAGCCGTGGATCAGTCAGCTGCCTCCTCCCTCCCACCCCCCACCCTTACCCCAGAACAGCTGTGGATCAGTCAGCTGCCTCCTCCCTCCCAATCCTCACCCTTACCCCAGAACAGCTGTGGATCAGTGAGCTGCCTCCTCCCTCCCACCCTTACCATTACCCCAGAACAGCTGTGGATCAGTAACCTGCCTCCTCCCTCCTACCCCTCACCCTTACCCCAGAACAGCTGTGGACCAGTCAGCTGCCTCCTCCCTCCTCCCCCTCACCCTTACCCCAGAACAGCTGTGGATCAGTAGCCTGCCTCCTCCCTCCCACCCAGAACAGCTGTGGACCAGTCAGCTGCCTCCTCCCTCCAAATCCTCACCCTTACCCCAGAACAGCTGTGGATCAGTGAGCTGCCTCCTCCCTCCCACCCTTCACCCTTACCCCAGAACAGCTGTGGATCAGTCAGCTGCCTCCTCCCTCCCACCCTCCACCCTTACCCCAGAACAGCTGTGGACCAGTCAGCTGCCTCCTCCCTCCCAATCCTCACCCTTACCCCATAACAGCTGTGGATCAGTAACCTGCCTCCTCCCTCGTACCCCTCACCCTTACCCCAGAACAGCTGTGGATCAGTAGCCTGACTCCTCCCTCCCACCCTTCACCCTTACCCCAGAACAGCTATGGACCAGTCAGCTGCCTCCTCCCTCCCAATCCTCACCCTTACCCCAGAACAGCTGTGGATCAGTAGCCTGCCTCCTCCCTCCCACCCCTCACCCTTACCCCAGAACAACTGTGGATCAGTCAGCTGCCTTCTCCCTCCCACCCTCCACCCTTACCCCAGAACAGCTGTGGACCAGTCAGCTGTCTCCTCCCTCCCAATCCTCACCCTTACCCCAGAACAGCTGTGGACCAGTCAGCTGCCCACTCCCTCCCACCCTTCACCCTTACCCCAGAACAGCTGTGGACCAGTCAGCTGCCTCCTCCCTCCCACCCTTCACCCTAACCCCAGAACTGCTTTGGACCAGTCAGCTGCCTCCTCCCTCCCACCCTTCACCCTTACCCCAGAACAGCTGTGGATCATTCAGCTGCCTCCTCCCTCCCACCCTTCACCCTTACCCCAGAACAGCTGTGGATCAGTCAGCTGCCTCCTCCCTCCCACCCTTCACCCTTACCCCAGAACAGCTGTGGACCAGTCAGCTGCCTCCTCCCTTCCACCCCTCACCCTTACCCCAGAACAGCTGTGGATCAGTAACCTGCCTCCTCCCTCCTACCCCTCACCCTTACCCCAGAACAGCTGTGGACCAGTCAGCTGCCTCCTCCCTCCTACCCCTCACCCTTACCCCAGAACAGCTGTGGATCAGTAGCATGCCTCCTCCCTCCCACCCAGAACAGCTGTGGACCAGTCAGCTGCCTCCTCCCTCCCAATCCTCACCCTTACCCCAGAACAGCTGTGGATAGTGAGCTGCCTCCTCCCTCCCACCCTCCACCCTTACCCCAGAACAGCTGTGGACCAGTCAGCTGCCTCCTCCCTCCCAATCCTCACCCTTACCCCAGAACAGCTGTGGATCAGTAACCTGCCTCCTCCCTCGTACCCCTCACCCTTACCCCAGAACAGCTGTGCACGAGTCAGCTGCCTCCTCCCTCCCACCCTTCACCCTAACCCCAGAACAGCTGTGGATCAGTCAGCTGCCTCCTCCCTCCCACCCCTCACCCTTACCCCAGAACAGCTGTGGATCAGTCAGCTGCCTCCTCCCTCCCACCCTCCACCCTTACCCCAGAACAGCTGTGGACCAGTCAGCTGCCTCCTCCCTCCCAATCCCCACCCTTACCCCAGAACAGCTGTGGATCAGTGAGCTGCCTCCTCCCTCCCACCCTTCACCCTTACCCCAGAACATCTGTAGACCAGTCAGCTGCAACCTCCCTCCCACCCTTCACCCTTACCCCAGAACAGCTGTGGATCAGTCAGCTGCCTCCTCCCTCCTACCCCTCACCCTTACCCCAGAACAGCTGTGGATCAGTAACTTGCCTCCTCCCTCCCACCCTTCACCCTTACCCCAGAACAGCTGTGCACGAGTCAGCTGCCTCCTCCCTCCCACCCTTCACCCTAACCCCAGAACAGCTGTGGATCAGTCAGCTGCCTCCTCCCTCCCACCCCTCACCCTTACTTCAGAACAGCCGTGGATCAGTGAGCTGCCTCCTCCCTCCCACCCCTCACCCTTACCCCAGAACAGCTGTGGATCAGTCAGCTGCCTCCTCCCTCCCAATCCTCACCCTTACCCCAGAACAGCTGTGGATCAGTGAGCTGCCTCCTCCCTCCCACCCTTACCATTACCCCAGAACAGCTGTGGATCAGTAACCTGCCTCCTCCCTCCTACCCCTCACCCTTACCCCAGAACAGCTGTGGACCAGTCAGCTGCCTCCTCCCTCCTACCCCTCACCCTTACCCCAGAACAGTTGTGGATCAGTAGCCTGCCTCCTCCCTCCCACCCAGAACAGCTGTGGATCAGTAGCCTGCCTCCTCCCTCCCACCCAGAACAGCTGTGGACCAGTCAGCTGCCTCCTCCCTCCCAATGCTCACCCTTACCCCAGAACAGTTGTGGATCAGTCAGGTGCCTCCTCCCTCCCAACAGCTGTGGATCAATCAGCTGCCTCCTCCCTCCCACCCCTCACCCTTACCCCAGAACAGCTGTGGATCAGTCAGCTGCCTCCTCCCTCCTACCCCTCACCCTTACCCCAGAACAGCTGTGGATCAGTAACTTGCCTCCTCCCTCCCACCCTTCACCCTTACCCCAGAACAGATGTGGCACTAGTGAGCTGCCTCCTCCCTCCCACCCTCCACCCTTACCCCAGAACAGCTGTGGACCAGTCAGCTGCCTCCTCCCTCCCACCCCTCACCCTTACCCCAGAACAGCTGTGGATCAGTCAGCTGCCTCCTCCCTCCCACCCTCCACCCTTACCCCAGAACAGCTGTGGACCAGTCAGCTGCCTCCTCCCTCCCAATCCCCACCCTTACCCCAGAACAGCTGTGGATCAGTGAGCTGCCTCCTCCCTCCCACCCTTCACCCTTACCCCAGAACATCTGTGGACCAGTCAGCTGCAGCCTCCCTCCCACCCTTCACCCTTACCCCAGAACAGCTGTGGATCAGTCAGCTGCCTCCTCCCTCCCACCCCTCACCCTTACCCCAGAACAGCTGTGGATCAGTCAGCTGCCTCCTCCCTCCTACCCCTCACCCTTACCCCAGAACAGCTGTGGATCAGTAACTTGCCTCCTCCCTCCCACCCTTCACCCTTACCCCAGAACAGCTGTGCACCAGTCAGCTGCCTCCTCCCTCCCACCCTTCACCCTAACCCCAGAACAGCTGTGGATCAGTCAGCTGCCTCCTCCCTCCCACCCCTCACCCTTACCCCAGAACAGCTGTGGATCAGTCAGCTGCCTCCTCCCTCCCACCCTCCACCCTTACCCCAGAACAGCTGTGGACCAGTCAGCTGCCTCCTCCCTCCCAATCCCCACCCTTACCCCAGAACATCTGTGGACCAGTCAGCTGCAGCCTCCCTCCCACCCTTCACCCTTACCCCAGAACAGCTGTGGATCAGTAACTTGCCTCCTCCCTCCCACCCTTCACCCTTACCCCAGAACAGCTGTGCACCAGTCAGCTGCCTCCTCCCTCCCACCCTTCACCCTAACCCCAGAACAGCTGTGGATCAGTCAGCTGCCTCCTCCCTCCCACCCCTCACCCTTACCCCAGAACAGCTGTGGATCAGTCAGCTGCCTCCTCCCTCCCACCCTCCACCCTTACCCCAGAACAGATGTGGACCAGTCAGCTGCCTCCTCCCTCCCAATCCCCACCCTTACCCCAGAACAGCTGTGGACCAGTCAGCTGCAGCCTCCCTCCCACCCTTCACCCTTACCCCAGAACAGCTGTGGATCAGTCAGCTGCCTCCTCCCTCCCACCCCTCACCCTTACCCCAGAACGGCTGTGGATCAATCAGCTGCCTACCCCTCCTACCCCTCACCCTTACCCCAGAACAGCTGTGGATCAGTAACTTGCCTCCTCCCTCCCACCCTTCACCCTTACCCCAGAACAGCTGTGCACCAGTCAGCTGCCTCCTCCCTCCCACCCTTCACCCTAACCCCAGAACAGCTGTGGATCAGTCAGCTGCCTCCTCCCTCCCACCCCTCACCCTTACCCCAGAACAGCTGTGGATCAGTCAGCTGCCTCCTCCCTCCCACCCTCCACCCTTACCCCAGAACAGCTGTGGACCAGTCAGCTGCCTCCTCCCTCCCAATCCCCACCCTTACCATAGAACAGCTGTGGATCAGTGAGCTGCCTCCTCCCTCCCACCCTTCACCCTTACCCCAGAACATCTGTGGACCAGTCAGCTGCAGCCTCCCTCCCACCCTTCACCCTTACCCCAGAACAGCTGTGGATCAGTCAGCTGCCTCCTCCCTCCTACCCCTCACCCTTACCCCAGAACAGCTGTGGATCAGTAACTTGCCTCCTCCCTCCCACCCTTCACCCTTACCCCAGAACAGCTGTGCACGAGTCAGCTGCCTCCTCCCTCCCACCCTTCACCCTTACCCCAGAACAGCTGTGGATCAGTCAGCTGCCTCCTCCCTCCCACCCCTCACCCTTACTTCAGAACAGCCGTGGATCAGTCACCTGCCTCCTCCCTCCTACCCCTCACCCTTACCCCAGAACAGCTGTGGATCAGTCAGCTGCCTCCTCCCTCCCAATCCTCACCCTTACCCCAGAACAGCTGTGGATCAGTGAGCTGCCTCCTCCCTCCCACCCTTACCATTACCCCAGAACAGCTGTGGATCAGTAACCTGCCTCCTCCCTCCTACCCCTCACCCTTACCCCAGAACAGCTGTGGACCAGTCAGCTGCCTCCTCCCTCCTACCCCTCACCCTTACCCCAGAACAGCTGTGGATCAGTAGCCTGCCTCCTCCCTCCCACCCAGAACAGCTGTGGATCAGTAGCCTGCCTCCTCCCTCCCACCCAGAACAGCTGTGGACCAGTCAGCTGCCTCCTCCCTCCCAATGCTCACCCTTACCCCAGAACAGCTGTGGATCAGTCAGCTGCCTCCTCCCTCCCAACAGCTGTGGATCAATCAGCTGCCTCCTCCCTCCCACCCCTCACCCTTACCCCAGAACAGCTGTGGATCAGTCAGCTGCCTCCTCCCTCCTACCCCTCACCCTTACCCCAGAACAGCTGTGGATCAGTAACTTGCCTCCTCCCTCCCACCCTCCACCCTTACCCCAGAACAGCTGTGCACCAGTCAGCTGCCTCCTCCCTCCCACCCTCCACCCTTACCCCAGAACAGCTGTGGACCAGTCAGCTGCCTCCTCCCTCCCACCCCTCACCCTTACCCCAGAACAGCTGTGGATCAGTCAGCTGCCTCCTCCCTCCCACCCTCCACCCTTACCCCAGAACAACTGTGGACCAGTCAGCTGCCTCCTCCCTCCCAATCCCCACCCTTACCCCAGAACAGCTGTGGATCAGTGAGCTGCCTCCTCCCTCCCACCCTTCACCCTCACCCCAGAACATCTGTGGACCAGTCAGCTGCAGCCTCCCTCCCACCCTTTCACCCTTACCCCAGAACAGCTGTGGATCAGTCAGCTGCCTCTTCCCTCCCACCCCTCACCCTTACCCCAGAACAGATGTGGATCAGTCAGCTGCCTCCTCCCTCCTACCCCCCACCCTTACCCCAGAACAGCTGTGGATCAGTAACTTGCCTCCTCCCTCCCACCCTTCACCCTTACCCCAGAACAGCTGTGCACCAGTCAGCTGCCTCCTCCCTCCCACCCTTCACCCTAACCCCAGAACAGCTGTGGATCAGTCAGCTGCCTCCTCCCTCCCACCCCTCACCCTTACCCCAGAACAGCTGTGGATCAGTCAGCTGCCTCCTCCCTCCCACCCTCCACCCTTACCCCAGAACAGATGTGGACCAGTCAGCTGCCTCCTCCCTCCCAATCCCCACCCTTACCCCAGAACATCTGTGGACCAGTCAGCTGCAGCCTCCCTCCCACCCTTCACCCTTACCCCAGAACAGCTGTGGATCAGTCAGCTGCCTCCTCCCTCCCACCCCTCACCCTTACCCCAGAACAGCTGTGTATCAGTCAGCTGCCTCCTCCCTCCTACCCCTCACCCTTACCCCAGAACAGCTGTGGATCAGTAACTTGCCTCCTCCCTCCCACCCTTCACCCTTACCCCAGAACAGCTGTGCACGAGTCAGCTGCCTCCTCCCTCCCACCCTTCACCCTAACCCCAGAACAGCTGTGGATCAGTCAGCTGCCTCCTCCCTCCCACCCCTCACCCTTACTTCAGAACATCTGTGGACCAGTCAGCTGCAGCCTCCCTCCCACCCTCCACCCTTACCCCAGAACAGCTGTGGACCAGTCAGCTGCCTCCTCCCTCCCAATCCCCACCCTTACCCCAGAACATCTGTGGACCAGTCAGCTGCAGCCTCCCTCCCACCCTTCACCCTTACCCCAGAACAGCTGTGGATCAGTAACTTGCCTCCTCCCTCCCACCCTTCACCCTTACCCCAGAACAGCTGTGCACCAGTCAGCTGCCTCCTCCCTCCCACCCTTCACCCTAACCCCAGAACAGCTGTGGATCAGTCAGCTGCCTCCTCCCTCCCACCCCTCACCCTTACCCCAGAACAGCTGTGGAT
This sequence comes from Limnomonas spitsbergensis, assembly GCA_037349105.1. NCBI lineage: Eukaryota > Viridiplantae > Chlorophyta > Chlorophyceae > Chlamydomonadales > Limnomonas > Limnomonas spitsbergensis. Next base: position 92,508 of record JAYJMM010000005.1, on the reverse strand, counting down.
CAGTCAGCTGCCTCCTCCCTCCCACCCTCCACCCTTACCCCAGAACAGATGTGGACCAGTCAGCTGCCTCCTCCCTCCCAATCCCCACCCTTACCCCAGAACAGCTGTGGACCAGTCAGCTGCAACCTCCCTCCCACCCTTCACCCTTACCCCAGAACAGCTGTGGATCAGTCAGCTGCCTCCTCCCTCCCACCCCTCACCCTTACCCCAGAACGGCTGTGGATCAATCAGCTGCCTACCCCTCCTACCCCTCACCCTTACCCCAGAACAGCTGTGGATCAGTAACTTGCCTCCTCCCTCCCACCCTTCACCCTTACCCCAGAACAGCTGTGCACCAGTCAGCTGCCTCCTCCCTCCCACCCTTCACCCTAACCCCAGAACAGCTGTGGATCAGTCAGCTGCCTCCTCCCTCCCACCCCTCACCCTTACCCCAGAACAGCTGTGGATCAGTCAGCTGCCTCCTCCCTCCCACCCTCCACCCTTACCCCAGAACAGCTGTGGACCAGTCAGCTGCCTCCTCCCTCCCAATCCCCACCCTTACCATAGAACAGCTGTGGATCAGTGAGCTGCCTCCTCCCTCCCACCCTTCACCCTTACCCCAGAACATCTGTGGACCAGTCAGCTGCAGCCTCCCTCCCACCCTTCACCCTTACCCCAGAACAGCTGTGGATCAGTCAGCTGCCTCCTCCCTCCTACCCCTCACCCTTACCCCAGAACAGCTGTGGATCAGTAACTTGCCTCCTCCCTCCCACCCTTCACCCTTACCCCAGAACAGCTGTGCACGAGTCAGCTGCCTCCTCCCTCCCACCCTTCACCCTTACCCCAGAACAGCTGTGGATCAGTCAGCTGCCTCCTCCCTCCCACCCCTCACCCTTACTTCAGAACAGCCGTGGATCAGTCACCTGCCTCCTCCCTCCTACCCCTCACCCTTACCCCAGAACAGCTGTGGATCAGTCAGCTGCCTCCTCCCTCCCAATCCTCACCCTTACCCCAGAACAGCTGTGGATCAGTGAGCTGCCTCCTCCCTCCCACCCTTACCATTACCCCAGAACAGCTGTGGATCAGTAACCTGCCTCCTCCCTCCTACCCCTCACCCTTACCCCAGAACAGCTGTGGACCAGTCAGCTGCCTCCTCCCTCCTACCCCTCACCCTTACCCCAGAACAGCTGTGGATCAGTAGCCTGCCTCCTCCCTCCCACCCAGAACAGCTGTGGATCAGTAGCCTGCCTCCTCCCTCCCACCCAGAACAGCTGTGGACCAGTCAGCTGCCTCCTCCCTCCCAATGCTCACCCTTACCCCAGAACAGCTGTGGATCAGTCAGCTGCCTCCTCCCTCCCAACAGCTGTGGATCAATCAGCTGCCTCCTCCCTCCCACCCCTCACCCTTACCCCAGAACAGCTGTGGATCAGTCAGCTGCCTCCTCCCTCCTACCCCTCACCCTTACCCCAGAACAGCTGTGGATCAGTAACTTGCCTCCTCCCTCCCACCCTCCACCCTTACCCCAGAACAGCTGTGCACCAGTCAGCTGCCTCCTCCCTCCCACCCTCCACCCTTACCCCAGAACAGATGTGGACCAGTCAGCTGCCTCCTCCCTCCCACCCCTCACCCTTACCCCAGAACAGCTGTGGATCAGTCAGCTGCCTCCTCCCTCCCACCCTCCACCCTTACCCCAGAACAACTGTGGACCAGTCAGCTGCCTCCTCCCTCCCAACCCCCACCCTTACCCCAGAACAGCTGTGGATCAGTGAGCTGCCTCCTCCCTCCCACCCTTCACCCTCACCCCAGAACATCTGTGGACCAGTCAGCTGCAGCCTCCCTCCCACCTTTCACCCTTACCCCAGAACAGCTGTGGATCAGTCAGCTGCCTCTTCCCTCCCACCCCTCACCCTTACCCCAGAACAGATGTGGATCAGTCAGCTGCCTCCTCCCTCCTACCCCCCACCCTTACCCCAGAACAGCTGTGGATCAGTAACTTGCCTCCTCCCTCCCACCCTTCACCCTTACCCCAGAACAGCTGTGCACCAGTCAGCTGCCTCCTCCCTCCCACCCTTCACCCTAACCCCAGAACAGCTGTGGATCAGTCAGCTGCCTCCTCCCTCCCACCCCTCACCCTTACCCCAGAACAGCTGTGGATCAGTCAGCTGCCTCCTCCCTCCCACCCTCCACCCTTACCCCAGAACAGATGTGGACCAGTCAGCTGCCTCCTCCCTCCCAATCCCCACCCTTACCCCAGAACATCTGTGGACCAGTCAGCTGCAGCCTCCCTCCCACCCTTCACCCTTACCCCAGAACAGCTGTGGATCAGTCAGCTGCCTCCTCCCTCCCACCCCTCACCCTTACCCCAGAACAGCTGTGTATCAGTCAGCTGCCTCCTCCCTCCCACCCCTCACCCTTACCCCAGAACAGCTGTGGATCAGTAACTTGCCTCCTCCCTCCCACCCTTCACCCTTACCCCAGAACAGCTGTGCACGAGTCAGCTGCCTCCTCCCTCCCACCCTTCACCCTAACCCCAGAACAGCTGTGGATCAGTCAGCTGCCTCCTCCCTCCCACCCCTCACCCTTACTTCAGAACAGCCGTGGATCAGTCAGCTGCCTCCTCCCTCCCACCCTCCACCCTTACCCCAGAACAGCTGTGGATCAGTCAGCTGCCTCCTCCCTCCCAATCCTCACCCTTACCCCAGAACAGCTGTGGATCAGTGAGCTGCCTCCTCCCTCCCACCCTTACCATTACCCCAGAACAGCTGTGGATCAGTAACCTGCCTCCTCCCTCCTACCCCTCACCCTTACCCCAGAACAGCTGTGGACCAGTCAGCTGCCTCCTCCCTCCTACCCCTCACCCTTACCCCAAAACAGCTGTGGATCAGTAGCATGCCTCCTCCCTCCCACCCAGAACAGCTGTGGATCAGTCAGCTGCCTCCTCCCTCCCAATCCTCACCCTTACCCCAGAACAGCTGTGGATCAGTGAGCTGCCTCCTCCCTCCCACCCTTCACCCTTACCCCAGAACAGCTGTGGATCAGTCAGCTGCCTCCTCCCTCCCACCCTCCACCCTTACCCCAGAACAGCTGTGGACCAGTCAGCTGCCTCCTCCCTCCCAATCCTCACCCTTACCCCATAACAGCTGTGGATCAGTAACCTGCCTCCTCCCTCGTACCCCTCACCCTTACCCCAGAACAGCTGTGGATCAGTAGCATGACTCCTCCCTCCCACCCTTCACCCTTACCCCAGAACAGCTATGGACCAGTCAGCTGCGTCCTCCCTCCCAATCGTCACCCTTACCCCAGAACAGCTGTGGATCAGTAGCCTGCCTCCTCCCTCCCAATCCTCACCCTTACCCCAGAACAGCTGTGGATCAGTGAGCTGCCTCCTCCCTCCCACCCTTACCATTACCCCAGAACAGCTGTGGATCAGTAACCTGCCTCCTCCCTCCTACCCCTCACCCTTACCCCAGAACAGCTGTGGATCAGTAGCCTGCCTCCTCCCTCCCACCCAGAACAGCTGTGGATCAGTAGCCTGCCTCCTCCCTCCCACCCAGAACAGCTGTGGACCAGTCAGCTGCCTCCTCCCTCCCAATGCTCACCCTTACCCCAGAACAGCTGTGGATCAGTCAGCTGCCTCCTCCCTCCCAACAGCTGTGGATCAATCAGCTGCCTCCTCCCTCCCACCCCTCACCCTTACCCCAGAACAGCTGTGGATCAGTCAGCTGCCTCCTCCCTCCTACCCCTCACCCTTACCCCAGAACAGCTGTGGATCAGTAACTTGCCTCCTCCCTCCCACCCTCCACCCTTACCCCAGAACAGCTGTGCACCAGTCAGCTGCCTTCTCCCTCCCACCCTCCACCCTTACCCCAGAACAGATGTGGACCAGTCAGCTGCCTCCTCCCTCCCACCCCTCACCCTTACCCCAGAACAGCTGTGGATCAGTCAGCTGCCTCCTCCCTCCCACCCTCCACCCTTACCCCAGAACAACTGTGGACCAGTCAGCTGCCTCCTCCCTCCCAATCCCCACCCTTACCCCAGAACAGCTGTGGATCAGTGAGCTGCCTCCTCCCTCCCACCCTTCACCCTCACCCCAGAACATCTGTGGACCAGTCAGCTGCAGCCTCCCTCCCACCCTTCACCCTTACCCCAGAACAGCTGTGGATCAGTCAGCTGCCTCCTCCCTCCCACCCCTCACCCTTACCCCAGAACAGCTGTGGATCAGTCAGCTGCCTCCTCCCTCCTACCCCCCACCCTTACCCCAGAACAGCTGTGGATCAGTAACTTGCCTCCTCCCTCCCACCCTTCACCCTTACCCCAGAACAGCTGTGCACCAGTCAGCTGCCTCCTCCCTCCCACCCTTCACCCTAACCCCAGAACAGCTGTGGATCAGTCAGCTGCCTCCTCCCTCCCACCCCTCACCCTTACCCCAGAACAGCTGTGGATCAGTCAGCTGCCTCCTCCCTCCCACCCTCCACCCTTACCCCAGAACAGATGTGGACAAGTCAGCTGCCTCCTCCCTCCCAATCCCCACCCTTACCCCAGAACATCTGTGGACCAGTCAGCTGCAGCCTCCCTCCCACCCTTCACCCTTACCCCAGAACAGCTGTGGATCAGTCAGCTGCCTCCTCCCTCCCACCCCTCACCCTTACCCCAGAACAGCTGTGGATCAGTCAGCTGCCTCCTCCCTCCTACCCCTCACCCTTACCCCAGAACAGCTGTGGATCAGTAACTTGCCTCCTCCCTCCCACCCTTCACCCTTACCCCAGAACAGCTGTGCACGAGTCAGCTGCCTCCTCCCTCCCACCCTTCACCCTAACCCCAGAACAGCTGTGGATCAGTCAGCTGCCTCCTCCCTCCCACCCCTCACCCTTACTTCAGAACAGCCGTGGATCAGTCAGCTGCCTCCTCCCTCCCACCCTCCACCCTTACCCCAGAACAGCTGTGGATCAGTCAGCTGCCTCCTCCCTCCCAATCCTCACCCTTACCCCAGAACAGCTGTGGATCAGTGAGCTGCCTCCTCCCTCCCACCCTTACCATTACCCCAGAACAGCTGTGGATCAGTAACCTGCCTCCTCCCTCCTACCCCTCACCCTTACCCCAGAACAGCTGTGGACCAGTCAGCTGCCTCCTCCCTCCTACCCCTCACCCTTACCCCAAAACAGCTGTGGATCAGTAGCATGCCTCCTCCCTCCCACCCAGAACAGCTGTGGATCAGTCAGCTGCCTCCTCCCTCCCAATCCTCACCCTTACCCCAGAACAGCTGTGGATCAGTGAGCTGCCTCCTCCCTCCCACCCTTCACCCTTACCCCAGAACAGCTGTGGATCAGTCAGCTGCCTCCTCCCTCCCACCCTCCACCCTTACCCCAGAACAGCTGTGGACCAGTCAGCTGCCTCCTCCCTCCCAATCCTCACCCTTACCCCATAACAGCTGTGGATCAGTAACCTGCCTCCTCCCTCGTACCCCTCACCCTTACCCCAGAACAGCTGTGGATCAGTAGCATGACTCCTCCCTCCCACCCTTCACCCTTACCCCAGAACAGCTATGGACCAGTCAGCTGCGTCCTCCCTCCCAATCGTCACCCTTACCCCAGAACAGCTGTGGATCAGTAGCCTGCCTCCTCCCTCCCAATCCTCACCCTTACCCCAGAACAGCTGTGGATCAGTGAGCTGCCTCCTCCCTCCCACCCTTACCATTACCCCAGAACAGCTGTGGATCAGTAACCTGCCTCCTCCCTCCTACCCCTCACCCTTACCCCAGAACAGCTGTGGATCAGTAGCCTGCCTCCTCCCTCCCACCCAGAACAGCTGTGGATCAGTAGCCTGCCTCCTCCCTCCCACCCAGAACAGCTGTGGACCAGTCAGCTGCCTCCTCCCTCCCAATGCTCACCCTTACCCCAGAACAGCTGTGGATCAGTCAGCTGCCTCCTCCCTCCCAACAGCTGTGGATCAATCAGCTGCCTCCTCCCTCCCACCCCTCACCCTTACCCCAGAACAGCTGTGGATCAGTCAGCTGCCTCCTCCCTCCTACCCCTCACCCTTACCCCAGAACAGCTGTGGATCAGTAACTTGCCTCCTCCCTCCCACCCTCCACCCTTACCCCAGAACAGCTGTGCACCAGTCAGCTGCCTTCTCCCTCCCACCCTCCACCCTTACCCCAGAACAGATGTGGACCAGTCAGCTGCCTCCTCCCTCCCACCCCTCACCCTTACCCCAGAACAGCTGTGGATCAGTCAGCTGCCTCCTCCCTCCCACCCTCCACCCTTACCCCAGAACAACTGTGGACCAGTCAGCTGCCTCCTCCCTCCCAATCCCCACCCTTACCCCAGAACAGCTGTGGATCAGTGAGCTGCCTCCTCCCTCCCACCCTTCACCCTCACCCCAGAACATCTGTGGACCAGTCAGCTGCAGCCTCCCTCCCACCCTTCACCCTTACCCCAGAACAGCTGTGGATCAGTCAGCTGCCTCCTCCCTCCCACCCCTCACCCTTACCCCAGAACAGCTGTGGATCAGTCAGCTGCCTCCTCCCTCCTACCCCCCACCCTTACCCCAGAACAGCTGTGGATCAGTAACTTGCCTCCTCCCTCCCACCCTTCACCCTTACCCCAGAACAGCTGTGCACCAGTCAGCTGCCTCCTCCCTCCCACCCTTCACCCTAACCCCAGAACAGCTGTGGATCAGTCAGCTGCCTCCTCCCTCCCACCCCTCACCCTTACCCCAGAACAGCTGTGGATCAGTCAGCTGCCTCCTCCCTCCCACCCTCCACCCTTACCCCAGAACAGATGTGGACAAGTCAGCTGCCTCCTCCCTCCCAATCCCCACCCTTACCCCAGAACATCTGTGGACCAGTCAGCTGCAGCCTCCCTCCCACCCTTCACCCTTACCCCAGAACAGCTGTGGATCAGTCAGCTGCCTCCTCCCTCCCACCCCTCACCCTTACCCCAGAACAGCTGTGGATCAGTCAGCTGCCTCCTCCCTCCTACCCCTCACCCTTACCCCAGAACAGCTGTGGATCAGTAACTTGCCTCCTCCCTCCCACCCTTCACCCTTACCCCAGAACAGCTGTGCACGAGTCAGCTGCCTCCTCCCTCCCACCCTTCACCCTAACCCCAGAACAGCTGTGGATCAGTCAGCTGCCTCCTCCCTCCCACCCCTCACCCTTACTTCAGAACAGCCGTGGATCAGTCAGCTGCCTCCTCCCTCCCACCCTCCACCCTTACCCCAGAACAGCTGTGGATCAGTCAGCTGCCTCCTCCCTCCCAATCCTCACCCTTACCCCAGAACAGCTGTGGATCAGTGAGCTGCCTCCTCCCTCCCACCCTTACCATTACCCCAGAACAGCTGTGGATCAGTAACCTGCCTCCTCCCTCCTACCCCTCACCCTTACCCCAGAACAGCTGTGGACCAGTCAGCTGCCTCCTCCCTCCTACCCCTCACCCTTACCCCAAAACAGCTGTGGATCAGTAGCATGCCTCCTCCCTCCCACCCAGAACAGCTGTGGACCAGTCAGCTGCCTCCTCCCTCCCAATCCTCACCCTTACCCCAGAACAGCTGTGGATCAGTGAGCTGCCTCCTCCCTCCCACCCTTCACCCTTACCCCAGAACAGCTGTGGATCAGTCAGCTGCCTCCTCCCTCCCACCCTCCACCCTTACCCCAGAACAGCTGTGGACCAGTCAGCTGCCTCCTCCCTCCCAATCCTCACCCTTACCCCATAACAGCTGTGGATCAGTAACCTGCCTCCTCCCTCGTACCCCTCACCCTTACCCCAGAACAGCTGTGGATCAGTAGCATGACTCCTCCCTCCCACCCTTCACCCTTACCCCAGAACAGCTATGGACCAGTCAGCTGCGTCCTCCCTCCCAATCGTCACCCTTACCCCAGAACAGCTGTGGATCAGTAGCCTGCCTCCTCCCTCCCACCCCTCACCCTTACCCCAGAACAGCTGTGGATCAGTCAGCTGCCTTCTCCCTCCCACCCTCCACCCTTACCCCAGAACAGCTGTGGACCAGTCAGCTGTCTCCTCCCTCCCAATCCTCACCCTTACCCCAGAACAGCTGTGGACCAGTCAGCTGCCCCCTCCCTCCCACCCTTCACCCTTACCCCAGAACAGCTGTGGATCAGTCAGCTGCCTCCTCCCTCCCACCCTCCACCCTTACCCCAGAACAGCTGTGGATCAGCCAGCTGCCTCCTCCCTCCCAATCCTCACCCTTACCCCAGAACAGCTGTGGATCAGTAACCTGCCTCCTCCCTCCTACCCCTCACCCTTACCCCAGAACAGCTGTGGATCAGTCAGCTGCCTTCTCCCTCCCACCCTTCACCCTTACCCCAGAACAGCTGTGGACCAGTCAGCTGCCTCCTCCCTCCCAATCCTCACCCTTACCCCAGAACAGCTGTAGACACGTCCCCTCTCCCCCCATCACCTGTCCCAGCCCATGGCCAGACACATCCCCTCTCCCCCCACCACCTGCACCAGCTCATGGCCAGACACATCCCCTCTTCCCCCACCACCTGTCCCAGCTAGAACAGGTATGGATCAGTCAGCTGCATCCTCCCTCCCAACCCTCACCCTTACCCTCCTCACCTCTGCACCTGCCAGCCCAGGGCCATTTACATTTTTGGCATTTTGGTCAGCTGCTTCATATCCTTTCACTCCACATCTGGCCAGCTCTCCACCTACTTACTGTACCTTTCTTCCCTATTTTCAGAAGATCAACCAACATCCCAAGTCTCCAACCAAGAGGCCTATCATCTTGCAAGCTCAAGTCCACGTTCCCGCCAGTAAGCACCAAATAAATGCACCAAATAAATGCACATCAATGCCCTGCCCCCATCACCTGTCCCAGCTCATGGCCAGACACATCCCCTCTCCCCCCATCACCTGTCCCAGCTCATGGCCAGACACATCCCCTCTCCCCCCATCACCTGTCCCAGTTCATGGCCAGACACATCGCCTTTCTCCACACCACCTTGCATCCGTCACTTCGTAGCTTTCGTATATTGTGTCTTGCACACTTTAATCAAAGCACCCATACCAAAGATAAAATCTGTAGGAGTAGGAGTTGTGAGTCAACCTGGGCATTGCTTGCTGTACCTGCCTTGTACCATCCATGTATTAAGATGTACATGAGGCCCACATGGCAGTACAGTATCCTTAGAAAATTCGCAAACCCTGCATTGCCTGAACCCTCCAGCTTTCCTTTCAATTCCTAGGTCCTGAGCCATCCAGCCTTGCCACCAACCCTGTATCCTGAGTCCTCCAGCCTTGCACTCAACCCCTAGGTCCTAAACCCTCCAGCCTTGCACTCAACCCCTGGGTCCTAAACCCTCCAGCCCACTGGGCAGGACAACTCGTAAGAATATTCTGGAACCCTGCCCCCTCGTGTGCTAGGCTGCACATCCTACCCCTTATCTCAGAACAGCTGTGGATCAGTGAGCTGCCTCCTCCCTCCCACCCTTCACCCTTACCCCAGAACAGCTGTGGATCAGCCAGCTGCCTCCTCCCTCCCAATCCTCACCCTTACCCCAGAACAGCTGTGGATCAGTAACCTGCCTCCTCCCTCCTACCCCTCACCCTTACCCCAGAACAGCTGTGGATCAGTCAGCTGCCTTCTCCCTCCCACCCTTCACCCTTACCCCAGAACAGCTGTGGACCAGTCAGCTGCCTCCTCCCTCCCAATCCTCACCCTTACCCCAGAACAGCTGTAGACACGTCCCCTCTCCCCCCATCACCTGTCCCAGCCCATGGCCAGACACATCCCCTCTCCCCCCACCACCTGCACCAGCTCATGGCCAGACACATCCCCTCTTCCCCCACCACCTGTCCCAGCTAGAACAGGTATGGATCAGTCAGCTGCATCCTCCCTCCCAACCCTCACCCTTACCCTCCTCACCTCTGCACCTGCCAGCCCAGGGCCATTTACATTTTTGGCATTTTGGTCAGCTGCTTCATATCCTTTCACTCCACATCTGGCCAGCTCTCCACCTACTTACTGTACCTTTCTTCCCTATTTTCAGAAGATCAACCAACATCCCAAGTCTCCAACCAAGAGGCCTATCATCTTGCAAGCTCAAGTCCACGTTCCCGCCAGTAAGCACCAAATAAATGCACCAAATAAATGCACATCAATGCCCTGCCCCCATCACCTGTCCCAGCTCATGGCCAGACACATCCATCCCCTCTCCCCCCATCACCTGTCCCAGCTCATGGCCAGACACATCCCCTCTCCCCCCATCACCTGTCCCAGTTCATGGCCAGACACATCGCCTTTCTCCACACCACCTTGCATCCGTCACTTCGTAGCTTTCGTATATTGTGTCTTGCACACTTTAATCAAAGCACCCATACCAAAGATAAAATCTGTAGGAGTAGGAGTTGTGAGTCAACCTGGGCATTGCTTGCTGTACCTGCCTTGTACCATCCATGTATTAAGATGTACATGAGGCCCACATGGCAGTACAGTATCCTTAGAAAATTCGCAAACCCTGCATTGCCTGAACCCTCCAGCTTTCCTTTCAATTCCTAGGTCCTGAGCCATCCAGCCTTGCCACCAACCCTGTATCCTGAGTCCTCCAGCCTTGCACTCAACCCCTAGGTCCTAAACCCTCCAGCCTTGCACTCAACCCCTGGGTCCTAAACCCTCCAGCCCACTGGGCAGGACAACTCGTAAGAATATTCTGGAACCCTGCCCCCTCGTGTGCTAGGCTGCACATCCTACCCCTTATCTCAGAACAGCTGTGGATCAGTGAGCTGCCTCCTCCCTCCCACCCTTCACCCTTACCCCAGAACAGCTGTGGATCAGTCAGCTGCATCCTCCCTCCTACCCCTCACCCTTACCCCAGAACAGCTGTGGATCAGTAACCTGCCTCCTCCCTCCTACCCCTCACCCTTACCCCAGAACAGCTGTGGATCAGTAGCCTGCCTCCTCCCTCCCACCCTTCACCCTTACCCCAGAACAGCTGTGGACCAGTCAGCTGCCTCCTCCCTCCCACCCTTCACCCTTACCCCAGAACAGCTGTGGACCAGTCAGCTGCCTCCTCCCTCCCACCCCTCACCCTTACCCCAGAACAGCTGTGGATCAGTAACCTGCCTCCTCCCTCCTACCCCTCACCCTTACCCCAGAACAGCTGTGGACCAGTCAGCTGCCTCCTCCCTCCTACCCCTCACCCTTACCCCAGAACAGCTGTGGATCAGTAGCATGCCTCCTCCCTCCCACCCAGAACAGCTGAGGACCAGTCAGCTGCCTCCTCCCTCCCAATCCTCACCCTTACCCCAGAACAGCTGTGGATAGTGAGCTGCCTCCTCCCTCCCACCCTCCACCCTTACCCCAGAACAGCTGTGGACCAGTCAGCTGCCTCCTCCCTCCCAATCCTCACCCTTACCCCAGAACAGCTGTGGATCAGTAACCTGCCTCCTCCCTCGTACCCCTCACCCTTACCCCAGAACAGCTGTGCACGAGTCAGCTGCCTCCTCCCTCCCACCCCTCACCCTAACCCCAGAACAGCTGTGGATCAGTCAGCTGCCTCCTCCCTCCCACCCCTCACCCTTACTTCAGAACAGCCGTGGATCAGTCAGCTGCCTCCTCCCTCCCACCCTACACCCTTACCCCAGAACAGCTGTGGATCAGTCAGCTGCCTCCTCCCTCCCAATCCTCACCCTTACCCCAGAACAGCTGTGGATCAGTGAGCTGCCTCCTCCCTCCCACCCTTACCATTACCCCAGAACAGCTGTGGATCAGTAACCTGCCTCCTCCCTCCTACCCCTCACCCTTACCCCAGAACAGCTGTGGACCAGTCAGCTGCCTCCTCCCTCCTCCCCCTCACCCTTACCCCAGAACAGCTGTGGATCAGTAGCCTGCCTCCTCCCTCCCACCCAGAACAGCTGTGGACCAGTCAGCTGCCTCCTCCCTCCCAATCCTCACCCTTACCCCAGAACAGCTGTGGATCAGTGAGCTGCCTCCTCCCTCCCACCCTTCACCCTTACCCCAGAACAGCTGTGGATCAGTCAGCTGCCTCCTCCCTCCCACCCTCCACCCTTACCCCAGAACAGCTGTGGACCAGTCAGCTGCCTCCTCCCTCCCAATCCTCACCCTTACCCCATAACAGCTGTGGATCAGTAACCTGCCTCCTCCCTCGTACCCCTCACCCTTACCCCAGAACAGTTGTGGATCAGTAGCCTGACTCCTCCCTCCCACCCTTCACCCTTACCCCAGAACAGCTATGGACCAGTCAGCTGCCTCCTCCCTCCCAATCCTCACCCTTACCCCAGAACAGCTGTGGATCAGTAGCCTGCCTCCTCCCTCCCACCCCTCACCCTTACCCCAGAACAACTGTGGATCAGTCAGCTGCCTTCTCCCTCCCACCCTTCACCCTAACCCCAGAACAGCTGTGGACCAGTCAGCTGCCTCCTCCCTCCCAATCCTCACCCTTACCCCAGAACAGCTGTGGATCAGTAGCCTGCCTCCTCCCTCCCACCCTTCACCCTTACCCCAGAACAGCTGTGGACCAGTCAGCTGCCTCCTCCCTCCCACCCTTCACCCTTACCCCAGAACAGCTGTGGACCAGTCAGCTGCCTCCTCCCTCCCACCCCTCACCCTTACCCCAGAACAGCTGTGGATCAGTAACCTGCCTCCTCCCTCCTACCCCTCACCCTTACCCCAGAACAGCTGTGGACCAGTCAGCTGCCTCCTCCCTCCTACCCCTCACCCTTACCCCAGAACAGCTGTGGATAGTGAGCTGCCTCCTCCCTCCCACCCTCCACCCTTACCCCAGAACAGCTGTGGACCAGTCAGCTGCCTCCTCCCTCCCAATCCTCACCCTTACCCCAGAACAGCTGTGGATCAGTAACCTGCCTCCTCCCTCCTACCCCTCACCCTTACCCCAGAACAGCTGTGGACCAGTCAGCTGCCTCCTCCCTCCTACCCCTCACCCTTACCCCAGAACAGCTGTGGATCAGTAGCATGCCTCCTCCCTCCCACCCAGAACAGCTGTGGACTTGTCAGCTGCCTCCTCCCTCCCAATCCTCACCCTTACCCCAGAACAGCTGTGGATAGTGAGCTGCCTCCTCCCTCCCACCCTCCACCCTTACCCCAGAACAGCTGTGGACCAGTCAGCTGCCTCCTCCCTCCCAATCCTCACCCTTACCCCAGAACAGCTGTGGATCAGTAACCTGCCTCCTCCCTCGTACCCCTCACCCTTACCCCAGAACAGCTGTGCACGAGTCAGCTGCCTCCTCCCTCCCACCCCTCACCCTTACTCCAGCCTTGCCCTCAACCATGGATCCTGTGGCGTGCTTCCGTCATCTTCAGCCTTGCCCTCAACCCTGGTTCCTGAGCCCTCCAGCCTTGCCCTAAACCCTTGGGTCCTTAATCCTCCAGCCTGCCCTTAACTCTGGATCTTGAGCCCTACGGTGAGGCGTTTAGGAATGTTGATTGTCGCATGAAATACAGCGGATGCTTTCGACGCTTACTCGCAAACCGAATCCGTAATCCAAGTCATCTTCTTAGCTTTGTATAATTCTTCTGGACATGTTTCAGAGACGGTTGGACCCCTTAAAACCGGTCTCCTAGGTCGTGGGAGACGGGTTTATGCCTCGTCGGACACACGCTCCAGAACCCTCCATCATCCGCGCATTGACCACCGCGTCGTTATTGACGCTCGTTACCATGGTCTTAAATATGGCCGATCTTGCACACAGCAAGTATGTTCGTTTCCTTTTTCAGTCCCCTTACCTGAAAAGACCAGAATGCGAAGATACCGTATACGATCCAACTTGTGTCAGCCTCCTTCCTTCGCTACGAATGATAACGTGTTGGAAATTGATTGGTCTGATGGACGCCGCCCCGAATATGGATGTTATTGGCAAGCACGTTTTGGCCTCCATTTGCTCGATTTTACCGCCTGAGTGCTGGTGGCTGCCCACCGTTGATAAGGCCCTTGCGGCCAGTAGGTTATGGTGCGTTTTTTTCTGTAACAGCATGATCATGCCTTTATGTCCTGATGATGGATGACATGAAAACCACTATAGGATGAATGCTCCAGAGCCCAGGCCTGCGTGGACACGGCACGTGAATGCCGTCACAGCCTTGCGCTCTGCTCATGTGGTCTCCAGCCGTTATTCCAGCCATGTGCATGTCTCCCCAGCCATTCCCAACATAGTGGTAGACCCCTTCAGCCTGGAGAGTTGTGAATGTGCTGGCACTGCTTGGGGATGGCCCGTCATGATGGGCAGCATGTACTTGCCTGGCAGTGTCGGAGCACCTACCAAGGAACAGATGTGGCCCCTATTTCACCCTCTGGCTCACGTGAGGTTAGTCTTTTTTTATCCCTTTCCCTTTCCTTTCAAGCGTTAAGCCCCCCCCCCCCCCCTCCCCCATTTCTTTCCAGGCACCGTTTTGCGGACCCTGCAGTTGAACGCCACCTGTTGACCTTGCGTGTCCTTGCACACGTCAAGGCTGAGGCCGATGGGTCCTACCGGTCAAATAGCCGATCTTGTCAATTTCTGCAGTCTTTGCTGATGCACGTCGATTCAGCGGCCGTCCCCCTTTCACTCTCAGCCGCCACGAGGGAATGGATAGCAAGCATGGATGCAGGTTTTTTGCCCGTGCCCCCCATCCTTTCTGCCCGGCCCTTGCTGGCTTATTCCGACAAGCTCCACGTCTCCTCCGCGTGCATGGTGTTTGACCCGCTTAGGGTGGCCTCCAATTCGCTGTTCCACGTGCATAATGGCTACTTGATGATGAAAATTGGTCGAACAGGTGATTGGTTCATGATATTTGTATTCTTTATCGAGTGCCCGAATGCATGCACCATTATTCTCCTGATCCCTAACCCTCACGCCCACCTCTTGTAGGTTCTTCCTCCCCTGCTGTTGGCTTGGCTGGCCGTGGCCGTCCCCCGAAGGGTCCTCTCCGTTCTGAGTATGTGCATCGGCTGGTCCATTTCTTTTTTAACGGCCCCCCACCTCCTGGGGACGACGGTGTATATGTGGTCATGCACACATGTGGGAATCAGCAGTGCATGTCGCCCCTCCACCTGAAGTGGGGGAATCGCAGCTTGAACCCTAGCATGTTTTTATTTGATAATTTTTCAGAGTCTGTGGCCGAGCGTTTGATTCATCATGATCGCATGTTAGAAGATGCAACGAAGGAGATTTTGCTTGCTGGACCCCTGTCTCCTTCAAACCCTCGGTTGGCTCGGTTGAAGCGCCGGCGTCCTCCCGCGGGAGAAGCGCATGTGGCTGCTTGCAATGATTTCTGTGTCCGGGCTCTAGATTTTGGAGAGGCTTGAACAATGTGCTTCAGAGATAGCCTCTCTCTTTTCTGTGGATCTAATTTTGTAAGCACAAGGCTCGCACTCCAATGACATATGCTCACTCCGCCTGCAAGCTGGAAATAAAGGCTAATTCGTGAGAGGCAATCCTGAACACGCTTGACATCCTTCAGCCAGTTTGTGGACTTTGCATGAACATGTTACGTCTTGGCCCACAGAAAATCTACAGCCATGCAGATAATGCCTCATCGTGCTTACTTCAGTCCACATCTCCCCCCCTCCGCTCACATGAGCCTGATCTGCTCCATGTGATCCTCATGAATTTGCCAGCCTTCCTTATGTCAGGTCTTGCTCATGCAGGGTCATAGGAAGCTTCGTGGCATAGCATGCCTTCAACACGATTCTAAACAAAGCCGGGTACATACACGTGTTCCTTGACGTGATTTACTGCACAGCCCTCGCCTCGCCTCTTGTGTTTTACTGCCTTGATCTTTGCGATCGGCAAAGATATGCCCCCCCCCCGGCGGCCCTCCCCTTTGTAAAGTCCCATATGCCACCTTTAAAGGCCTGCTGGCCCACTGTATGCTGTGTTGCTTGCTTCCCCTTAATTTTCGCTGCTTTCTGGCTTTTTGAGCCGAGCGCGGTTGTCGGTAGGTGGCCTCGTGTGTCGGTTGTGGTGACGCGTTTTATTGCCGTCGTACCTTCTGCCACGCTGTTCTGTTTCTTTGTGTGCCCTTTGCAGATGGTTTCCCGTTGTCGTGTCTCTTGCCTTGATTTCAATCAGAGCTGCGTTCGACAATTGTGTTTTTATTTGTGTGCTCCTTGGCTGTGCTTTTCGTGTGCTGTGAATAAAGCATACAGTGGCGTGGCTAAGGTGACACAAGCGGTACACTTCGTTACTTTTGTATATTTCCCTTGTTTCTGCTCTCCCCCAGTTTCGGTTCATATTTGTCTTGGTTTGCGTGTGCGCTCTCTCTTGCTTGCTCCGCAGCGATGTTCTCGCTTGGTATTTTGTGGGTGAGGGTCTAAGTCCCTGTCGACAGCGTGTCAGCAACGCGTGTACTACGTACCGTCGTCACACCCCTTACATGAGGGTACTCAGCAGACTACCCCACCACCCTCGCTCCTCATGTGTGCCAACCCACACATGACTTGCTTTGCCTTGACTGTTGCTCTTGACCTGCGGTTATCCGTCCTGCAAGGAAAAACGATGTTGCGACGCCTAACGCTCTCCGGACACTTCCCCTCAGTAGGTCCTTGACGGCCCGTGGGGGTTACGTCTGAAGCGGAGGAGGTTGGATTCCGAGCGCGTGTCCGGCTTTAACCCCCACAGGCCGTCAGGACCTAATGACGGGAAGTATTTTATCAACTTCCCCTCGCTGTCCCTTGAAAACAACCATGTGTCTATGAACAGCCTCTTATTATGGACGCGTTGGCTAGAGCAGTTAAATCATGAGGGATGGGGGATTGCCAGCCTTTCATATAATTAATTCGGTGAGCGGGATGTGTATACCACATCATTGCGGTCGTGTTTTTATTTGAGATGAACCCCCTTCAGAGCTCAAACCCCTTGCGGAAATAAAAGGGAAGATGAGGATCAGAGGGGCAGAGTGGTCTTTTGGGAGGCTGTGGTATACATGTTTGAGAGTTAGAGAGCAATGGGGCTGGTGTTCTGGGGGGGCGGCTTCCCTTTTTTATTGAAACATAAAACTCGTTTGCGTATTTTCGCCGTCATGGCCCAGCTTCGAGGCTCGGATCTGGATCAGAGTCTTTAAATTTTCCTTTAGCCGTATTTGGTAGCAAGGTGTTATGTTGACACACACCGTCGTTAATAATAGGGTTTGAGATGCTTCCCTTGGGCTGAAATGAATGCGAGGTGTCCATTAAATTCGGGATGCAAACCTAATTCAGATCAAATTCTGGGAGGGTCAATTTCCAGAGCTGAGGAAAAGCATCTTACGTTCATGTCCTGAGAGAGGGTATTTCAGGCCTTCCCTCTAATTTATTATGGTGAGCGGGATGCTATCGGCAAATCATGGCAGCCATGTTTCGCTTTGAAAGGCCCTTTATAATTTTGAAGCCGCACCGCGGTGAGAATATGAACCTCTGAGGAACTAAGGGAGATACGAGTGACAGAGTGGTCATTTGGGGGGCTGTGGTACACATCGTTCAAGTGGAGAGCAACGGGGCGGGCGGTTTCCTCCATTCTACCGTACACCCAATTGCGTGTTTGTTAGCTTCGTGACCTGTCCCTGTTTTTGAAAGCTCGGATCTGGATCTCAGGGCGTGGATCATAATTTTGCCTTTCCAGATTTTGTAGCAAGGTCTTGTTATAGTTTGGGATGCTTTCCATGGGCTGAGATGGTTCAGGGCTTCATTTCGGGATGCAAGCTTATTCAAATCAAATCCAGGGGAACGTCAGTTTCCAGGGTTGAGGAAAATCATACTACTTTCAGGATTGTGAATGGAACAAGCTTAAAGTCTAGGGAGACAACAAAAATGGCATCGTGTTTGCGTGCTACATGAAGCGGTTAAAAATAAGAAGCCGTTATTGGGGGGCAGCGAGCGGGCTATTTCACCGGCCTGCCCCATGTTCCATGCTAGCAGAAGTGACATAAATACACATGAACACTGTCACTAATAAAGTGTGCGGTTTTGAGGCCTCTACAGAGCACTCAGCCATGCAACATTGCCGGCGGGGATGACATCGGTGTTATAAAACACCATGCCCTTCTTCTTGTCTCCGCTACCCGCCATTGAAACCTTGACATCTAGTAGGTACGCCCACGTGCCCTTGGCCCCTGGCGCATTCAAAGTCGCAAGCACGACGGTGTGCGCTTTTCGGCCCCTGAACAGGCTGCCGGAGGCCTCCGACCTAAACGTGCAGAACATGCCTGCCTCGCTGCACTGCCGCACCGCCATAAAGAGGCGTTGGAGGCAGCTGTCTTTCCATCCGACATTGAAGGAGAAGACGTACCGAATCACAGGGACCTCCGGATCCCAGTTCGGGTGCACGAGGAGGGTCTCCTTGCTTGCCTCAGAGTCAGGTCCGAACAACGCTTGCATCTGTCCTTTCGGCCACTGGAGAGCCATGACATCGAAGATCTGCGATGACATCGAAACAAATCGTCTAAGACCGGTATCTTCGACGTCATCGTCAGAAGCATCATGAGCGTATGCAGCAACACATAACTCACCCCCTTCGGGCTCGGCTGCACCTCTACGCCAAATGTGGACATGGCCCCGGCGAATAAGGCAAACACCATCATCGCCCCATCGTCACACCCGACGTCCGTGAACGCTATGTGGGCGGCAACTCCCGGAGTCAAGCAATTAATGAACACCAGCATGAGTGCGGCCTTGCTCAAGTTTGAGGCCGTTCCCGGCATGCCGTTTCCGCTGTCTCGCCCCAAACCTCGCAAGGCACGCATTTTGAGTAGCAGCATGAAATTCTTGTACAGGGGTACCACAGTGCGAACCCAGCCGACTGGCGCACGGGCAAGGATGCGCTTGGGTGCAATGGCCGCCATGTCGATTTTTAATTAGCTGTTGATTTTGAACACACATCTCATAACGATCGTTAACAAATGGGCATGCCGCAGTCCTAACGCCACCGCCAATCTGCTGATCCGACCACAAGGACAGGTGCTTCACCAAAGTCCACTTGGAATGGCAGCAGTGGTTCTATCAATATGTTCATGCGCGTGTGGTAGACATCGGAAGTCATAGGGGGAAGGTAATGAGGTCAGGCCCGCGACCTTCAACTTGCTATCCGCCCCCTCATTCCACTAAACCGAGCGCTCACACCATCACAGGATGCGAGTGGAGCCAGCGAAAGCCCAGTAGTGGTATGAGGTCTTCGACAAGCGAAGCGGCGCATCAGGCGATTGGGCAGGTGAGGAATGAGGGGAGTCCAAGTTAGCGAGGCGCGACCAGCCACACAATGGACGAACTGACAACAAGAATATTAGCGAGGCTGCCAAGGTGGAAGTCAAAAGCTGCAGGGAGCAAGGGGGACGGGTCTTCAGATCGGGCTTCGCAGGCAAATTGATTCTTCCGGGTGGGGTCAGGGCGGCCGGATGAAACTAGAAAGGACGAACACATAGAAATGTTCAGGTTGCTTGCCCAACACATGGCCAAATGCACCCCCTCTCCCACCACCACCTGCCTCAGCCCATGGCCACAGGCAGCCCCTATCCCCCAACCAACTGCATCAGCCCATGGCTGCCCCTGCTGATTTCCCATGCCTGCCCCCCTTACTGGTTGAACCTTGCATGCAATAAAAAAGAGTAACATCTGCAGGGTTGCTAGATGCAATGTACATGATGCATGCACTTCATTGTAGTCTCCATATACTAATTTCGGTGGAACAAACCTCTGTCCCTTGCTACCACAGGTTTAGGCTGGCTGGCCTACCTACCATGCATCGTGCTGGTCTGAAGCTACAGAAGACCAGCCTCATCAGCTATAGGAAGTCTACCAGCCCCGTGCACTACCAGCCCCGTGCACTACCAGCCCCGTGCACATGACTCCATCAACATGCTTACACCGCGCGCCATGAGGCCACCCGCCCAGCGACAACATTGCAGGTAAAAATGGCATGTCACGTGTAGGAAATGCTGATCAGGAAATGTAGGGCAGGCTGGTTACATCAGCACTCATTTACTGACTGGACTAGCACATTTAAATTACAAGAATCTCTAGTTGAGGCCACACACAGTTTCTGAAGTTAGGGGGATTTGCTTTCGTTAGCTGCGCCGTCCACACATAGGTACAAAATCATGGCGGCAGGGTACCTGCCATGGTCGACAGGAGCAGGTAAGGTGTAGGGCCCTTATGTAATATCGTCATGTCTCCTCAAGCCACTAATTTGTGTGGCCCATCCCTTTGCAGGTGGTCGTGAAGATGAAGAGCTCAGACCATCGTGTGAGTTGGGGTGGGGAGGAGCTATGGGAAAGAAAGGGGGAAGAGGCCCTGCACACTTTTCACACCTCAGGCATTTACATGAGTGGCAAATTATAATTAAAAAAACTCTGGGCATGGGTGCACAAGTGAATGTGCATGAATCAATGCAGGTGCAAGTACTAACAAAGGTGCATGCCCTAGAGGGATATCCATCAGGATTAGGGTCCGGTACGCTTACATGGGCATGTCCTCCCAATGCATGCACTTCATTGTAGTCTCCGCATACTAATTTCGGTTGAACATACCTTTGTCCCTTGCTACCACAGGTTTATGCTGGCTGGCCTACCTACCATGCATCGTGCTGGTCTGAAGCTACAGAAGACCAGCCTCATCAGCTATAGGAAGTCCACCAGCCCCGTGCACTACCAGCCCCGTGCACATGACTCCATCAAGATGCTTACACCGTGCGCCATGAGGCCACCCGCCCAGCGACAACATTGCAGGTAAAAATGAATGGCATGTCACGTGTAGGGCATGCTGGTCAGGGAATGTAGGGCAGGCTGGTTACATCAGCACTCATTTACTGACTGGACTAGCACATTTAAATTACAAGAATCTCTAGTTGAGGCCACACACAGTTTCTGAAGTTAGGGGGATTTGCTTTCGTTAGCTGCGCCGTCCACACATAGGTACAAAATCATGGCGGCAGGGTACCTGCCATGGTCGACAGGAGCAGGTAAGGTGTAGGGCCCTTATGTAATATCGTCATGTCTCCTCAAGCCACTAATTTGTGTGGCCCATCCCTTTGCAGGTGGTCGTGAAGATGAAGAGCTCAGACCATCGTGTGAGTTGGGGTGGGGAGGAGCTATGGGAAAGAAAGGGGGAAGAGGCCCTGCACACTTTTCACACCTCAGGCATTTACATGAGTGGCAAATTATAATTAAAAAAACTCTGGGCATGGGTGCACAAGTGAATGTGCATGAATCAATGCAGGTGCAAGTACTAACAAAGGTGCATGCCCTAGAGGGATATCCATCAGGATTAGGGTCCGGTACGCTTACATGGGCATGTCCTCCCAATGCATGCACTTCATTGTAGTCTCCGCATACTAATTTCGGTTGAACATACCTCTGCAGGTTGGAGATGTAGCTCCAACTAACTTGTTTCACTCCTGTGCAGGTTTCAGATGTAGCTCCAACAAGGTGGCCATGTGGTAGGGGAAGGGAGGCTAACTTGCAAGGCATGGCATGGCATGGCCAAGGCTGGCATGGCATGACCTAGCCTTGCAAGATATGGCCTTGTAACCCCTATGTGTAATGTAATGTGGAACGTATTTAGCCAAAACATAATATTTTAAGCCTCTACTTATACATAGAAGAGCATAAATTTCAAAGATGAGACTAGTAACATGTCCACGGGGGCCGCTCAATGCTCGGCCGCGTGGGCGTCCAACTGTTCAGAAGGGAGTAAAGAAGGAACTCAAAGAAAGAGAGGGGGAAAGGAACGAAATAAGAGGCCGGTAAGGCAACGAATTGGACTAGTTTGTTTTCATTGTGAGACACCGCCCATAAATCCACCAGCCACACTCAATTAATGACGTTACACCTCTGGCCCTGGGTCAAATAGGCTCAGTCGCATGGGCGCCAAATTTCAGAGTTGGGAGATAAGAGCGTTCTTTCTGAGTTCCTGGGTTAGTTTGTTTTGATTGTGAGACACCGCCCATAAATCCACCAGCCACACTCAATTAATGACGTTACACCTCTGGCCCTGGGTCAAATAGGCTCGGTCGCATGGGCGCCAAATTTCAGAGTTGGGAGATCAGAGCGTTCTTTCTGAGTTCCTGGGTTAGTTTGTTTTGATTGTGAGACACCGCCCATAAGTCCACCAGCCACACTCAATTAATGACGTTACACCTCTGGCCCTGGGTCAAATAGGCTCAGTCGCATGGGCGCCAAATTTCAGAGTTGGGAGATCAGAGCGTTCTTTCTGAGTTCCTGGGTTAGTTTGTTTTGATTGTGAGACACCGCCCATAAGTCCACCAGCCACACTCAATCAATGACATTACACCTCTGGGCCCTGGTCAAACAAGGATCACCTGCGTGTGCACCTCACTTCAGGGTTTACCGGAAAGAACGAAACAAACACCAGGGAATAAGAAAAATGTGGAGGAGCGGGGGGAAATGAAGCGAAGGGATGGACGCAAGGTTGAAAAAAATTACAACCAACTCTGAAAAACGACTTTGCCTCTACTACATCTACAAACTTGGCACTCAGAGCAATTATTAAATTAACCGCGATCAGAAGCACATCTTAAATGGATAGGATACACAGGGAAAATTTAAAAAACAGCTTTGACCCGCCACATAAATAGTTCCCAATCATTTGAAGTATTCATATGTTAGGCCAGAAGGGGAAAAATCAAACACGAGGGGGGTCAATGGACACCCAATTAGCACCATGCACAATGCACGACCGTATGCATGCAACAATCAGACCATGCAAGAATTGGTTATGGTTAAGGGTGCAGCGACTCCTTAGTGCGCATCCCATGAAGCACCTCCTCCCGCACAATGGCTAGGCTCAAAATGTCAGGGCAGTGGGTAAAATGGGAGGAACACAGATTTTGAGCCACTTAGGTGGTTCAGCAAAACAGCCCCCCTCGTTTCCCACTCATGGAGATGGCATGCAACAGCCTGCACACTTCCAGGACACACATATCATTCTGGCAGCATAGTAAAGGATCACTATATGAGCATGCAGCCATGCTCAAAATGTCAGGGCAGTGGGTAAAATGGGAGGAACACAGATTTTGAGCCACTTAGGCGGTTCAGCAAAACAGCCCCCCTCGTTTCCCACTCAAGGAGATGGCCTGCAACAGCCTCCACACTTCCATTACACACATTTCATTCTGGCAGCATAGTAAAGGATCACTATATGAGCATGCAGCCATGCTCAAAATGTCAGGGCAGTGGGTAAAATGGGAGGAACACAGATTTTGAGCCACCAAGGTGGTTCAGTAAAACATCCCCCCTCGTTTCCCACTCAAGGAGATGGACTGCAACAGCCTCCACACTTCCATTACACACATTTCATTCTGGCAGCATAGTAAAGGATCACTATATGAGCATGCAGCCATGCTCAAAATGTCAGGGCAGTGGGTAAAATGGGAGGAACACAGATTTTGAGCCACCAAGGTGGTTCAGTAAAACATCCCCCCTCGTTTCCCACTCAAGGAGATGGACTGCAACAGCCTCCACACTTCCATTACACACATTTCATTCTGGCAGCATAGTAAAGGATCACTATATGAGCATGCAGCCATGCTCAAAATGTCAGGGCAGTGGGTAAAATGGGAGGAACACAGATTTTGAGCCACCAAGGTGGTTCAGTAAAACAGCCCCCCTCGTTTCCCACTCAAGGAGATGGCCTGCAACAGCCTCCACACTTCCATTACACACATTTCATTCTGGCAGCATAGTAAAGGATCACTATATGAGCATGCAGCCATGCTCAAAATGTCAGGGCAGTGGGTAAAATGGGAGGAACACAGATTTTGAGCCACCAAGGTGGTTCAGCAAAACAGCCCCCCTCGTTTCCCACTCATGGAGATGGCCTGCAACAGCCTCCACACTTCCATTACACACATTTCATTCTGGCAGCATAGTAAAGGATCACTATATGAGCATGCAGCCATGCTCAAAATGTCAGGGCAGTGGGTAAAATGGGAGGAACACAGATTTTGAGCCACCAAGGTGGTTCAGTAAAACATCCCCCCTCGTTTCCCACTCAAGGAGATGGCCTGCAACAGCCTCCACACTTCCATTACACACATTTCATTCTGGCAGCATAGTAAAGGATCACTATATGAGCATGCAGCCATGCTCAAAATGTCAGGGCAGTGGGTAAAATGGGAGGAACACAGATTTTGAGTCACCAAGGTGGTTCAGAAAAACAGCCCCCCTCGTTTCCCACTCAAGGAGATGGCCTGCAACAGCCTCCACACTTCCATTACACACATTTCATTCTGGCAGCATAGTAAAGGATCACTATATGAGCATGCAGCCATGCTCAAAATGTCAGGGCAGTGGGTAAAATGGGAGGAACACAGATTTTGAGTCACCAAGGTGGTTCAGAAAAACAGCCCCCCTCGTTTCCCACTCAAAGAGATGGCCTGCAACAGCCTCCACACTTCCATTACACACATTTCATTCTGGCAGCATAGTAAAGGATCACTATATGAGCATGCAGCCATGCTCAAAATGTCAGGGCAGTGGGTAAATGGGAGGAACACAGATTTTGAGCCACCAAGGTGGTTCAGTAAAACAGCCCCCCTCGTTTCCCACTCAAGGAGATGGACTGCAACAGCCTCCACACTTCCATTACACACATTTCATTCTGGCAGCATAGTAAAGGATCACTATATGAGCATGCAGCCATGCTCAAAATGTCAGGGCAGTGGGTAAAATGGGAGGAACACAGATTTTGAGCCACTTAGGTGGTTCAGCAAAACAGCCCCCCTCGTTTCCCACTCATGGAGATGGCCTGCAACAGCCTCCACACTTCCAGGACACACATTTCATTCTGGCAGCATAGTAAAGGATCACTATATGAGCATGCAGCCATGCTCAAAATGTCAGGGCAGTGGGTAAAATGGGAGGAACACAGATTTTGAGCCACCAAGGTGGTTCAGTAAAACATCCCCCCTCGTTTCCCACTCAAGGAGATGGACTGCAACAGCCTCCACACTTCCATTACACACATTTCATTCTGGCAGCATAGTAAAGGATCACTATATGAGCATGCAGCCATGCTCAAAATGTCAGGGCAGTGGGTAAAATGGGAGGAACACAGATTTTGAGCCACCAAGGTGGTTCAGTAAAACAGCCCCCCTCGTTTCCCACTCAAGGAGATGGCCTGCAACAGCCTCCACACTTCCATTACACACATTTCATTCTGGCAGCATAGTAAAGGATCACTATATGAGCATGCAGCCATGCTCAAAATGTCAGGGCAGTGGGTAAAATGGGAGGAACACAGATTTTGAGCCACCAAGGTGGTTCAGCAAAACAGCCCCCCTCGTTTCCCACTCATGGAGATGGCCTGCAACAGCCTCCACACTTCCATTACACACATTTCATTCTGGCAGCATAGTAAAGGATCACTATATGAGCATGCAGCCATGCTCAAAATGTCAGGGCAGTGGGTAAAATGGGAGGAACACAGATTTTGAGCCACTTAGGTGGTTCAGTAAAACAGCCCCCCTCGTTTCCCACTCAAGGAGATGGACTGCAACAGCCTCCACACTTCCATTACACACATTTCATTCTGGCAGCATAGTAAAGGATCACTATATGAGCATGCAGCCATGCTCAAAATGTCAGGGCAGTGGGTAAAATGGGAGGAACACAGATTTTGAGTCACCAAGGTGGTTCAGAAAAACAGCCCCCCTCGTTTCCCACTCAAGGAGATGGCCTGCAACAGCCTCCACACTTCCATTACACACATTTCATTCTGGCAGCATAGTAAAGGATCACTATATGAGCATGCAGCCATGCTCAAAATGTCAGGGCAGTGGGTAAAATGGGAGGAACACAGATTTTGAGCCACCAAGGTGGTTCAGTAAAACAGCCCCCCTCGTTTCCCACTCAAGGAGATGGACTGCAACAGCCTCCACACTTCCATTACACACATTTCATTCTGGCAGCATAGTAAAGGATCACTATATGAGCATGCAGCCATGCTCAAAATGTCAGGGCAGTGGGTAAAATGGGAGGAACACAGATTTTGAGCCACTTAGGTGGTTCAGCAAAACAGCCCCCCTCGTTTCCCACTCATGGAGATGGCCTGCAACAGCCTCCACACTTCCAGGACACACATTTCATTCTGGCAGCATAGTAAAGGATCACTATATGAGCATGCAGCCATGCTCAAAATGTCAGGGCAGTGGGTAAAATGGGAGGAACACAGATTTTGAGCCACCAAGGTGGTTCAGTAAAACATCCCCCCTCGTTTCCCACTCAAGGAGATGGCCTGCAACAGCCTCCACACTTCCATTACACACATATCATTCTGGCAGCATAGTAAAGGATCACTATATGAGCATGCAGCCATGCTCAAAATGTCAGGGCAGTGGGTAAAATGGGAGGAACACAGATTTTGAGCCACCAAGGTGGTTCAGTAAAACAGCCCCCCTCGTTTCCCACTCAAGGAGATGGACTGCAACAGCCTCCACACTTCCATTACACACATTTCATTCTGGCAGCATAGTAAAGGATCACTATATGAGCATGCAGCCATGCTCAAAATGTCAGGGCAGTGGGTAAAATGGGAGGAACACAGATTTTGAGCCACCAAGGTGGTTCAGTAAAACATCCCCCCTCGTTTCCCACTCAAGGAGATGGCCTGCAACAGCCTCCACACTTCCATTACACACATTTCATTCTGGCAGCATAGTAAAGGATCACTATATGAGCATGCAGCCATGCTCAAAATGTCAGGGCAGTGGGTAAAATGGGAGGAACACAGATTTTGAGTCACCAAGGTGGTTCAGAAAAACAGCCCCCCTCGTTTCCCACTCATGGAGATGGACTGCAACAGCCTCCACACTTCCAGGACACACATTTCATTCTGGCAGCATAGTAAAGGATCACTATATGAGCATGCAGCCATGCTCAAAATGTCAGGGCAGTGGGTAAAATGGGAGGAACACAGATTTTGAGTCACCAAGGTGGTTCAGAAAAACAGCCCCCCTCGTTTCCCACTCATGGAGATGGCCTGCAACAGCCTCCACACTTCCAGGACACACATTTCATTCTGGCAGCATAGTAAAGGATCACTATATGAGCATGCAGCCATGCTCAAAATGTCAGGGCAGTGGGTAAAATGGGAGGAACACAGATTTTGAGTCACCAAGGTGGTTCAGAAAAACAGCCCCCCTCGTTTCCCACTCAAGGAGATGGACTGCAACAGCCTCCACACTTCCATTACACACATTTCATTCTGGCAGCATAGTAAAGGATCACTATATGAGCATGCAGCCATGCTCAAAATGTCAGGGCAGTGGGTAAAATGGGAGGAACACAGATTTTGAGCCACCAAGGTGGTTCAGCAAAACAGCCCCCCTCGTTTCCCACTCATGGAGATGGCCTGCAACAGCCTCCACACTTCCATTACACACATTTCATTCTGGCAGCATAGTAAAGGATCACTATATGAGCATGCAGCCATGCTCAAAATGTCAGGGCAGTGGGTAAAATGGGAGGAACACAGATTTTGAGCCACCAAGGTGGTTCAGTAAAACAGCCCCCCTCGTTTCCCACTCAAGGAGATGGACTGCAACAGCCTCCACACTTCCATTACACACATTTCATTCTGGCAGCATAGTAAAGGATCACTATATGAGCATGCAGCCATGCTCAAAATGTCAGGGCAGTGGGTAAAATGGGAGGAACACAGATTTTGAGTCACCAAGGTGGTTCAGTAAAACAGCCCCCCTCGTTTCCCACTCAAGGAGATGGACTGCAACAGCCTCCACACTTCCATTACACACATTTCATTCTGGCAGCATAGTAAAGGATCACTATATGAGCATGCAGCCATGCTCAAAATGTCAGGGCAGTGGGTAAAATGGGAGGAACACAGATTTTGAGCCACCAAGGTGGTTCAGTAAAACAGCCCCCCTCGTTTCCCACTCAAGGAGATGGACTGCAACAGCCTCCACACTTCCATTACACACATTTCATTCTGGCAGCATAGTAAAGGATCACTATATGAGCATGCAGCCATGCTCAAAATGTCAGGGCAGTGGGTAAAATGGGAGGAACACAGATTTTGAGCCACTTAGGTGGTTCAGCAAAACAGCCCCCCTCGTTTCCCACTCATGGAGATGGCCTGCAACAGCCTCCACACTTCCAGGACACACATTTCATTCTGGCAGCATAGTAAAGGATCACTATATGAGCATGCAGCCATGCTCAAAATGTCAGGGCAGTGGGTAAAATGGGAGGAACACAGATTTTGAGCCACCAAGGTGGTTCAGTAAAACATCCCCCCTCGTTTCCCACTCAAGGAGATGGCCTGCAACAGCCTCCACACTTCCATTACACACATTTCATTCTGGCAGCATAGTAAAGGATCACTATATGAGCATGCAGCCATGCTCAAAATGTCAGGGCAGTGGGTAAAATGGGAGGAACACAGATTTTGAGCCACCAAGGTGGTTCAGTAAAACAGCCCCCCTCGTTTCCCACTCAAGGAGATGGCCTGCAACAGCCTCCACACTTCCATTACACACATTTCATTCTGGCAGCATAGTAAAGGATCACTATATGAGCATGCAGCCATGCTCAAAATGTCAGGGCAGTGGGTAAAATGGGAGGAACACAGATTTTGAGCCACCAAGGTGGTTCAGTAAAACATCCCCCCTCGTTTCCCACTCAAGGAGATGGACTACAACAGCCTCCACACTTCCATTACACACATTTCATTCTGGCAGCATAGTAAAGGATCACTATATGAGCATGCAGCCATGCTCAAAATGTCAGGGCAGTGGGTAAAATGGGAGGAACACAGATTTTGAGCCACCAAGGTGGTTCAGTAAAACAGCCCCCCTCGTTTCCCACTCAAGGAGATGGCCTGCAACAGCCTCCACACTTCCATTACACACATTTCATTCTGGCAGCATAGTAAAGGATCACTATATGAGCATGCAGCCATGCTCAAAATGTCAGGGCAGTGGGTAAAATGGGAGGAACACAGATTTTGAGCCACCAAGGTGGTTCAGCAAAACAGCCCCCCTCGTTTCCCACTCATGGAGATGGCCTGCAACAGCCTCCACACTTCCATTACACACATTTCATTCTGGCAGCATAGTAAAGGATCACTATATGAGCATGCAGCCATGCTCAAAATGTCAGGGCAGTGGGTAAAATGGGAGGAACACAGATTTTGAGCCACTTAGGTGGTTCAGTAAAACAGCCCCCCTCGTTTCCCACTCAAGGAGATGGACTGCAACAGCCTCCACACTTCCATTACACACATTTCATTCTGGCAGCATAGTAAAGGATCACTATATGAGCATGCAGCCATGCTCAAAATGTCAGGGCAGTGGGTAAAATGGGAGGAACACAGATTTTGAGTCACCAAGGTGGTTCAGAAAAACAGCCCCCCTCGTTTCCCACTCAAGGAGATGGCCTGCAACAGCCTCCACACTTCCATTACACACATTTCATTCTGGCAGCATAGTAAAGGATCACTATATGAGCATGCAGCCATGCTCAAAATGTCAGGGCAGTGGGTAAAATGGGAGGAACACAGATTTTGAGCCACCAAGGTGGTTCAGTAAAACAGCCCCCCTCGTTTCCCACTCAAGGAGATGGACTGCAACAGCCTCCACACTTCCATTACACACATTTCATTCTGGCAGCATAGTAAAGGATCACTATATGAGCATGCAGCCATGCTCAAAATGTCAGGGCAGTGGGTAAAATGGGAGGAACACAGATTTTGAGCCACTTAGGTGGTTCAGCAAAACAGCCCCCCTCGTTTCCCACTCATGGAGATGGCCTGCAACAGCCTCCACACTTCCAGGACACACATTTCATTCTGGCAGCATAGTAAAGGATCACTATATGAGCATGCAGCCATGCTCAAAATGTCAGGGCAGTGGGTAAAATGGGAGGAACACAGATTTTGAGCCACCAAGGTGGTTCAGTAAAACATCCCCCCTCGTTTCCCACTCAAGGAGATGGCCTGCAACAGCCTCCACACTTCCATTACACACATATCATTCTGGCAGCATAGTAAAGGATCACTATATGAGCATGCAGCCATGCTCAAAATGTCAGGGCAGTGGGTAAAATGGGAGGAACACAGATTTTGAGCCACCAAGGTGGTTCAGTAAAACATCCCCCCTCGTTTCCCACTCAAGGAGATGGCCTGCAACAGCCTCCACACTTCCATTACACACATTTCATTCTGGCAGCATAGTAAAGGATCACTATATGAGCATGCAGCCATGCTCAAAATGTCAGGGCAGTGGGTAAAATGGGAGGAACACAGATTTTGAGCCACCAAGGTGGTTCAGTAAAACAGCCCCCCTCGTTTCCCACTCAAGGAGATGGACTGCAACAGCCTCCACACTTCCATTACACACATTTCATTCTGGCAGCATAGTAAAGGATCACTATATGAGCATGCAGCCATGCTCAAAATGTCAGGGCAGTGGGTAAAATGGGAGGAACACAGATTTTGAGTCACCAAGGTGGTTCAGAAAAACAGCCCCCCTCGTTTCCCACTCATGGAGATGGCCTGCAACAGCCTCCACACTTCCAGGACACACATTTCATTCTGGCAGCATAGTAAAGGATCACTATATGAGCATGCAGCCATGCTCAAAATGTCAGGGCAGTGGGTAAAATGGGAGGAACACAGATTTTGAGTCACCAAGGTGGTTCAGAAAAACAGCCCCCCTCGTTTCCCACTCATGGAGATGGCCTGCAACAGCCTCCACACTTCCAGGACACACATTTCATTCTGGCAGCATAGTAAAGGATCACTATATGAGCATGCAGCCATGCTCAAAATGTCAGGGCAGTGGGTAAAATGGGAGGAACACAGATTTTGAGTCACCAAGGTGGTTCAGAAAAACAGCCCCCCTCGTTTCCCACTCAAGGAGATGGACTGCAACAGCCTCCACACTTCCATTACACACATTTCATTCTGGCAGCATAGTAAAGGATCACTATATGAGCATGCAGCCATGCTCAAAATGTCAGGGCAGTGGGTAAAATGGGAGGAACACAGATTTTGAGCCACCAAGGTGGTTCAGCAAAACAGCCCCCCTCGTTTCCCACTCATGGAGATGGCCTGCAACAGCCTCCACACTTCCATTACACACATTTCATTCTGGCAGCATAGTAAAGGATCACTATATGAGCATGCAGCCATGCTCAAAATGTCAGGGCAGTGGGTAAAATGGGAGGAACACAGATTTTGAGCCACCAAGGTGGTTCAGTAAAACAGCCCCCCTCGTTTCCCACTCAAGGAGATGGACTGCAACAGCCTCCACACTTCCATTACACACATTTCATTCTGGCAGCATAGTAAAGGATCACTATATGAGCATGCAGCCATGCTCAAAATGTCAGGGCAGTGGGTAAAATGGGAGGAACACAGATTTTGAGCCACCAAGGTGGTTCAGAAAAACAGCCCCCCTCGTTTCCCACTCAAAGAGATGGCCTGCAACAGCCTCCACACTTCCATTACACACATTTCATTCTGGCAGCATAGTAAAGGATCACTATATGAGCATGCAGCCATGCTCAAAATGTCAGGGCAGTGGGTAAAATGGGAGGAACACAGATTTTGAGCCACCAAGGTGGTTCAGTAAAACAGCCCCCCTCGTTTCCCACTCAAGGAGATGGACTGCAACAGCCTCCACACTTCCATTACACACATTTCATTCTGGCAGCATAGTAAAGGATCACTATATGAGCATGCAGCCATGCTCAAAATGTCAGGGCAGTGGGTAAAATGGGAGGAACACAGATTTTGAGCCACTTAGGTGGTTCAGCAAAACAGCCCCCCTCGTTTCCCACTCATGGAGATGGCCTGCAACAGCCTCCACACTTCCAGGACACACATTTCATTCTGGCAGCATAGTAAAGGATCACTATATGAGCATGCAGCCATGCTCAAAATGTCAGGGCAGTGGGTAAAATGGGAGGAACACAGATTTTGAGCCACCAAGGTGGTTCAGTAAAACATCCCCCCTCGTTTCCCACTCAAGGAGATGGCCTGCAACAGCCTCCACACTTCCATTACACACATTTCATTCTGGCAGCATAGTAAAGGATCACTATATGAGCATGCAGCCATGCTCAAAATGTCAGGGCAGTGGGTAAAATGGGAGGAACACAGATTTTGAGCCACCAAGGTGGTTCAGTAAAACAGCCCCCCTCGTTTCCCACTCAAGGAGATGGACTGCAACAGCCTCCACACTTCCATTACACACATTTCATTCTGGCAGCATAGTAAAGGATCACTATATGAGCATGCAGCCATGCTCAAAATGTCAGGGCAGTGGGTAAAATGGGAGGAACACAGATTTTGAGTCACCAAGGTGGTTCAGAAAAACAGCCCCCCTCGTTTCCCACTCATGGAGATGGCCTGCAACAGCCTCCACACTTCCAGGACACACATTTCATTCTGGCAGCATAGTAAAGGATCACTATATGAGCATGCAGCCATGCTCAAAATGTCAGGGCAGTGGGTAAAATGGGAGGAACACAGATTTTGAGCCACCAAGGTGGTTCAGTAAAACATCCCCCCTCGTTTCCCACTCAAGGAGATGGCCTGCAACAGCCTCCACACTTCCATTACACACATTTCATTCTGGCAGCATAGTAAAGGATCACTATATGAGCATGCAGCCATGCTCAAAATGTCAGGGCAGTGGGTAAAATGGGAGGAACACAGATTTTGAGTCACCAAGGTGGTTCAGAAAAACAGCCCCCCTCGTTTCCCACTCAAGGAGATGGACTGCAACAGCCTCCACACTTCCATTACACACATTTCATTCTGGCAGCATAGTAAAGGATCACTATATGAGCATGCAGCCATGCTCAAAATGTCAGGGCAGTGGGTAAAATGGGAGGAACACAGATTTTGAGCCACCAAGGTGGTTCAGCAAAACAGCCCCCCTCGTTTCCCACTCATGGAGATGGCCTGCAACAGCCTCCACACTTCCATTACACACATTTCATTCTGGCAGCATAGTAAAGGATCACTATATGAGCATGCAGCCATGCTCAAAATGTCAGGGCAGTGGGTAAAATGGGAGGAACACAGATTTTGAGCCACCAAGGTGGTTCAGTAAAACAGCCCCCCTCGTTTCCCACTCAAGGAGATGGACTGCAACAGCCTCCACACTTCCATTACACACATTTCATTCTGGCAGCATAGTAAAGGATCACTATATGAGCATGCAGCCATGCTCAAAATGTCAGGGCAGTGGGTAAAATGGGAGGAACACAGATTTTGAGTCACCAAGGTGGTTCAGAAAAACAGCCCCCCTCGTTTCCCACTCAAAGAGATGGCCTGCAACAGCCTCCACACTTCCATTACACACATTTCATTCTGGCAGCATAGTAAAGGATCACTATATGAGCATGCAGCCATGCTCAAAATGTCAGGGCAGTGGGTAAAATGGGAGGAACACAGATTTTGAGCCACCAAGGTGGTTCAGTAAAACAGCCCCCCTCGTTTCCCACTCAAGGAGATGGACTGCAACAGCCTCCACACTTCCATTACACACATTTCATTCTGGCAGCATAGTAAAGGATCACTATATGAGCATGCAGCCATGCTCAAAATGTCAGGGCAGTGGGTAAAATGGGAGGAACACAGATTTTGAGTCACCAAGGTGGTTCAGAAAAACAGCCCCCCTCGTTTCCCACTCATGGAGATGGCCTGCAACAGCCTCCACACTTCCAGGACACACATTTCATTCTGGCAGCATAGTAAAGGATCACTATATGAGCATGCAGCCATGCTCAAAATGTCAGGGCAGTGGGTAAAATGGGAGGAACACAGATTTTGAGCCACCAAGGTGGTTCAGTAAAACATCCCCCCTCGTTTCCCACTCAAGGAGATGGCCTGCAACAGCCTCCACACTTCCATTACACACATTTCATTCTGGCAGCATAGTAAAGGATCACTATATGAGCATGCAGCCATGCTCAAAATGTCAGGGCAGTGGGTAAAATGGGAGGAACACAGATTTTGAGCCACCAAGGTGGTTCAGTAAAACAGCCCCCCTCGTTTCCCACTCAAGGAGATGGACTGCAACAGCCTCCACACTTCCATTACACACATTTCATTCTGGCAGCATAGTAAAGGATCACTATATGAGCATGCAGCCATGCTCAAAATGTCAGGGCAGTGGGTAAAATGGGAGGAACACAGATTTTGAGTCACCAAGGTGGTTCAGAAAAACAGCCCCCCTCGTTTCCCACTCATGGAGATGGCCTGCAACAGCCTCCACACTTCCAGGACACACATTTCATTCTGGCAGCATAGTAAAGGATCACTATATGAGCATGCAGCCATGCTCAAAATGTCAGGGCAGTGGGTAAAATGGGAGGAACACAGATTTTGAGCCACCAAGGTGGTTCAGAAAAACAGCCCCCCTCGTTTCCCACTCAAGGAGATGGCCTGCAACAGCCTCCACACTTCCATTACACACATTTCATTCTGGCAGCATAGTAAAGGATCACTATATGAGCATGCAGCCATGCTCAAAATGTCAGGGCAGTGGGTAAAATGGGAGGAACACAGATTTTGAGTCACCAAGGTGGTTCAGAAAAACAGCCCCCCTCGTTTCCCACTCAAGGAGATGGACTGCAACAGCCTCCACACTTCCATTACACACATTTCATTCTGGCAGCATAGTAAAGGATCACTATATGAGCATGCAGCCATGCTCAAAATGTCAGGGCAGTGGGTAAAATGGGAGGAACACAGATTTTGAGCCACCAAGGTGGTTCAGCAAAACAGCCCCCCTCGTTTCCCACTCATGGAGATGGCCTGCAACAGCCTCCACACTTCCATTACACACATTTCATTCTGGCAGCATAGTAAAGGATCACTATATGAGCATGCAGCCATGCTCAAAATGTCAGGGCAGTGGGTAAAATGGGAGGAACACAGATTTTGAGCCACCAAGGTGGTTCAGTAAAACAGCCCCCCTCGTTTCCCACTCAAGGAGATGGACTGCAACAGCCTCCACACTTCCATTACACACATTTCATTCTGGCAGCATAGTAAAGGATCACTATATGAGCATGCAGCCATGCTCAAAATGTCAGGGCAGTGGGTAAAATGGGAGGAACACAGATTTTGAGTCACCAAGGTGGTTCAGAAAAACAGCCCCCCTCGTTTCCCACTCATGGAGATGGCCTGCAACAGCCTCCACACTTCCATTACACACATTTCATTCTGGCAGCATAGTAAAGGATCACTATATGAGCATGCAGCCATGCTCAAAATGTCAGGGCAGTGGGTAAAATGGGAGGAACACAGATTTTGAGCCACCAAGGTGGTTCAGTAAAACAGCCCCCCTCGTTTCCCACTCAAGGAGATGGACTGCAACAGCCTCCACACTTCCATTACACACATTTCATTCTGGCAGCATAGTAAAGGATCACTATATGAGCATGCAGCCATGCTCAAAATGTCAGGGCAGTGGGTAAAATGGGAGGAACACAGATTTTGAGCCACTTAGGTGGTTCAGCAAAACAGCCCCCCTCGTTTCCCACTCATGGAGATGGCCTGCAACAGCCTCCACACTTCCAGGACACACATTTCATTCTGGCAGCATAGTAAAGGATCACTATATGAGCATGCAGCCATGCTCAAAATGTCAGGGCAGTGGGTAAAATGGGAGGAACACAGATTTTGAGTCCACCAAGGTGGTTCAGTAAAAACAGCCCCCCTCGTTTCCCACTCAAGGAGATGGCCTGCAACAGCCTCCACACTTCCATTACACACATTTCATTCTGGCAGCATAGTAAAGGATCACTATATGAGCATGCAGCCATGCTCAAAATGTCAGGGCAGTGGGTAAAATGGGAGGAACACAGATTTTGAGCCACCAAGGTGGTTCAGTAAAACAGCCCCCCTCGTTTCCCACTCAAGGAGATGGACTGCAACAGCCT
The DNA here is from genome assembly GCA_037349105.1 of Limnomonas spitsbergensis. Classification (NCBI taxonomy): domain Eukaryota; kingdom Viridiplantae; phylum Chlorophyta; class Chlorophyceae; order Chlamydomonadales; genus Limnomonas; species Limnomonas spitsbergensis. The sequence continues at coordinate 56,643 of JAYJMM010000005.1, read as the reverse complement.
CCACACTTCCATTACACACATTTCATTCTGGCAGCATAGTAAAGGATCACTATATGAGCATGCAGCCATGCTCAAAATGTCAGGGCAGTGGGTAAAATGGGAGGAACACAGATTTTGAGTCACCAAGGTGGTTCAGAAAAACAGCCCCCCTCGTTTCCCACTCATGGAGATGGCCTGCAACAGCCTCCACACTTCCAGGACACACATTTCATTCTGGCAGCATAGTAAAGGATCACTATATGAGCATGCAGCCATGCTCAAAATGTCAGGGCAGTGGGTAAAATGGGAGGAACACAGATTTTGAGCCACCAAGGTGGTTCAGTAAAACATCCCCCCTCGTTTCCCACTCAAGGAGATGGCCTGCAACAGCCTCCACACTTCCATTACACACATTTCATTCTGGCAGCATAGTAAAGGATCACTATATGAGCATGCAGCCATGCTCAAAATGTCAGGGCAGTGGGTAAAATGGGAGGAACACAGATTTTGAGCCACCAAGGTGGTTCAGTAAAACAGCCCCCCTCGTTTCCCACTCAAGGAGATGGACTGCAACAGCCTCCACACTTCCATTACACACATTTCATTCTGGCAGCATAGTAAAGGATCACTATATGAGCATGCAGCCATGCTCAAAATGTCAGGGCAGTGGGTAAAATGGGAGGAACACAGATTTTGAGTCACCAAGGTGGTTCAGAAAAACAGCCCCCCTCGTTTCCCACTCATGGAGATGGCCTGCAACAGCCTCCACACTTCCAGGACACACATTTCATTCTGGCAGCATAGTAAAGGATCACTATATGAGCATGCAGCCATGCTCAAAATGTCAGGGCAGTGGGTAAAATGGGAGGAACACAGATTTTGAGCCACCAAGGTGGTTCAGAAAAACAGCCCCCCTCGTTTCCCACTCAAGGAGATGGCCTGCAACAGCCTCCACACTTCCATTACACACATTTCATTCTGGCAGCATAGTAAAGGATCACTATATGAGCATGCAGCCATGCTCAAAATGTCAGGGCAGTGGGTAAAATGGGAGGAACACAGATTTTGAGTCACCAAGGTGGTTCAGAAAAACAGCCCCCCTCGTTTCCCACTCAAGGAGATGGACTGCAACAGCCTCCACACTTCCATTACACACATTTCATTCTGGCAGCATAGTAAAGGATCACTATATGAGCATGCAGCCATGCTCAAAATGTCAGGGCAGTGGGTAAAATGGGAGGAACACAGATTTTGAGCCACCAAGGTGGTTCAGTAAAACAGCCCCCCTCGTTTCCCACTCATGGAGATGGCCTGCAACAGCCTCCACACTTCCATTACACACATTTCATTCTGGCAGCATAGTAAAGGATCACTATATGAGCATGCAGCCATGCTCAAAATGTCAGGGCAGTGGGTAAAATGGGAGGAACACAGATTTTGAGCCACCAAGGTGGTTCAGTAAAACAGCCCCCCTCGTTTCCCACTCAAGGAGATGGACTGCAACAGCCTCCACACTTCCATTACACACATTTCATTCTGGCAGCATAGTAAAGGATCACTATATGAGCATGCAGCCATGCTCAAAATGTCAGGGCAGTGGGTAAAATGGGAGGAACACAGATTTTGAGTCACCAAGGTGGTTCAGAAAAACAGCCCCCCTCGTTTCCCACTCATGGAGATGGACTGCAACAGCCTCCACACTTCCAGGACACACATTTCATTCTGGCAGCATAGTAAAGGATCACTATATGAGCATGCAGCCATGCTCAAAATGTCAGGGCAGTGGGTAAAATGGGAGGAACACAGATTTTGAGCCACCAAGGTGGTTCAGAAAAACAGCCCCCCTCGTTTCCCACTCATGGAGATGGCCTGCAACAGCCTCCACACTTCCAGGACACACATTTCATTCTGGCAGCATAGTAAAGGATCACTATATGAGCATGCAGCCATGCTCAAAATGTCAGGGCAGTGGGTAAAATGGGAGGAACACAGATTTTGAGCCACCTAAGGTGGTTCAGTAAAACAGCCCCCCTCGTTTCCCACTCAATGGAGATGGCCTGCAACAGCCTCCACACTTCCAGTACACACATTTCATTCTGGCAGCATAGTAAAGGATCACTATATGAGCATGCAGCCATGCTCAAAATGTCAGGGCAGTGGGTAAAATGGGAGGAACACAGATTTTGAGCCACCAAGGTGGTTCAGTAAAACAGCCCCCCTCGTTTCCCACTCAAGGAGATGGCCTGCAACAGCCTCCACACTTCCATTACACACATTTCATTCTGGCAGCATAGTAAAGGATCACTATATGAGCATGCAGCCATGCTCAAAATGTCAGGGCAGTGGGTAAAATGGGAGGAACACAGATTTTGAGTCACCAAGGTGGTTCAGTAAAAACAGCCCCCCTCGTTTCCCACTCATGGAGATGGCCTGCAACAGCCTCCACACTTCCATGACACACATTTCATTCTGGCAGCATAGTAAAGGATCACTATATGAGCATGCAGCCATGCTCAAAATGTCAGGGCAGTGGGTAAAATGGGAGGAACACAGATTTTGAGCCACCAAGGTGGTTCAGTAAAACAGCCCCCCTCGTTTCCCACTCAATGGAGATGGCCTGCAACAGCCTCCACACTTCCATTACACACATTTCATTCTGGCAGCATAGTAAAGGATCACTATATGAGCATGCAGCCATGCTCAAAATGTCAGGGCAGTGGGTAAAATGGGAGGAACACAGATTTTGAGCCACCAAGGTGGTTCAGTAAAACAGCCCCCCTCGTTTCCCACTCAAGGAGATGGCCTGCAACAGCCTCCACACTTCCATTACACACATTTCATTCTGGCAGCATAGTAAAGGATCACTATATGAGCATGCAGCCATGCTCAAAATGTCAGGGCAGTGGGTAAAATGGGAGGAACACAGATTTTGAGCCACCAAGGTGGTTCAGTAAAACAGCCCCCCTCGTTTCCCACTCAAGGAGATGGACTGCAACAGCCTCCACACTTCCATTACACACATTTCATTCTGGCAGCATAGTAAAGGATCACTATATGAGCATGCAGCCATGCTCAAAATGTCAGGGCAGTGGGTAAAATGGGAGGAACACAGATTTTGAGTCACCAAGGTGGTTCAGAAAAACAGCCCCCCTCGTTTCCCACTCATGGAGATGGACTGCAACAGCCTCCACACTTCCATTACACACATTTCATTCTGGCAGCATAGTAAAGGATCACTATATGAGCATGCAGCCATGCTCAAAATGTCAGGGCAGTGGGTAAAATGGGAGGAACACAGATTTTGAGTCACCAAGGTGGTTCAGAAAAACAGCCCCCCTCGTTTCCCACTCATGGAGATGGCCTGCAACAGCCTCCACACTTCCAGGACACACATTTCATTCTGGCAGCATAGTAAAGGATCACTATATGAGCATGCAGCCATGCTCAAAATGTCAGGGCAGTGGGTAAAATGGGAGGAACACAGATTTTGAGCCACCAAGGTGGTTCAGTAAAACATCCCCCCTCGTTTCCCACTCAAGGAGATGGCCTGCAACAGCCTCCACACTTCCATTACACACATTTCATTCTGGCAGCATAGTAAAGGATCACTATATGAGCATGCAGCCATGCTCAAAATGTCAGGGCAGTGGGTAAAATGGGAGGAACACAGATTTTGAGCCACCAAGGTGGTTCAGTAAAACAGCCCCCCTCGTTTCCCACTCAAGGAGATGGACTGCAACAGCCTCCACACTTCCATTACACACATTTCATTCTGGCAGCATAGTAAAGGATCACTATATGAGCATGCAGCCATGCTCAAAATGTCAGGGCAGTGGGTAAAATGGGAGGAACACAGATTTTGAGTCACCAAGGTGGTTCAGAAAAACAGCCCCCCTCGTTTCCCACTCATGGAGATGGCCTGCAACAGCCTCCACACTTCCAGGACACACATTTCATTCTGGCAGCATAGTAAAGGATCACTATATGAGCATGCAGCCATGCTCAAAATGTCAGGGCAGTGGGTAAAATGGGAGGAACACAGATTTTGAGCCACCAAGGTGGTTCAGTAAAACATCCCCCCTCGTTTCCCACTCAAGGAGATGGCCTGCAACAGCCTCCACACTTCCATTACACACATTTCATTCTCGCAGCATAGTAAAGGATCACTATATGAGCATGCAGCCATGCTCAAAATGTCAGGGCAGTGGGTAAAATGGGAGGAACACAGATTTTGAGTCACCAAGGTGGTTCAGAAAAACAGCCCCCCTCGTTTCCCACTCAAGGAGATGGACTGCAACAGCCTCCACACTTCCATTACACACATTTCATTCTGGCAGCATAGTAAAGGATCACTATATGAGCATGCAGCCATGCTCAAAATGTCAGGGCATTGGGTAAAATGGGAGGAACACAGATTTTGAGCCACCAAGGTGGTTCAGCAAAACAGCCCCCCTCGTTTCCCACTCATGGAGATGGCCTGCAACAGCCTCCACACTTCCATTACACACATTTCATTCTGGCAGCATAGTAAAGGATCACTATATGAGCATGCAGCCATGCTCAAAATGTCAGGGCAGTGGGTAAATGGGAGGAACACAGATTTTGAGCCACCAAGGTGGTTCAGTAAAACAGCCCCCCTCGTTTCCCACTCAAGGAGATGGACTGCAACAGCCTCCACACTTCCATTACACACATTTCATTCTGGCAGCATAGTAAAGGATCACTATATGAGCATGCAGCCATGCTCAAAATGTCAGGGCAGTGGGTAAAATGGGAGGAACACAGATTTTGAGTCACCAAGGTGGTTCAGAAAAACAGCCCCCCTCGTTTCCCACTCAAAGAGATGGCCTGCAACAGCCTCCACACTTCCATTACACACATTTCATTCTGGCAGCATAGTAAAGGATCACTATATGAGCATGCAGCCATGCTCAAAATGTCAGGGCAGTGGGTAAAATGGGAGGAACACAGATTTTGAGCCACCAAGGTGGTTCAGTAAAACAGCCCCCCTCGTTTCCCACTCATGGAGATGGCCTGCAACAGCCTCCACACTTCCAGGACACACATTTCATTCTGGCAGCATAGTAAAGGATCACTATATGAGCATGCAGCCATGCTCAAAATGTCAGGGCAGTGGGTAAAATGGGAGGAACACAGATTTTGAGCCACTTAGGTGGTTCAGCAAAACAGCCCCCCTCGTTTCCCACTCATGGAGATGGCCTGCAACAGCCTCCACACTTCCAGGACACACATTTCATTCTGGCAGCATAGTAAAGGATCACTATATGAGCATGCAGCCATGCTCAAAATGTCAGGGCAGTGGGTAAAATGGGAGGAACACAGATTTTGAGCCACCAAGGTGGTTCAGTAAAACATCCCCCCTCGTTTCCCACTCAAGGAGATGGCCTGCAACAGCCTCCACACTTCCATTACACACATTTCATTCTGGCAGCATAGTAAAGGATCACTATATGAGCATGCAGCCATGCTCAAAATGTCAGGGCAGTGGGTAAAATGGGAGGAACACAGATTTTGAGCCACCAAGGTGGTTCAGTAAAACAGCCCCCCTCGTTTCCCACTCAAGGAGATGGACTGCAACAGCCTCCACACTTCCATTACACACATTTCATTCTGGCAGCATAGTAAAGGATCACTATATGAGCATGCAGCCATGCTCAAAATGTCAGGGCAGTGGGTAAAATGGGAGGAACACAGATTTTGAGTCACCAAGGTGGTTCAGAAAAACAGCCCCCCTCGTTTCCCACTCATGGAGATGGCCTGCAACAGCCTCCACACTTCCATTACACACATTTCATTCTGGCAGCATAGTAAAGGATCACTATATGAGCATGCAGCCATGCTCAAAATGTCAGGGCAGTGGGTAAAATGGGAGGAACACAGATTTTGAGCCACCAAGGTGGTTCAGTAAAACATCCCCCCTCGTTTCCCACTCAAGGAGATGGCCTGCAACAGCCTCCACACTTCCATTACACACATTTCATTCTGGCAGCATAGTAAAGGATCACTATATGAGCATGCAGCCATGCTCAAAATGTCAGGGCAGTGGGTAAAATGGGAGGAACACAGATTTTGAGCCACCAAGGTGGTTCAGTAAAACAGCCCCCCTCGTTTCCCACTCAAGGAGATGGCCTGCAACAGCCTCCACACTTCCATTACACACATTTCATTCTGGCAGCATAGTAAAGGATCACTATATGAGCATGCAGCCATGCTCAAAATGTCAGGGCAGTGGGTAAAATGGGAGGAACACAGATTTTGAGCCACCAAGGTGGTTCAGTAAAACAGCCCCCCTCGTTTCCCACTCAAGGAGATGGACTGCAACAGCCTCCACACTTCCATTACACACATTTCATTCTGGCAGCATAGTAAAGGATCACTATATGAGCATGCAGCCATGCTCAAAATGTCAGGGCAGTGGGTAAAATGGGAGGAACACAGATTTTGAGCCACCAAGGTGGTTCAGTAAAACATCCCCCCTCGTTTCCCACTCAAGGAGATGGCCTGCAACAGCCTCCACACTTCCATTACACACATTTCATTCTGGCAGCATAGTAAAGGATCACTATATGAGCATGCAGCCATGCTCAAAATGTCAGGGCAGTGGGTAAAATGGGAGGAACACAGATTTTGAGCCACCAAGGTGGTTCAGTAAAACAGCCCCCCTCGTTTCCCACTCAAGGAGATGGACTGCAACAGCCTCCACACTTCCATTACACACATTTCATTCTGGCAGCATAGTAAAGGATCACTATATGAGCATGCAGCCATGCTCAAAATGTCAGGGCAGTGGGTAAAATGGGAGGAACACAGATTTTGAGCCACTTAGGTGGTTCAGCAAAACAGCCCCCCTCGTTTCCCACTCATGGAGATGGCCTGCAACAGCCTCCACACTTCCAGGACACACATTTCATTCTGGCAGCATAGTAAAGGATCACTATATGAGCATGCAGCCATGCTCAAAATGTCAGGGCAGTGGGTAAAATGGGAGGAACACAGATTTTGAGCCACCAAGGTGGTTCAGTAAAACAGCCCCCCTCGTTTCCCACTCAAGGAGATGGCCTGCAACAGCCTCCACACTTCCATTACACACATTTCATTCTGGCAGAATAGTAAAGGATCACTATATGAGCATGCAGCCATGCTCAAAATGTCAGGGCAGTGGGTAAAATGGGAGGAACACAGATTTTGAGCCACCAAGGTGGTTCAGTAAAACAGCCCCCCTCGTTTCCCACTCAAGGAGATGGACTGCAACAGCCTCCACACTTCCATTACACACATTTCATTCTGGCAGCATAGTAAAGGATCACTATATGAGCATGCAGCCATGCTCAAAATGTCAGGGCAGTGGGTAAAATGGGAGGAACACAGATTTTGAGTCACCAAGGTGGTTCAGAAAAACAGCCCCCCTCGTTTCCCACTCAAAGAGATGGCCTGCAACAGCCTCCACACTTCCATTACACACATTTCATTCTGGCAGCATAGTAAAGGATCACTATATGAGCATGCAGCCATGCTCAAAATGTCAGGGCAGTGGGTAAAATGGGAGGAACACAGATTTTGAGCCACCAAGGTGGTTCAGTAAAACAGCCCCCCTCGTTTCCCACTCATGGAGATGGCCTGCAACAGCCTCCACACTTCCAGGACACACATTTCATTCTGGCAGCATAGTAAAGGATCACTATATGAGCATGCAGCCATGCTCAAAATGTCAGGGCAGTGGGTAAAATGGGAGGAACACAGATTTTGAGCCACTTAGGTGGTTCAGCAAAACAGCCCCCCTCGTTTCCCACTCATGGAGATGGCCTGCAACAGCCTCCACACTTCCAGGACACACATTTCATTCTGGCAGCATAGTAAAGGATCACTATATGAGCATGCAGCCATGCTCAAAATGTCAGGGCAGTGGGTAAAATGGGAGGAACACAGATTTTGAGCCACCAAGGTGGTTCAGTAAAACATCCCCCCTCGTTTCCCACTCAAGGAGATGGCCTGCAACAGCCTCCACACTTCCATTACACACATTTCATTCTGGCAGCATAGTAAAGGATCACTATATGAGCATGCAGCCATGCTCAAAATGTCAGGGCAGTGGGTAAAATGGGAGGAACACAGATTTTGAGCCACCAAGGTGGTTCAGTAAAACAGCCCCCCTCGTTTCCCACTCAAGGAGATGGACTGCAACAGCCTCCACACTTCCATTACACACATTTCATTCTGGCAGCATAGTAAAGGATCACTATATGAGCATGCAGCCATGCTCAAAATGTCAGGGCAGTGGGTAAAATGGGAGGAACACAGATTTTGAGTCACCAAGGTGGTTCAGAAAAACAGCCCCCCTCGTTTCCCACTCATGGAGATGGCCTGCAACAGCCTCCACACTTCCATTACACACATTTCATTCTGGCAGCATAGTAAAGGATCACTATATGAGCATGCAGCCATGCTCAAAATGTCAGGGCAGTGGGTAAAATGGGAGGAACACAGATTTTGAGCCACCAAGGTGGTTCAGTAAAACATCCCCCCTCGTTTCCCACTCAAGGAGATGGCCTGCAACAGCCTCCACACTTCCATTACACACATTTCATTCTGGCAGCATAGTAAAGGATCACTATATGAGCATGCAGCCATGCTCAAAATGTCAGGGCAGTGGGTAAAATGGGAGGAACACAGATTTTGAGCCACCAAGGTGGTTCAGTAAAACAGCCCCCCTCGTTTCCCACTCAAGGAGATGGCCTGCAACAGCCTCCACACTTCCATTACACACATTTCATTCTGGCAGCATAGTAAAGGATCACTATATGAGCATGCAGCCATGCTCAAAATGTCAGGGCAGTGGGTAAAATGGGAGGAACACAGATTTTGAGCCACCAAGGTGGTTCAGTAAAACAGCCCCCCTCGTTTCCCACTCAAGGAGATGGACTGCAACAGCCTCCACACTTCCATTACACACATTTCATTCTGGCAGCATAGTAAAGGATCACTATATGAGCATGCAGCCATGCTCAAAATGTCAGGGCAGTGGGTAAAATGGGAGGAACACAGATTTTGAGCCACCAAGGTGGTTCAGTAAAACATCCCCCCTCGTTTCCCACTCAAGGAGATGGCCTGCAACAGCCTCCACACTTCCATTACACACATTTCATTCTGGCAGCATAGTAAAGGATCACTATATGAGCATGCAGCCATGCTCAAAATGTCAGGGCAGTGGGTAAAATGGGAGGAACACAGATTTTGAGCCACCAAGGTGGTTCAGTAAAACAGCCCCCCTCGTTTCCCACTCAAGGAGATGGACTGCAACAGCCTCCACACTTCCATTACACACATTTCATTCTGGCAGCATAGTAAAGGATCACTATATGAGCATGCAGCCATGCTCAAAATGTCAGGGCAGTGGGTAAAATGGGAGGAACACAGATTTTGAGCCACTTAGGTGGTTCAGCAAAACAGCCCCCCTCGTTTCCCACTCATGGAGATGGCCTGCAACAGCCTCCACACTTCCAGGACACACATTTCATTCTGGCAGCATAGTAAAGGATCACTATATGAGCATGCAGCCATGCTCAAAATGTCAGGGCAGTGGGTAAAATGGGAGGAACACAGATTTTGAGCCACCAAGGTGGTTCAGTAAAACAGCCCCCCTCGTTTCCCACTCAAGGAGATGGCCTGCAACAGCCTCCACACTTCCATTACACACATTTCATTCTGGCAGAATAGTAAAGGATCACTATATGAGCATGCAGCCATGCTCAAAATGTCAGGGCAGTGGGTAAAATGGGAGGAACACAGATTTTGAGCCACCAAGGTGGTTCAGTAAAACAGCCCCCCTCGTTTCCCACTCAAGGAGATGGACTGCAACAGCCTCCACACTTCCATTACACACATTTCATTCTGGCAGCATAGTAAAGGATCACTATATGAGCATGCAGCCATGCTCAAAATGTCAGGGCAGTGGGTAAAATGGGAGGAACACAGATTTTGAGTCACCAAGGTGGTTCAGAAAAACAGCCCCCCTCGTTTCCCACTCATGGAGATGGACTGCAACAGCCTCCACACTTCCAGGACACACATTTCATTCTGGCAGCATAGTAAAGGATCACTATATGAGCATGCAGCCATGCTCAAAATGTCAGGGCAGTGGGTAAATGGGAGGAACACAGATTTTGAGCCACCAAGGTGGTTCAGTAAAACATCCCCCCTCGTTTCCCACTCAAGGAGATGGCCTGCAACAGCCTCCACACTTCCATTACACACATTTCATTCTGGCAGCATAGTAAAGGATCACTATATGAGCATGCAGCCATGCTCAAAATGTCAGGGCAGTGGGTAAAATGGGAGGAACACAGATTTTGAGCCACCAAGGTGGTTCAGTAAAACAGCCCCCCTCGTTTCCCACTCAAGGAGATGGCCTGCAACAGCCTCCACACTTCCATTACACACATTTCATTCTGGCAGCATAGTAAAGGATCACTATATGAGCATGCAGCCATGCTCAAAATGTCAGGGCAGTGGGTAAAATGGGAGGAACACAGATTTTGAGCCACCAAGGTGGTTCAGTAAAACAGCCCCCCTCGTTTCCCACTCAAGGAGATGGACTGCAACAGCCTCCACACTTCCATTACACACATTTCATTCTGGCAGCATAGTAAAGGATCACTATATGAGCATGCAGCCATGCTCAAAATGTCAGGGCAGTGGGTAAAATGGGAGGAACACAGATTTTGAGTCACCAAGGTGGTTCAGAAAAACAGCCCCCCTCGTTTCCCACTCATGGAGATGGACTGCAACAGCCTCCACACTTCCAGGACACACATTTCATTCTGGCAGCATAGTAAAGGATCACTATATGAGCATGCAGCCATGCTCAAAATGTCAGGGCAGTGGGTAAAATGGGAGGAACACAGATTTTGAGTCACCAAGGTGGTTCAGAAAAACAGCCCCCCTCGTTTCCCACTCATGGAGATGGCCTGCAACAGCCTCCACACTTCCAGGACACACATTTCATTCTGGCAGCATAGTAAAGGATCACTATATGAGCATGCAGCCATGCTCAAAATGTCAGGGCAGTGGGTAAAATGGGAGGAACACAGATTTTGAGCCACCAAGGTGGTTCAGTAAAACAGCCCCCCTCGTTTCCCACTCAAGGAGATGGCCTGCAACAGCCTCCACACTTCCATTACACACATTTCATTCTGGCAGCATAGTAAAGGATCACTATATGAGCATGCAGCCATGCTCAAAATGTCAGGGCAGTGGGTAAATGGGAGGAACACAGATTTTGAGCCACCAAGGTGGTTCAGTAAAACAGCCCCCCTCGTTTCCCACTCAAGGAGATGGACTGCAACAGCCTCCACACTTCCATTACACACATTTCATTCTGGCAGCATAGTAAAGGATCACTATATGAGCATGCAGCCATGCTCAAAATGTCAGGGCAGTGGGTAAAATGGGAGGAACACAGATTTTGAGTCACCAAGGTGGTTCAGAAAAACAGCCCCCCTCGTTTCCCACTCATGGAGATGGCCTGCAACAGCCTCCACACTTCCAGGACACACATTTCATTCTGGCAGCATAGTAAAGGATCACTATATGAGCATGCAGCCATGCTCAAAATGTCAGGGCAGTGGGTAAAATGGGAGGAACACAGATTTTGAGCCACCAAGGTGGTTCAGTAAAACAGCCCCCCTCGTTTCCCACTCAAGGAGATGGACTGCAACAGCCTCCACACTTCCATTACACACATTTCATTCTGGCAGCATAGTAAAGGATCACTATATGAGCATGCAGCCATGCTCAAAATGTCAGGGCAGTGGGTAAAATGGGAGGAACACAGATTTTGAGTCACCAAGGTGGTTCAGAAAAACAGCCCCCCTCGTTTCCCACTCAAGGAGATGGACTGCAACAGCCTCCACACTTCCATTACACACATTTCATTCTGGCAGCATAGTAAAGGATCACTATATGAGCATGCAGCCATGCTCAAAATGTCAGGGCATTGGGTAAAATGGGAGGAACACAGATTTTGAGCCACCAAGGTGGTTCAGCAAAACAGCCCCCCTCGTTTCCCACTCATGGAGATGGCCTGCAACAGCCTCCACACTTCCATTACACACATTTCATTCTGGCAGCATAGTAAAGGATCACTATATGAGCATGCAGCCATGCTCAAAATGTCAGGGCAGTGGGTAAAATGGGAGGAACACAGATTTTGAGCCACCAAGGTGGTTCAGTAAAACAGCCCCCCTCGTTTCCCACTCAAGGAGATGGACTGCAACAGCCTCCACACTTCCATTACACACATTTCATTCTGGCAGCATAGTAAAGGATCACTATATGAGCATGCAGCCATGCTCAAAATGTCAGGGCAGTGGGTAAAATGGGAGGAACACAGATTTTGAGTCACCAAGGTGGTTCAGAAAAACAGCCCCCCTCGTTTCCCACTCAAAGAGATGGCCTGCAACAGCCTCCACACTTCCATTACACACATTTCATTCTGGCAGCATAGTAAAGGATCACTATATGAGCATGCAGCCATGCTCAAAATGTCAGGGCAGTGGGTAAAATGGGAGGAACACAGATTTTGAGCCACCAAGGTGGTTCAGTAAAACAGCCCCCCTCGTTTCCCACTCAAGGAGATGGACTGCAACAGCCTCCACACTTCCATTACACACATTTCATTCTGGCAGCATAGTAAAGGATCACTATATGAGCATGCAGCCATGCTCAAAATGTCAGGGCAGTGGGTAAAATGGGAGGAACACAGATTTTGAGCCACTTAGGTGGTTCAGCAAAACAGCCCCCCTCGTTTCCCACTCATGGAGATGGCCTGCAACAGCCTCCACACTTCCAGGACACACATTTCATTCTGGCAGCATAGTAAAGGATCACTATATGAGCATGCAGCCATGCTCAAAATGTCAGGGCAGTGGGTAAAATGGGAGGAACACAGATTTTGAGCCACCAAGGTGGTTCAGTAAAACATCCCCCCTCGTTTCCCACTCAAGGAGATGGCCTGCAACAGCCTCCACACTTCCATTACACACATTTCATTCTGGCAGCATAGTAAAGGATCACTATATGAGCATGCAGCCATGCTCAAAATGTCAGGGCAGTGGGTAAAATGGGAGGAACACAGATTTTGAGCCACCAAGGTGGTTCAGTAAAACAGCCCCCCTCGTTTCCCACTCAAGGAGATGGACTGCAACAGCCTCCACACTTCCATTACACACATTTCATTCTGGCAGCATAGTAAAGGATCACTATATGAGCATGCAGCCATGCTCAAAATGTCAGGGCAGTGGGTAAAATGGGAGGAACACAGATTTTGAGTCACCAAGGTGGTTCAGAAAAACAGCCCCCCTCGTTTCCCACTCATGGAGATGGCCTGCAACAGCCTCCACACTTCCATTACACACATTTCATTCTGGCAGCATAGTAAAGGATCACTATATGAGCATGCAGCCATGCTCAAAATGTCAGGGCAGTGGGTAAAATGGGAGGAACACAGATTTTGAGCCACCAAGGTGGTTCAGTAAAACATCCCCCCTCGTTTCCCACTCAAGGAGATGGCCTGCAACAGCCTCCACACTTCCATTACACACATTTCATTCTGGCAGCATAGTAAAGGATCACTATATGAGCATGCAGCCATGCTCAAAATGTCAGGGCAGTGGGTAAAATGGGAGGAACACAGATTTTGAGCCACCAAGGTGGTTCAGTAAAACAGCCCCCCTCGTTTCCCACTCAAGGAGATGGCCTGCAACAGCCTCCACACTTCCATTACACACATTTCATTCTGGCAGCATAGTAAAGGATCACTATATGAGCATGCAGCCATGCTCAAAATGTCAGGGCAGTGGGTAAAATGGGAGGAACACAGATTTTGAGCCACCAAGGTGGTTCAGTAAAACAGCCCCCCTCGTTTCCCACTCAAGGAGATGGACTGCAACAGCCTCCACACTTCCATTACACACATTTCATTCTGGCAGCATAGTAAAGGATCACTATATGAGCATGCAGCCATGCTCAAAATGTCAGGGCAGTGGGTAAAATGGGAGGAACACAGATTTTGAGCCACCAAGGTGGTTCAGTAAAACATCCCCCCTCGTTTCCCACTCAAGGAGATGGCCTGCAACAGCCTCCACACTTCCATTACACACATTTCATTCTGGCAGCATAGTAAAGGATCACTATATGAGCATGCAGCCATGCTCAAAATGTCAGGGCAGTGGGTAAAATGGGAGGAACACAGATTTTGAGCCACCAAGGTGGTTCAGTAAAACAGCCCCCCTCGTTTCCCACTCAAGGAGATGGACTGCAACAGCCTCCACACTTCCATTACACACATTTCATTCTGGCAGCATAGTAAAGGATCACTATATGAGCATGCAGCCATGCTCAAAATGTCAGGGCAGTGGGTAAAATGGGAGGAACACAGATTTTGAGTCACCAAGGTGGTTCAGAAAAACAGCCCCCCTCGTTTCCCACTCATGGAGATGGCCTGCAACAGCCTCCACACTTCCAGGACACACATTTCATTCTGGCAGCATAGTAAAGGATCACTATATGAGCATGCAGCCATGCTCAAAATGTCAGGGCAGTGGGTAAAATGGGAGGAACACAGATTTTGAGCCACCAAGGTGGTTCAGTAAAACATCCCCCCTCGTTTCCCACTCAAGGAGATGGCCTGCAACAGCCTCCACACTTCCATTACACACATTTCATTCTGGCAGCATAGTAAAGGATCACTATATGAGCATGCAGCCATGCTCAAAATGTCAGGGCAGTGGGTAAAATGGGAGGAACACAGATTTTGAGCCACCAAGGTGGTTCAGTAAAACAGCCCCCCTCGTTTCCCACTCATGGAGATGGCATGCAACAGCCTCCACACTTCCAGGACACACATTTCATTCTGGCAGCATAGTAAAGGATCACTATATGAGCATGCAGCCATGCTCAAAATGTCAGGGCAGTGGGTAAAATGGGAGGAACACAGATTTTGAGTCACCAAGGTGGTTCAGAAAAACAGCCCCCCTCGTTTCCCACTCAAGGAGATGGCCTGCAACAGCCTCCACACTTCCATTACACACATTTCATTCTGGCAGCATAGTAAAGGATCACTATATGAGCATGCAGCCATGCTCAAAATGTCAGGGCAGTGGGTAAAATGGGAGGAACACAGATTTTGAGTCACCAAGGTGGTTCAGAAAAACAGCCCCCCTCGTTTCCCACTCATGGAGATGGACTGCAACAGCCTCCACACTTCCAGGACACACATTTCATTCTGGCAGCATAGTAAAGGATCACTATATGAGCATGCAGCCATGCTCAAAATGTCAGGGCAGTGGGTAAAATGGGAGGAACACAGATTTTGAGTCACCAAGGTGGTTCAGAAAAACAGCCCCCCTCGTTTCCCACTCATGGAGATGGCCTGCAACAGCCTCCACACTTCCAGGACACACATTTCATTCTGGCAGCATAGTAAAGGATCACTATATGAGCATGCAGCCATGCTCAAAATGTCAGGGCAGTGGGTAAAATGGGAGGAACACAGATTTTGAGTCACCAAGGTGGTTCAGAAAAACAGCCCCCCTCGTTTCCCACTCAAGGAGATGGACTGCAACAGCCTCCACACTTCCATTACACACATTTCATTCTGGCAGCATAGTAAAGGATCACTATATGAGCATGCAGCCATGCTCAAAATGTCAGGGCAGTGGGTAAAATGGGAGGAACACAGATTTTGAGCCACCAAGGTGGTTCAGCAAAACAGCCCCCCTCGTTTCCCACTCATGGAGATGGCCTGCAACAGCCTCCACACTTCCATTACACACATTTCATTCTGGCAGCATAGTAAAGGATCACTATATGAGCATGCAGCCATGCTCAAAATGTCAGGGCAGTGGGTAAAATGGGAGGAACACAGATTTTGAGCCACCAAGGTGGTTCAGTAAAACAGCCCCCCTCGTTTCCCACTCAAGGAGATGGACTGCAACAGCCTCCACACTTCCATTACACACATTTCATTCTGGCAGCATAGTAAAGGATCACTATATGAGCATGCAGCCATGCTCAAAATGTCAGGGCAGTGGGTAAAATGGGAGGAACACAGATTTTGAGCCACTTAGGTGGTTCAGCAAAACAGCCCCCCTCGTTTCCCACTCATGGAGATGGCCTGCAACAGCCTCCACACTTCCAGGACACACATTTCATTCTGGCAGCATAGTAAAGGATCACTATATGAGCATGCAGCCATGCTCAAAATGTCAGGGCAGTGGGTAAAATGGGAGGAACACAGATTTTGAGCCACCAAGGTGGTTCAGTAAAACAGCCCCCCTCGTTTCCCACTCAAGGAGATGGACTGCAACAGCCTCCACACTTCCATTACACACATTTCATTCTGGCAGCATAGTAAAGGATCACTATATGAGCATGCTGCCATGCTCAAAATGTCAGGGCAGTGGGTAAAATGGGAGGAACACAGATTTTGAGCCACTTAGGTGGTTCAGCAAAACAGCCCCCCTCGTTTCCCACTCATGGAGATGGCCTGCAACAGCCTCCACACTTCCATTACACACATTTCATTCTGGCAGCATAGTAAAGGATCACTATATGAGCATGCAGCCATGCTCAAAATGTCAGGGCAGTGGGTAAAATGGGAGGAACACAGATTTTGAGCCACCAAGGTGGTTCAGTAAAACATCCCCCCTCGTTTCCCACTCAAGGAGATGGCCTGCAACAGCCTCCACACTTCCATTACACACATTTCATTCTGGCAGCATAGTAAAGGATCACTATATGAGCATGCAACCATGCTCAAAATGTCAGGGCAGTGGGTAAAATGGGAGGAACACAGATTTTGAGCCACCAAGGTGGTTCAGTAAAACAGCCCCCCTCGTTTCCCACTCAAGGAGATGGACTGCAACAGCCTCCACACTTCCATTACACACATTTCATTCTGGCAGCATAGTAAAGGATCACTATATGAGCATGCAGCCATGCTCAAAATGTCAGGGCAGTGGGTAAAATGGGAGGAACACAGATTTTGAGTCACCAAGGTGGTTCAGAAAAACAGCCCCCCTCGTTTCCCACTCATGGAGATGGCCTGCAACAGCCTCCACACTTCCAGGACACACATTTCATTCTGGCAGCATAGTAAAGGATCACTATATGAGCATGCAGCCATGCTCAAAATGTCAGGGCAGTGGGTAAAATGGGAGGAACACAGATTTTGAGCCACCAAGGTGGTTCAGCAAAACAGCCCCCCTCGTTTCCCACTCATGGAGATGGCCTGCAACAGCCTCCACACTTCCATTACACACATTTCATTCTGGCAGCATAGTAAAGGATCACTATATGAGCATGCAGCCATGCTCAAAATGTCAGGGCAGTGGGTAAAATGGGAGGAACACAGATTTTGAGTCACCAAGGTGGTTCAGAAAAACAGCCCCCCTCGTTTCCCACTCAAGGAGATGGACTGCAACAGCCTCCACACTTCCATTACACACATTTCATTCTGGCAGCATAGTAAAGGATCACTATATGAGCATGCAGCCATGCTCAAAATGTCAGGGCAGTGGGTAAAATGGGAGGAACACAGATTTTGAGCCACCAAGGTGGTTCAGCAAAACAGCCCCCCTCGTTTCCCACTCATGGAGATGGCCTGCAACAGCCTCCACACTTCCATTACACACATTTCATTCTGGCAGCATAGTAAAGGATCACTATATGAGCATGCAGCCATGCTCAAAATGTCAGGGCAGTGGGTAAAATGGGAGGAACACAGATTTTGAGCCACCAAGGTGGTTCAGTAAAACAGCCCCCCTCGTTTCCCACTCAAGGAGATGGACTGCAACAGCCTCCACACTTCCATTACACACATTTCATTCTGGCAGCATAGTAAAGGATCACTATATGAGCATGCAGCCATGCTCAAAATGTCAGGGCAGTGGGTAAAATGGGAGGAACACAGATTTTGAGTCACCAAGGTGGTTCAGAAAAACAGCCCCCCTCGTTTCCCACTCAAAGAGATGGCCTGCAACAGCCTCCACACTTCCATTACACACATTTCATTCTGGCAGCATAGTAAAGGATCACTATATGAGCATGCAGCCATGCTCAAAATGTCAGGGCAGTGGGTAAAATGGGAGGAACACAGATTTTGAGCCACCAAGGTGGTTCAGTAAAACAGCCCCCCTCGTTTCCCACTCAAGGAGATGGACTGCAACAGCCTCCACACTTCCATTACACACATTTCATTCTGGCAGCATAGTAAATGATCACTATATGAGCATGCAGCCATGCTCAAAATGTCAGGGCAGTGGGTAAAATGGGAGGAACACAGATTTTGAGCCACTTAGGTGGTTCAGCAAAACAGCCCCCCTCGTTTCCCACTCATGGAGATGGCCTGCAACAGCCTCCACACTTCCAGGACACACATTTCATTCTGGCAGCATAGTAAAGGATCACTATATGAGCATGCAGCCATGCTCAAAATGTCAGGGCAGTGGGTAAAATGGGAGGAACACAGATTTTGAGCCACCAAGGTGGTTCAGTAAAACAGCCCCCCTCGTTTCCCACTCAAGGAGATGGACTGCAACAGCCTCCACACTTCCATTACACACATTTCATTCTGGCAGCATAGTAAAGGATCACTATATGAGCATGCAGCCATGCTCAAAATGTCAGGGCAGTGGGTAAAATGGGAGGAACACAGATTTTGAGCCACTTAGGTGGTTCAGCAAAACAGCCCCCCTCGTTTCCCACTCATGGAGATGGCCTGCAACAGCCTCCACACTTCCATTACACACATTTCATTCTGGCAGCATAGTAAAGGATCACTATATGAGCATGCAGCCATGCTCAAAATGTCAGGGCAGTGGGTAAAATGGGAGGAACACAGATTTTGAGCCACCAAGGTGGTTCAGTAAAACATCCCCCCTCGTTTCCCACTCAAGGAGATGGCCTGCAACAGCCTCCACACTTCCATTACACACATTTCATTCTGGCAGCATAGTAAAGGATCACTATATGAGCATGCAGCCATGCTCAAAATGTCAGGGCAGTGGGTAAAATGGGAGGAACACAGATTTTGAGCCACCAAGGTGGTTCAGTAAAACAGCCCCCCTCGTTTCCCACTCAAGGAGATGGACTGCAACAGCCTCCACACTTCCATTACACACATTTCATTCTGGCAGCATAGTAAAGGATCACTATATGAGCATGCAGCCATGCTCAAAATGTCAGGGCAGTGGGTAAAATGGGAGGAACACAGATTTTGAGTCACCAAGGTGGTTCAGAAAAACAGCCCCCCTCGTTTCCCACTCATGGAGATGGCCTGCAACAGCCTCCACACTTCCAGGACACACATTTCATTCTGGCAGCATAGTAAAGGATCACTATATGAGCATGCAGCCATGCTCAAAATGTCAGGGCAGTGGGTAAAATGGGAGGAACACAGATTTTGAGCCACCAAGGTGGTTCAGCAAAACAGCCCCCCTCGTTTCCCACTCATGGAGATGGCCTGCAACAGCCTCCACACTTCCATTACACACATTTCATTCTGGCAGCATAGTAAAGGATCACTATATGAGCATGCAGCCATGCTCAAAATGTCAGGGCAGTGGGTAAAATGGGAGGAACACAGATTTTGAGTCACCAAGGTGGTTCAGAAAAACAGCCCCCCTCGTTTCCCACTCAAGGAGATGGACTGCAACAGCCTCCACACTTCCATTACACACATTTCATTCTGGCAGCATAGTAAAGGATCACTATATGAGCATGCAGCCATGCTCAAAATGTCAGGGCAGTGGGTAAAATGGGAGGAACACAGATTTTGAGCCACCAAGGTGGTTCAGCAAAACAGCCCCCCTCGTTTCCCACTCATGGAGATGGCCTGCAACAGCCTCCACACTTCCATTACACACATTTCATTCTGGCAGCATAGTAAAGGATCACTATATGAGCATGCAGCCATGCTCAAAATGTCAGGGCAGTGGGTAAAATGGGAGGAACACAGATTTTGAGCCACCAAGGTGGTTCAGTAAAACAGCCCCCCTCGTTTCCCACTCAAGGAGATGGACTGCAACAGCCTCCACACTTCCATTACACACATTTCATTCTGGCAGCATAGTAAAGGATCACTATATGAGCATGCAGCCATGCTCAAAATGTCAGGGCAGTGGGTAAAATGGGAGGAACACAGATTTTGAGTCATCAAGGTGGTTCAGAAAAACAGCCCCCCTCGTTTCCCACTCAAAGAGATGGCCTGCAACAGCCTCCACACTTCCATTACACACATTTCATTCTGGCAGCATAGTAAAGGATCACTATATGAGCATGCAGCCATGCTCAAAATGTCAGGGCAGTGGGTAAAATGGGAGGAACACAGATTTTGAGCCACCAAGGTGGTTCAGTAAAACAGCCCCCCTCGTTTCCCACTCAAGGAGATGGACTGCAACAGCCTCCACACTTCCATTACACACATTTCATTCTGGCAGCATAGTAAAGGATCACTATATGAGCATGCAGCCATGCTCAAAATGTCAGGGCAGTGGGTAAAATGGGAGGAACACAGATTTTGAGCCACTTAGGTGGTTCAGCAAAACAGCCCCCCTCGTTTCCCACTCATGGAGATGGCCTGCAACAGCCTCCACACTTCCAGGACACACATTTCATTCTGGCAGCATAGTAAAGGATCACTATATGAGCATGCAGCCATGCTCAAAATGTCAGGGCAGTGGGTAAAATGGGAGGAACACAGATTTTGAGCCACTTAGGTGGTTCAGCAAAACAGCCCCCCTCGTTTCCCACTCATGGAGATGGCCTGCAACAGCCTCCACACTTCCATTACACACATTTCATTCTGGCAGCATAGTAAAGGATCACTATATGAGCATGCAGCCATGCTCAAAATGTCAGGGCAGTGGGTAAAATGGGAGGAACACAGATTTTGAGCCACCAAGGTGGTTCAGTAAAACATCCCCCCTCGTTTCCCACTCAAGGAGATGGCCTGCAACAGCCTCCACACTTCCATTACACACATTTCATTCTGGCAGCATAGTAAAGGATCACTATATGAGCATGCAGCCATGCTCAAAATGTCAGGGCAGTGGGTAAAATGGGAGGAACACAGATTTTGAGCCACCAAGGTGGTTCAGTAAAACAGCCCCCCTCGTTTCCCACTCAAGGAGATGGACTGCAACAGCCTCCACACTTCCATTACACACATTTCATTCTGGCAGCATAGTAAAGGATCACTATATGAGCATGCAGCCATGCTCAAAATGTCAGGGCAGTGGGTAAAATGGGAGGAACACAGATTTTGAGTCACCAAGGTGGTTCAGAAAAACAGCCCCCCTCGTTTCCCACTCATGGAGATGGCCTGCAACAGCCTCCACACTTCCAGGACACACATTTCATTCTGGCAGCATAGTAAAGGATCACTATATGAGCATGCAGCCATGCTCAAAATGTCAGGGCAGTGGGTAAAATGGGAGGAACACAGATTTTGAGCCACCAAGGTGGTTCAGCAAAACAGCCCCCCTCGTTTCCCACTCATGGAGATGGCCTGCAACAGCCTCCACACTTCCATTACACACATTTCATTCTGGCAGCATAGTAAAGGATCACTATATGAGCATGCAGCCATGCTCAAAATGTCAGGGCAGTGGGTAAAATGGGAGGAACACAGATTTTGAGTCACCAAGGTGGTTCAGAAAAACAGCCCCCCTCGTTTCCCACTCAAGGAGATGGACTGCAACAGCCTCCACACTTCCATTACACACATTTCATTCTGGCAGCATAGTAAAGGATCACTATATGAGCATGCAGCCATGCTCAAAATGTCAGGGCAGTGGGTAAAATGGGAGGAACACAGATTTTGAGCCACCAAGGTGGTTCAGCAAAACATCCCCCCTCGTTTCCCACTCATGGAGATGGCCTGCAACAGCCTCCACACTTCCATTACACACATTTCATTCTGGCAGCATAGTAAAGGATCACTATATGAGCATGCAGCCATGCTCAAAATGTCAGGGCAGTGGGTAAAATGGGAGGAACACAGATTTTGAGCCACCAAGGTGGTTCAGTAAAACAGCCCCCCTCGTTTCCCACTCAAGGAGATGGACTGCAACAGCCTCCACACTTCCATTACACACATTTCATTCTGGCAGCATAGTAAAGGATCACTATATGAGCATGCAGCCATGCTCAAAATGTCAGGGCAGTGGGTAAAATGGGAGGAACACAGATTTTGAGTCACCAAGGTGGTTCAGAAAAACAGCCCCCCTCGTTTCCCACTCAAAGAGATGGCCTGCAACAGCCTCCACACTTCCATTACACACATTTCATTCTGGCAGCATAGTAAAGGATCACTATATGAGCATGCAGCCATGCTCAAAATGTCAGGGCAGTGGGTAAAATGGGAGGAACACAGATTTTGAGCCACCAAGGTGGTTCAGTAAAACAGCCCCCCTCGTTTCCCACTCAAGGAGATGGACTGCAACAGCCTCCACACTTCCATTACACACATTTCATTCTGGCAGCATAGTAAAGGATCACTATATGAGCATGCAGCCATGCTCAAAATGTCAGGGCAGTGGGTAAAATGGGAGGAACACAGATTTTGAGCCACTTAGGTGGTTCAGCAAAACAGCCCCCCTCGTTTCCCACTCATGGAGATGGCCTGCAACAGCCTCCACACTTCCAGGACACACATTTCATTCTGGCAGCATAGTAAAGGATCACTATATGAGCATGCAGCCATGCTCAAAATGTCAGGGCAGTGGGTAAAATGGGAGGAACACAGATTTTGAGCCACCAAGGTGGTTCAGTAAAACATCCCCCCTCGTTTCCCACTCAAGGAGATGGACTGCAACAGCCTCCACACTTCCATTACACACATTTCATTCTGGCAGCATAGTAAAGGATCACTATATGAGCATGCAGCCATGCTCAAAATGTCAGGGCAGTGGGTAAAATGGGAGGAACACAGATTTTGAGCCACCAAGGTGGTTCAGTAAAACAGCCCCCCTCGTTTCCCACTCAAGGAGATGGACTGCAACAGCCTCCACACTTCCATTACACACATTTCATTCTGGCAGCATAGTAAAGGATCACTATATGAGCATGCAGCCATGCTCAAAATGTCAGGGCAGTGGGTAAAATGGGAGGAACACAGATTTTGAGTCACCAAGGTGGTTCAGAAAAACAGCCCCCCTCGTTTCCCACTCATGGAGATGGCCTGCAACAGCCTCCACACTTCCAGGACACACATTTCATTCTGGCAGCATAGTAACGGATCACTATATGAGCATGCAGCCATGCTCAAAATGTCAGGGCAGTGGGTAAAATGGGAGGAACACAGATTTTGAGCCACCAAGGTGGTTCAGTAAAACATCCCCCCTCGTTTCCCACTCAAGGAGATGGCCTGCAACAGCCTCCACACTTCCATTACACACATTTCATTCTGGCAGCATAGTAAAGGATCACTATATGAGCATGCAGCCATGCTCAAAATGTCAGGGCAGTGGGTAAAATGGGAGGAACACAGATTTTGAGCCACCAAGGTGGTTCAGAAAAACAGCCCCCCTCGTTTCCCACTCATGGAGATGGCCTGCAACAGCCTCCACACTTCCATTACACACATTTCATTCTGGCAGCATAGTAAAGGATCACTATATGAGCATGCAGCCATGCTCAAAATGTCAGGGCAGTGGGTAAAATGGGAGGAACACAGATTTTGAGCCACCAAGGTGGTTCAGCAAAACAGCCCCCCTCGTTTCCCACTCATGGAGATGGCCTGCAACAGCCTCCACACTTCCATTACACACATTTCATTCTGGCAGCATAGTAAAGGATCACTATATGAGCATGCAGCCATGCTCAAAATGTCAGGGCAGTGGGTAAAATGGGAGGAACACAGATTTTGAGCCACCAAGGTGGTTCAGTAAAACAGCCCCCCTCGTTTCCCACTCAAGGAGATGGCCTGCAACAGCCTCCACACTTCCATTACACACATTTCATTCTGGCAGCATAGTAAAGGATCACTATATGAGCATGCAGCCATGCTCAAAATGTCAGGGCAGTGGGTAAAATGGGAGGAACACAGATTTTGAGTCACCAAGGTGGTTCAGAAAAACATCCCCCCTCGTTTCCCACTCATGGAGATGGCCTGCAACAGCCTCCACACTTCCATTACACACATTTCATTCTGGCAGCATAGTAAAGGATCACTATATGAGCATGCAGCCATGCTCAAAATGTCAGGGCAGTGGGTAAAATGGGAGGAACACAGATTTTGAGCCACCAAGGTGGTTCAGCAAAACAGCCCCCCTCGTTTCCCACTCATGGAGATGGCCTGCAACAGCCTCCACACTTCCATTACACACATTTCATTCTGGCAGCATAGTAAAGGATCACTATATGAGCATGCAGCCATGCTCAAAATGTCAGGGCAGTGGGTAAAATGGGAGGAACACAGATTTTGAGCCACCAAGGTGGTTCAGTAAAACAGCCCCCCTCGTTTCCCACTCAAGGAGATGGACTGCAACAGCCTCCACACTTCCATTACACACATTTCATTCTGGCAGCATAGTAAAGGATCACTATATGAGCATGCAGCCATGCTCAAAATGTCAGGGCAGTGGGTAAAATGGGAGGAACACAGATTTTGAGTCACCAAGGTGGTTCAGAAAAACAGCCCCCCTCGTTTCCCACTCAAAGAGATGGCCTGCAACAGCCTCCACACTTCCATTACACACATTTCATTCTGGCAGCATAGTAAAGGATCACTATATGAGCATGCAGCCATGCTCAAAATGTCAGGGCAGTGGGTAAAATGGGAGGAACACAGATTTTGAGCCACCAAGGTGGTTCAGTAAAACAGCCCCCCTCGTTTCCCACTCAAGGAGATGGACTGCAACAGCCTCCACACTTCCATTACACACATTTCATTCTGGCAGCATAGTAAAGGATCACTATATGAGCATGCAGCCATGCTCAAAATGTCAGGGCAGTGGGTAAAATGGGAGGAACACAGATTTTGAGCCACTTAGGTGGTTCAGCAAAACAGCCCCCCTCGTTTCCCACTCATGGAGATGGCCTGCAACAGCCTCCACACTTCCAGGACACACATTTCATTCTGGCAGCATAGTAAAGGATCACTATATGAGCATGCAGCCATGCTCAAAATGTCAGGGCAGTGGGTAAAATGGGAGGAACACAGATTTTGAGCCACTTAGGTGGTTCAGCAAAACAGCCCCCCTCGTTTCCCACTCATGGAGATGGCCTGCAACAGCCTCCACACTTCCATTACACACATTTCATTCTGGCAGCATAGTAAAGGATCACTATATGAGCATGCAGCCATGCTCAAAATGTCAGGGCAGTGGGTAAAATGGGAGGAACACAGATTTTGAGCCACCAAGGTGGTTCAGTAAAACATCCCCCCTCGTTTCCCACTCAAGGAGATGGCCTGCAACAGCCTCCACACTTCCATTACACACATTTCATTCTGGCAGCATAGTAAAGGATCACTATATGAGCATGCAGCCATGCTCAAAATGTCAGGGCAGTGGGTAAAATGGGAGGAACACAGATTTTGAGCCACCAAGGTGGTTCAGTAAAACAGCCCCCCTCGTTTCCCACTCAAGGAGATGGACTGCAACAGCCTCCACACTTCCATTACACACATTTCATTCTGGCAGCATAGTAAAGGATCACTATATGAGCATGCAGCCATGCTCAAAATGTCAGGGCAGTGGGTAAAATGGGAGGAACACAGATTTTGAGTCACCAAGGTGGTTCAGAAAAACAGCCCCCCTCGTTTCCCACTCATGGAGATGGCCTGCAACAGCCTCCACACTTCCAGGACACACATTTCATTCTGGCAGCATAGTAAAGGATCACTATATGAGCATGCAGCCATGCTCAAAATGTCAGGGCAGTGGGTAAAATGGGAGGAACACAGATTTTGAGCCACCAAGGTGGTTCAGCAAAACAGCCCCCCTCGTTTCCCACTCATGGAGATGGCCTGCAACAGCCTCCACACTTCCATTACACACATTTCATTCTGGCAGCATAGTAAAGGATCACTATATGAGCATGCAGCCATGCTCAAAATGTCAGGGCAGTGGGTAAAATGGGAGGAACACAGATTTTGAGTCACCAAGGTGGTTCAGAAAAACAGCCCCCCTCGTTTCCCACTCAAGGAGATGGACTGCAACAGCCTCCACACTTCCATTACACACATTTCATTCTGGCAGCATAGTAAAGGATCACTATATGAGCATGCAGCCATGCTCAAAATGTCAGGGCAGTGGGTAAAATGGGAGGAACACAGATTTTGAGCCACCAAGGTGGTTCAGCAAAACAGCCCCCCTCGTTTCCCACTCATGGAGATGGCCTGCAACAGCCTCCACACTTCCATTACACACATTTCATTCTGGCAGCATAGTAAAGGATCACTATATGAGCATGCAGCCATGCTCAAAATGTCAGGGCAGTGGGTAAAATGGGAGGAACACAGATTTTGAGCCACCAAGGTGGTTCAGTAAAACAGCCCCCCTCGTTTCCCACTCAAGGAGATGGACTGCAACAGCCTCCACACTTCCATTACACACATTTCATTCTGGCAGCATAGTAAAGGATCACTATATGAGCATGCAGCCATGCTCAAAATGTCAGGGCAGTGGGTAAAATGGGAGGAACACAGATTTTGAGTCACCAAGGTGGTTCAGAAAAACAGCCCCCCTCGTTTCCCACTCAAAGAGATGGCCTGCAACAGCCTCCACACTTCCATTACACACATTTCATTCTGGCAGCATAGTAAAGGATCACTATATGAGCATGCAGCCATGCTCAAAATGTCAGGGCAGTGGGTAAAATGGGAGGAACACAGATTTTGAGCCACCAAGGTGGTTCAGTAAAACAGCCCCCCTCGTTTCCCACTCAAGGAGATGGACTGCAACAGCCTCCACACTTCCATTACACACATTTCATTCTGGCAGCATAGTAAAGGATCACTATATGAGCATGCAGCCATGCTCAAAATGTCAGGGCAGTGGGTAAAATGGGAGGAACACAGATTTTGAGCCACTTAGGTGGTTCAGCAAAACAGCCCCCCTCGTTTCCCACTCATGGAGATGGCCTGCAACAGCCTCCACACTTCCAGGACACACATTTCATTCTGGCAGCATAGTAAAGGATCACTATATGAGCATGCAGCCATGCTCAAAATGTCAGGGCAGTGGGTAAAATGGGAGGAACACAGATTTTGAGCCACCAAGGTGGTTCAGTAAAACATCCCCCCTCGTTTCCCACTCAAGGAGATGGACTGCAACAGCCTCCACACTTCCATTACACACATTTCATTCTGGCAGCATAGTAAAGGATCACTATATGAGCATGCAGCCATGCTCAAAATGTCAGGGCAGTGGGTAAAATGGGAGGAACACAGATTTTGAGCCACCAAGGTGGTTCAGTAAAACAGCCCCCCTCGTTTCCCACTCAAGGAGATGGACTGCAACAGCCTCCACACTTCCATTACACACATTTCATTCTGGCAGCATAGTAAAGGATCACTATATGAGCATGCAGCCATGCTCAAAATGTCAGGGCAGTGGGTAAAATGGGAGGAACACAGATTTTGAGTCACCAAGGTGGTTCAGAAAAACAGCCCCCCTCGTTTCCCACTCATGGAGATGGCCTGCAACAGCCTCCACACTTCCAGGACACACATTTCATTCTGGCAGCATAGTAACGGATCACTATATGAGCATGCAGCCATGCTCAAAATGTCAGGGCAGTGGGTAAAATGGGAGGAACACAGATTTTGAGCCACCAAGGTGGTTCAGTAAAACATCCCCCCTCGTTTCCCACTCAAGGAGATGGCCTGCAACAGCCTCCACACTTCCATTACACACATTTCATTCTGGCAGCATAGTAAAGGATCACTATATGAGCATGCAGCCATGCTCAAAATGTCAGGGCAGTGGGTAAAATGGGAGGAACACAGATTTTGAGTCACCAAGGTGGTTCAGAAAAACAGCCCCCCTCGTTTCCCACTCATGGAGATGGCCTGCAACAGCCTCCACACTTCCAGGACACACATTTCATTCTGGCAGCATAGTAAAGGATCACTATATGAGCATGCAGCCATGCTCAAAATGTCAGGGCAGTGGGTAAAATGGGAGGAACACAGATTTTGAGCCACCAGGGTGGTTCAGCAAAACAGCCCCCCTCGTTTCCCACTCATGGAGATGGCCTGCAACAGCCTCCACACTTCCATTACACACATTTCATTCTGGCAGCATAGTAAAGGATCACTATATGAGCATGCAGCCATGCTCAAAATGTCAGGGCAGTGGGTAAAATGGGAGGAACACAGATTTTGAGCCACCAAGGTGGTTCAGAAAAACAGCCCCCCTCGTTTCCCACTCAAGGAGATGGACTGCAACAGCCTCCACACTTCCATTACACACATTTCATTCTGGCAGCATAGTAAAGGATCACTATATGAGCATGCAGCCATGCTCAAAATGTCAGGGCAGTGGGTAAAATGGGAGGAACACAGATTTTGAGCCACCAAGGTGGTTCAGTAAAACATCCCCCCTCGTTTCCCACTCAAGGAGATGGACTGCAACAGCCTCCACACTTCCATTACACACATTTCATTCTGGCAGCATAGTAAAGGATCACTATATGAGCATGCAGCCATGCTCAAAATGTCAGGGCAGTGGGTAAAATGGGAGGAACACAGATTTTGAGTCACCAAGGTGGTTCAGAAAAACAGCCCCCCTCGTTTCCCACTCATGGAGATGGCCTGCAACAGCCTCCACACTTCCAGGACACACATTTCATTCTGGCAGCATAGTAAAGGATCACTATATGAGCATGCAGCCATGCTCAAAATGTCAGGGCAGTGGGTAAAATGGGAGGAACACAGATTTTGAGCCACCAAGGTGGTTCAGTAAAACATCCCCCCTCGTTTCCCACTCAAGGAGATGGCCTGCAACAGCCTCCACACTTCCATTACACACATTTCATTCTGGCAGCATAGTAAAGGATCACTATATGAGCATGCAGCCATGCTCAAAATGTCAGGGCAGTGGGTAAAATGGGAGGAACACAGATTTTGAGCCACCAAGGTGGTTCAGTAAAACATCCCCCCTCGTTTCCCACTCAAGGAGATGGCCTGCAACAGCCTCCACACTTCCATTACACACATTTCATTCTGGCAGCATAGTAAAGGATCACTATATGAGCATGCAGCCATGCTCAAAATGTCAGGGCAGTGGGTAAAATGGGAGGAACACAGATTTTGAGCCACCAAGGTGGTTCAGTAAAACAGCCCCCCTCGTTTCCCACTCAAGGAGATGGACTGCAACAGCCTCCACACTTCCATTACACACATTTCATTCTGGCAGCATAGTAAAGGATCACTATATGAGCATGCAGCCATGCTCAAAATGTCAGGGCAGTGGGTAAAATGGGAGGAACACAGATTTTGAGTCACCAAGGTGGTTCAGTAAAACATCCCCCCTCGTTTCCCACTCATGGAGATGGCCTGCAACAGCCTCCACACTTCCATTACACACATTTCATTCTGGCAGCATAGTAAAGGATCACTATATGAGCATGCAGCCATGCTCAAAATGTCAGGGCAGTGGGTAAAATGGGAGGAACACAGATTTTGAGCCACCAAGGTGGTTCAGTAAAACAGCCCCCCTCGTTTCCCACTCAAGGAGATGGACTGCAACAGCCTCCACACTTCCATTACACACATTTCATTCTGGCAGCATAGTAAAGGATCACTATATGAGCATGCAGCCATGCTCAAAATGTCAGGGCAGTGGGTAAAATGGGAGGAACACAGATTTTGAGTCACCAAGGTGGTTCAGAAAAACAGCCCCCCTCGTTTCCCACTCAAAGAGATGGCCTGCAACAGCCTCCACACTTCCATTACACACATTTCATTCTGGCAGCATAGTAAAGGATCACTATATGAGCATGCAGCCATGCTCAAAATGTCAGGGCAGTGGGTAAAATGGGAGGAACACAGATTTTGAGCCACCAAGGTGGTTCAGTAAAACAGCCCCCCTCGTTTCCCACTCAAGGAGATGGACTGCAACAGCCTCCACACTTCCATTACACACATTTCATTCTGGCAGCATAGTAAAGGATCACTATATGAGCATGCAGCCATGCTCAAAATGTCAGGGCAGTGGGTAAAATGGGAGGAACACAGATTTTGAGCCACTTAGGTGGTTCAGCAAAACAGCCCCCCTCGTTTCCCACTCATGGAGATGGCCTGCAACAGCCTCCACACTTCCAGGACACACATTTCATTCTGGCAGCATAGTAAAGGATCACTATATGAGCATGCAGCCATGCTCAAAATGTCAGGGCAGTGGGTAAAATGGGAGGAACACAGATTTTGAGCCACTTAGGTGGTTCAGCAAAACAGCCCCCCTCGTTTCCCACTCATGGAGATGGCCTGCAACAGCCTCCACACTTCCATTACACACATTTCATTCTGGCAGCATAGTAAAGGATCACTATATGAGCATGCAGCCATGCTCAAAATGTCAGGGCAGTGGGTAAAATGGGAGGAACACAGATTTTGAGCCACCAAGGTGGTTCAGTAAAACATCCCCCCTCGTTTCCCACTCAAGGAGATGGCCTGCAACAGCCTCCACACTTCCATTACACACATTTCATTCTGGCAGCATAGTAAAGGATCACTATATGAGCATGCAGCCATGCTCAAAATGTCAGGGCAGTGGGTAAAATGGGAGGAACACAGATTTTGAGCCACCAAGGTGGTTCAGTAAAACAGCCCCCCTCGTTTCCCACTCAAGGAGATGGACTGCAACAGCCTCCACACTTCCATTACACACATTTCATTCTGGCAGCATAGTAAAGGATCACTATATGAGCATGCAGCCATGCTCAAAATGTCAGGGCAGTGGGTAAAATGGGAGGAACACAGATTTTGAGTCACCAAGGTGGTTCAGAAAAACAGCCCCCCTCGTTTCCCACTCATGGAGATGGCCTGCAACAGCCTCCACACTTCCAGGACACACATTTCATTCTGGCAGCATAGTAAAGGATCACTATATGAGCATGCAGCCATGCTCAAAATGTCAGGGCAGTGGGTAAAATGGGAGGAACACAGATTTTGAGCCACCAAGGTGGTTCAGCAAAACAGCCCCCCTCGTTTCCCACTCATGGAGATGGCCTGCAACAGCCTCCACACTTCCATTACACACATTTCATTCTGGCAGCATAGTAAAGGATCACTATATGAGCATGCAGCCATGCTCAAAATGTCAGGGCAGTGGGTAAAATGGGAGGAACACAGATTTTGAGTCACCAAGGTGGTTCAGAAAAACAGCCCCCCTCGTTTCCCACTCAAGGAGATGGACTGCAACAGCCTCCACACTTCCATTACACACATTTCATTCTGGCAGCATAGTAAAGGATCACTATATGAGCATGCAGCCATGCTCAAAATGTCAGGGCAGTGGGTAAAATGGGAGGAACACAGATTTTGAGCCACCAAGGTGGTTCAGCAAAACAGCCCCCCTCGTTTCCCACTCATGGAGATGGCCTGCAACAGCCTCCACACTTCCATTACACACATTTCATTCTGGCAGCATAGTAAAGGATCACTATATGAGCATGCAGCCATGCTCAAAATGTCAGGGCAGTGGGTAAAATGGGAGGAACACAGATTTTGAGCCACCAAGGTGGTTCAGTAAAACAGCCCCCCTCGTTTCCCACTCAAGGAGATGGACTGCAACAGCCTCCACACTTCCATTACACACATTTCATTCTGGCAGCATAGTAAAGGATCACTATATGAGCATGCAGCCATGCTCAAAATGTCAGGGCAGTGGGTAAAATGGGAGGAACACAGATTTTGAGTCACCAAGGTGGTTCAGAAAAACAGCCCCCCTCGTTTCCCACTCAAAGAGATGGCCTGCAACAGCCTCCACACTTCCATTACACACATTTCATTCTGGCAGCATAGTAAAGGATCACTATATGAGCATGCAGCCATGCTCAAAATGTCAGGGCAGTGGGTAAAATGGGAGGAACACAGATTTTGAGCCACCAAGGTGGTTCAGTAAAACAGCCCCCCTCGTTTCCCACTCAAGGAGATGGACTGCAACAGCCTCCACACTTCCATTACACACATTTCATTCTGGCAGCATAGTAAAGGATCACTATATGAGCATGCAGCCATGCTCAAAATGTCAGGGCAGTGGGTAAAATGGGAGGAACACAGATTTTGAGCCACTTAGGTGGTTCAGCAAAACAGCCCCCCTCGTTTCCCACTCATGGAGATGGCCTGCAACAGCCTCCACACTTCCAGGACACACATTTCATTCTGGCAGCATAGTAAAGGATCACTATATGAGCATGCAGCCATGCTCAAAATGTCAGGGCAGTGGGTAAAATGGGAGGAACACAGATTTTGAGCCACCAAGGTGGTTCAGTAAAACATCCCCCCTCGTTTCCCACTCAAGGAGATGGACTGCAACAGCCTCCACACTTCCATTACACACATTTCATTCTGGCAGCATAGTAAAGGATCACTATATGAGCATGCAGCCATGCTCAAAATGTCAGGGCAGTGGGTAAAATGGGAGGAACACAGATTTTGAGCCACCAAGGTGGTTCAGTAAAACAGCCCCCCTCGTTTCCCACTCAAGGAGATGGACTGCAACAGCCTCCACACTTCCATTACACACATTTCATTCTGGCAGCATAGTAAAGGATCACTATATGAGCATGCAGCCATGCTCAAAATGTCAGGGCAGTGGGTAAAATGGGAGGAACACAGATTTTGAGTCACCAAGGTGGTTCAGAAAAACAGCCCCCCTCGTTTCCCACTCATGGAGATGGCCTGCAACAGCCTCCACACTTCCAGGACACACATTTCATTCTGGCAGCATAGTAACGGATCACTATATGAGCATGCAGCCATGCTCAAAATGTCAGGGCAGTGGGTAAAATGGGAGGAACACAGATTTTGAGCCACCAAGGTGGTTCAGTAAAACATCCCCCCTCGTTTCCCACTCAAGGAGATGGCCTGCAACAGCCTCCACACTTCCATTACACACATTTCATTCTGGCAGCATAGTAAAGGATCACTATATGAGCATGCAGCCATGCTCAAAATGTCAGGGCAGTGGGTAAAATGGGAGGAACACAGATTTTGAGCCACCAAGGTGGTTCAGTAAAACAGCCCCCCTCGTTTCCCACTCAAGGAGATGGACTGCAACAGCCTCCACACTTCCATTACACACATTTCATTCTGGCAGCATAGTAAAGGATCACTATATGAGCATGCAGCCATGCTCAAAATGTCAGGGCAGTGGGTAAAATGGGAGGAACACAGATTTTGAGTCACCAAGGTGGTTCAGAAAAACAGCCCCCCTCGTTTCCCACTCATGGAGATGGCCTGCAACAGCCTCCACACTTCCAGGACACACATTTCATTCTGGCAGCATAGTAAAGGATCACTATATGAGCATGCAGCCATGCTCAAAATGTCAGGGCAGTGGGTAAAATGGGAGGAACACAGATTTTGAGCCACCAAGGTGGTTCAGCAAAACAGCCCCCCTCGTTTCCCACTCATGGAGATGGCCTGCAACAGCCTCCACACTTCCATTACACACATTTCATTCTGGCAGCATAGTAAAGGATCACTATATGAGCATGCAGCCATGCTCAAAATGTCAGGGCAGTGGGTAAAATGGGAGGAACACAGATTTTGAGTCACCAAGGTGGTTCAGAAAAACAGCCCCCCTCGTTTCCCACTCAAGGAGATGGACTGCAACAGCCTCCACACTTCCATTACACACATTTCATTCTGGCAGCATAGTAAAGGATCACTATATGAGCATGCAGCCATGCTCAAAATGTCAGGGCAGTGGGTAAAATGGGAGGAACACAGATTTTGAGCCACCAAGGTGGTTCAGCAAAACAGCCCCCCTCGTTTCCCACTCATGGAGATGGCCTGCAACAGCCTCCACACTTCCATTACACACATTTCATTCTGGCAGCATAGTAAAGGATCACTATATGAGCATGCAGCCATGCTCAAAATGTCAGGGCAGTGGGTAAAATGGGAGGAACACAGATTTTGAGCCACCAAGGTGGTTCAGTAAAACAGCCCCCCTCGTTTCCCACTCAAGGAGATGGACTGCAACAGCCTCCACACTTCCATTACACACATTTCATTCTGGCAGCATAGTAAAGGATCACTATATGAGCATGCAGCCATGCTCAAAATGTCAGGGCAGTGGGTAAAATGGGAGGAACACAGATTTTGAGTCACCAAGGTGGATCAGAAAAACAGCCCCCCTCGTTTCCCACTCAAAGAGATGGCCTGCAACAGCCTCCACACTTCCATTACACACATTTCATTCTGGCAGCATAGTAAAGGATCACTATATGAGCATGCAGCCATGCTCAAAATGTCAGGGCAGTGGGTAAAATGGGAGGAACACAGATTTTGAGCCACCAAGGTGGTTCAGTAAAACAGCCCCCCTCGTTTCCCACTCAAGGAGATGGACTGCAACAGCCTCCACACTTCCATTACACACATTTCATTCTGGCAGCATAGTAAAGGATCACTATATGAGCATGCAGCCATGCTCAAAATGTCAGGGCAGTGGGTAAAATGGGAGGAACACAGATTTTGAGCCACCAAGGTGGTTCAGTAAAACAGCCCCCCTCGTTTCCCACTCAAGGAGATGGACTGCAACAGCCTCCACACTTCCATTACACACATTTCATTCTGGCAGCATAGTAAAGGATCACTATATGAGCATGCAGCCATGCTCAAAATGTCAGGGCAGTGGGTAAAATGGGAGGAACACAGATTTTGAGTCACCAAGGTGGATCAGAAAAACAGCCCCCCTCGTTTCCCACTCAAAGAGATGGCCTGCAACAGCCTCCACACTTCCATTACACACATTTCATTCTGGCAGCATAGTAAAGGATCACTATATGAGCATGCAGCCATGCTCAAAATGTCAGGGCAGTGGGTAAAATGGGAGGAACACAGATTTTGAGCCACCAAGGTGGTTCAGTAAAACAGCCCCCCTCGTTTCCCACTCAAGGAGATGGACTGCAACAGCCTCCACACTTCCATTACACACATTTCATTCTGGCAGCATAGTAAAGGATCACTATATGAGCATGCAGCCATGCTCAAAATGTCAGGGCAGTGGGTAAAATGGGAGGAACACAGATTTTGAGCCACTTAGGTGGTTCAGCAAAACAGCCCCCCTCGTTTCCCACTCATGGAGATGGCCTGCAACAGCCTCCACACTTCCAGGACACACATTTCATTCTGGCAGCATAGTAAAGGATCACTATATGAGCATGCAGCCATGCTCAAAATGTCAGGGCAGTGGGTAAAATGGGAGGAACACAGATTTTGAGCCACCAAGGTGGTTCAGTAAAACATCCCCCCTCGTTTCCCACTCAAGGAGATGGACTGCAACAGCCTCCACACTTCCATTACACACATTTCATTCTGGCAGCATAGTAAAGGATCACTACATGAGCATGCAGCCATGCTCAAAATGTCAGGGCAGTGGGTAAAATGGGAGGAACACAGATTTTGAGCCACCAAGGTGGTTCAGTAAAACAGCCCCCCTCGTTTCCCACTCAAGGAGATGGACTGCAACAGCCTCCACACTTCCATTACACACATTTCATTCTGGCAGCATAGTAAAGGATCACTATATGAGCATGCAGCCATGCTCAAAATGTCAGGGCAGTGGGTAAAATGGGAGGAACACAGATTTTGAGTCACCAAGGTGGTTCAGAAAAACAGCCCCCCTCGTTTCCCACTCATGGAGATGGCCTGCAACAGCCTCCACACTTCCAGGACACACATTTCATTCTGGCAGCATAGTAACGGATCACTATATGAGCATGCAGCCATGCTCAAAATGTCAGGGCAGTGGGTAAAATGGGAGGAACACAGATTTTGAGCCACCAAGGTGGTTCAGTAAAACATCCCCCCTCGTTTCCCACTCAAGGAGATGGCCTGCAACAGCCTCCACACTTCCATTACACACATTTCATTCTGGCAGCATAGTAAAGGATCACTATATGAGCATGCAGCCATGCTCAAAATGTCAGGGCAGTGGGTAAAATGGGAGGAACACAGATTTTGAGTCACCAAGGTGGTTCAGAAAAACAGCCCCCCTCGTTTCCCACTCAAGGAGATGGACTGCAACAGCCTCCACACTTCCATTACACACATTTCATTCTGGCAGCATAGTAAAGGATCACTATATGAGCATGCAGCCATGCTCAAAATGTCAGGGCAGTGGGTAAAATGGGAGGAACACAGATTTTGAGCCACCAAGGTGGTTCAGCAAAACAGCCCCCCTCGTTTCCCACTCATGGAGATGGCCTGCAACAGCCTCCACACTTCCATTACACACATTTCATTCTGGCAGCATAGTAAAGGATCACTATATGAGCATGCATCCATGCTCAAAATGTCAGGGCAGTGGGTAAAATGGGAGGAACACAGATTTTGAGCCACCAAGGTGGTTCAGTAAAACATCCCCCCTCGTTTCCCACTCAAGGAGATGGCCTGCAACAGCCTCCACACTTCCATTACACACATTTCATTCTGGCAGCATAGTAAAGGATCACTATATGAGCATGCAGCCATGCTCAAAATGTCAGGGCAGTGGGTAAAATGGGAGGAACACAGATTTTGAGCCACCAAGGTGGTTCAGTAAAACATCCCCCCTCGTTTCCCACTCAAGGAGATGGACTGCAACAGCCTCCACACTTCCATTACACACATTTCATTCTGGCAGCATAGTAAAGGATCACTATATGAGCATGCAGCCATGCTCAAAATGTCAGGGCAGTGGGTAAAATGGGAGGAACACAGATTTTGAGTCACCAAGGTGGTTCAGAAAAACAGCCCCCCTCGTTTCCCACTCATGGAGATGGCCTGCAACAGCCTCCACACTTCCAGGACACACATTTCATTCTGGCAGCATAGTAAAGGATCACTATATGAGCATGCAGCCATGCTCAAAATGTCAGGGCAGTGGGTAAAATGGGAGGAACACAGATTTTGAGCCACCAAGGTGGTTCAGTAAAACATCCCCCCTCGTTTCCCACTCAAGGAGATGGCCTGCAACAGCCTCCACACTTCCATTACACACATTTCATTCTGGCAGCATAGTAAAGGATCACTATATGAGCATGCAGCCATGCTCAAAATGTCAGGGCAGTGGGTAAAATGGGAGGAACACAGATTTTGAGTCACCAAGGTGGTTCAGAAAAACAGCCCCCCTCGTTTCCCACTCAAGGAGATGGACTGCAACAGCCTCCACACTTCCATTACACACATTTCATTCTGGCAGCATAGTAAAGGATCACTATATGAGCATGCAGCCATGCTCAAAATGTCAGGGCAGTGGGTAAAATGGGAGGAACACAGATTTTGAGCCACCAAGGTGGTTCAGCAAAACAGCCCCCCTCGTTTCCCACTCATGGAGATGGCCTGCAACAGCCTCCACACTTCCATTACACACATTTCATTCTGGCAGCATAGTAAAGGATCACTATATGAGCATGCAGCCATGCTCAAAATGTCAGGGCAGTGGGTAAAATGGGAGGAACACAGATTTTGAGCCACCAAGGTGGTTCAGTAAAACAGCCCCCCTCGTTTCCCACTCAAGGAGATGGACTGCAACAGCCTCCACACTTCCATTACACACATTTCATTCTGGCAGCATAGTAAAGGATCACTATATGAGCATGCAGCCATGCTCAAAATGTCAGGGCAGTGGGTAAAATGGGAGGAACACAGATTTTGAGCCACTTAGGTGGTTCAGCAAAACAGCCCCCCTCGTTTCCCACTCATGGAGATGGCCTGCAACAGCCTCCACACTTCCAGGACACACATTTCATTCTGGCAGCATAGTAACGGATCACTATATGAGCATGCAGCCATGCTCAAAATGTCAGGGCAGTGGGTAAAATGGGAGGAACACAGATTTTGAGCCACCAAGGTGGTTCAGTAAAACATCCCCCCTCGTTTCCCACTCAAGGAGATGGACTGCAACAGCCTCCACACTTCCATTACACACATTTCATTCTGGCAGCATAGTAAAGGATCACTATATGAGCATGCAGCCATGCTCAAAATGTCAGGGCAGTGGGTAAAATGGGAGGAACACAGATTTTGAGCCACCAAGGTGGTTCAGTAAAACAGCCCCCCTCGTTTCCCACTCAAGGAGATGGACTGCAACAGCCTCCACACTTCCATTACACACATTTCATTCTGGCAGCATAGTAAAGGATCACTATATGAGCATGCAGCCATGCTCAAAATGTCAGGGCAGTGGGTAAAATGGGAGGAACACAGATTTTGAGTCACCAAGGTGGTTCAGAAAAACAGCCCCCCTCGTTTCCCACTCATGGAGATGGCCTGCAACAGCCTCCACACTTCCAGGACACACATTTCATTCTGGCAGCATAGTAAAGGATCACTATATGAGCATGCAGCCATGCTCAAAATGTCAGGGCAGTGGGTAAAATGGGAGGAACACAGATTTTGAGCCACCAAGGTGGTTCAGCAAAACAGCCCCCCTCGTTTCCCACTCATGGAGATGGCCTGCAACAGCCTCCACACTTCCATTACACACATTTCATTCTGGCAGCATAGTAAAGGATCACTATATGAGCATGCAGCCATGCTCAAAATGTCAGGGCAGTGGGTAAAATGGGAGGAACACAGATTTTGAGTCACCAAGGTGGTTCAGAAAAACAGCCCCCCTCGTTTCCCACTCAAGGAGATGGACTGCAACAGCCTCCACACTTCCATTACACACATTTCATTCTGGCAGCATAGTAAAGGATCACTATATGAGCATGCAGCCATGCTCAAAATGTCAGGGCAGTGGGTAAAATGGGAGGAACACAGATTTTGAGCCACCAAGGTGGTTCAGCAAAACAGCCCCCCTCGTTTCCCACTCATGGAGATGGCCTGCAACAGCCTCCACACTTCCATTACACACATTTCATTCTGGCAGCATAGTAAAGGATCACTATATGAGCATGCAGCCATGCTCAAAATGTCAGGGCAGTGGGTAAAATGGGAGGAACACAGATTTTGAGCCACCAAGGTGGTTCAGTAAAACAGCCCCCCTCGTTTCCCACTCAAGGAGATGGACTGCAACAGCCTCCACACTTCCATTACACACATTTCATTCTGGCAGCATAGTAAAGGATCACTATATGAGCATGCAGCCATGCTCAAAATGTCAGGGCAGTGGGTAAAATGGGAGGAACACAGATTTTGAGTCACCAAGGTGGATCAGAAAAACAGCCCCCCTCGTTTCCCACTCAAAGAGATGGCCTGCAACAGCCTCCACACTTCCATTACACACATTTCATTCTGGCAGCATAGTAAAGGATCACTATATGAGCATGCAGCCATGCTCAAAATGTCAGGGCAGTGGGTAAAATGGGAGGAACACAGATTTTGAGCCACCAAGGTGGTTCAGTAAAACAGCCCCCCTCGTTTCCCACTCAAGGAGATGGACTGCAACAGCCTCCACACTTCCATTACACACATTTCATTCTGGCAGCATAGTAAAGGATCACTATATGAGCATGCAGCCATGCTCAAAATGTCAGGGCAGTGGGTAAAATGGGAGGAACACAGATTTTGAGCCACCAAGGTGGTTCAGTAAAACAGCCCCCCTCGTTTCCCACTCAAGGAGATGGACTGCAACAGCCTCCACACTTCCATTACACACATTTCATTCTGGCAGCATAGTAAAGGATCACTATATGAGCATGCAGCCATGCTCAAAATGTCAGGGCAGTGGGTAAAATGGGAGGAACACAGATTTTGAGTCACCAAGGTGGATCAGAAAAACAGCCCCCCTCGTTTCCCACTCAAAGAGATGGCCTGCAACAGCCTCCACACTTCCATTACACACATTTCATTCTGGCAGCATAGTAAAGGATCACTATATGAGCATGCAGCCATGCTCAAAATGTCAGGGCAGTGGGTAAAATGGGAGGAACACAGATTTTGAGCCACCAAGGTGGTTCAGTAAAACAGCCCCCCTCGTTTCCCACTCAAGGAGATGGACTGCAACAGCCTCCACACTTCCATTACACACATTTCATTCTGGCAGCATAGTAAAGGATCACTATATGAGCATGCAGCCATGCTCAAAATGTCAGGGCAGTGGGTAAAATGGGAGGAACACAGATTTTGAGCCACTTAGGTGGTTCAGCAAAACAGCCCCCCTCGTTTCCCACTCATGGAGATGGCCTGCAACAGCCTCCACACTTCCAGGACACACATTTCATTCTGGCAGCATAGTAAAGGATCACTATATGAGCATGCAGCCATGCTCAAAATGTCAGGGCAGTGGGTAAAATGGGAGGAACACAGATTTTGAGCCACCAAGGTGGTTCAGTAAAACATCCCCCCTCGTTTCCCACTCAAGGAGATGGACTGCAACAGCCTCCACACTTCCATTACACACATTTCATTCTGGCAGCATAGTAAAGGATCACTACATGAGCATGCAGCCATGCTCAAAATGTCAGGGCAGTGGGTAAAATGGGAGGAACACAGATTTTGAGCCACCAAGGTGGTTCAGTAAAACAGCCCCCCTCGTTTCCCACTCAAGGAGATGGACTGCAACAGCCTCCACACTTCCATTACACACATTTCATTCTGGCAGCATAGTAAAGGATCACTATATGAGCATGCAGCCATGCTCAAAATGTCAGGGCAGTGGGTAAAATGGGAGGAACACAGATTTTGAGTCACCAAGGTGGTTCAGAAAAACAGCCCCCCTCGTTTCCCACTCATGGAGATGGCCTGCAACAGCCTCCACACTTCCAGGACACACATTTCATTCTGGCAGCATAGTAACGGATCACTATATGAGCATGCAGCCATGCTCAAAATGTCAGGGCAGTGGGTAAAATGGGAGGAACACAGATTTTGAGCCACCAAGGTGGTTCAGTAAAACATCCCCCCTCGTTTCCCACTCAAGGAGATGGCCTGCAACAGCCTCCACACTTCCAT
Source organism: Limnomonas spitsbergensis (assembly GCA_037349105.1). Taxonomy (NCBI): domain Eukaryota; kingdom Viridiplantae; phylum Chlorophyta; class Chlorophyceae; order Chlamydomonadales; genus Limnomonas; species Limnomonas spitsbergensis. The sequence continues at coordinate 15,524 of JAYJMM010000005.1, read as the reverse complement.
TACACACATTTCATTCTGGCAGCATAGTAAAGGATCACTATATGAGCATGCAGCCATGCTCAAAATGTCAGGGCAGTGGGTAAAATGGGAGGAACACAGATTTTGAGTCACCAAGGTGGTTCAGAAAAACAGCCCCCCTCGTTTCCCACTCAAGGAGATGGACTGCAACAGCCTCCACACTTCCATTACACACATTTCATTCTGGCAGCATAGTAAAGGATCACTATATGAGCATGCAGCCATGCTCAAAATGTCAGGGCAGTGGGTAAAATGGGAGGAACACAGATTTTGAGCCACCAAGGTGGTTCAGCAAAACAGCCCCCCTCGTTTCCCACTCATGGAGATGGCCTGCAACAGCCTCCACACTTCCATTACACACATTTCATTCTGGCAGCATAGTAAAGGATCACTATATGAGCATGCATCCATGCTCAAAATGTCAGGGCAGTGGGTAAAATGGGAGGAACACAGATTTTGAGCCACCAAGGTGGTTCAGTAAAACATCCCCCCTCGTTTCCCACTCAAGGAGATGGCCTGCAACAGCCTCCACACTTCCATTACACACATTTCATTCTGGCAGCATAGTAAAGGATCACTATATGAGCATGCAGCCATGCTCAAAATGTCAGGGCAGTGGGTAAAATGGGAGGAACACAGATTTTGAGCCACCAAGGTGGTTCAGTAAAACATCCCCCCTCGTTTCCCACTCAAGGAGATGGACTGCAACAGCCTCCACACTTCCATTACACACATTTCATTCTGGCAGCATAGTAAAGGATCACTATATGAGCATGCAGCCATGCTCAAAATGTCAGGGCAGTGGGTAAAATGGGAGGAACACAGATTTTGAGTCACCAAGGTGGTTCAGAAAAACAGCCCCCCTCGTTTCCCACTCATGGAGATGGCCTGCAACAGCCTCCACACTTCCAGGACACACATTTCATTCTGGCAGCATAGTAAAGGATCACTATATGAGCATGCAGCCATGCTCAAAATGTCAGGGCAGTGGGTAAAATGGGAGGAACACAGATTTTGAGCCACCAAGGTGGTTCAGTAAAACATCCCCCCTCGTTTCCCACTCAAGGAGATGGCCTGCAACAGCCTCCACACTTCCATTACACACATTTCATTCTGGCAGCATAGTAAAGGATCACTATATGAGCATGCAGCCATGCTCAAAATGTCAGGGCAGTGGGTAAAATGGGAGGAACACAGATTTTGAGTCACCAAGGTGGTTCAGAAAAACAGCCCCCCTCGTTTCCCACTCAAGGAGATGGACTGCAACAGCCTCCACACTTCCATTACACACATTTCATTCTGGCAGCATAGTAAAGGATCACTATATGAGCATGCAGCCATGCTCAAAATGTCAGGGCAGTGGGTAAAATGGGAGGAACACAGATTTTGAGCCACCAAGGTGGTTCAGCAAAACAGCCCCCCTCGTTTCCCACTCATGGAGATGGCCTGCAACAGCCTCCACACTTCCATTACACACATTTCATTCTGGCAGCATAGTAAAGGATCACTATATGAGCATGCAGCCATGCTCAAAATGTCAGGGCAGTGGGTAAAATGGGAGGAACACAGATTTTGAGCCACCAAGGTGGTTCAGTAAAACAGCCCCCCTCGTTTCCCACTCAAGGAGATGGACTGCAACAGCCTCCACACTTCCATTACACACATTTCATTCTGGCAGCATAGTAAAGGATCACTATATGAGCATGCAGCCATGCTCAAAATGTCAGGGCAGTGGGTAAAATGGGAGGAACACAGATTTTGAGTCACCAAGGTGGTTCAGAAAAACAGCCCCCCTCGTTTCCCACTCAAAGAGATGGCCTGCAACAGCCTCCACACTTCCATTACACACATTTCATTCTGGCAGCATAGTAAAGGATCACTATATGAGCATGCAGCCATGCTCAAAATGTCAGGGCAGTGGGTAAAATGGGAGGAACACAGATTTTGAGCCACCAAGGTGGTTCAGTAAAACAGCCCCCCTCGTTTCCCACTCAAGGAGATGGACTGCAACAGCCTCCACACTTCCATTACACACATTTCATTCTGGCAGCATAGTAAAGGATCACTATATGAGCATGCAGCCATGCTCAAAATGTCAGGGCAGTGGGTAAAATGGGAGGAACACAGATTTTGAGTCACCAAGGTGGTTCAGAAAAACAGCCCCCCTCGTTTCCCACTCAAAGAGATGGCCTGCAACAGCCTCCACACTTCCATTACACACATTTCATTCTGGCAGCATAGTAAAGGATCACTATATGAGCATGCAGCCATGCTCAAAATGTCAGGGCAGTGGGTAAAATGGGAGGAACACAGATTTTGAGCCACCAAGGTGGTTCAGTAAAACAGCCCCCCTCGTTTCCCACTCAAGGAGATGGACTGCAACAGCCTCCACACTTCCATTACACACATTTCATTCTGGCAGCATAGTAAAGGATCACTATATGAGCATGCAGCCATGCTCAAAATGTCAGGGCAGTGGGTAAAATGGGAGGAACACAGATTTTGAGCCACTTAGGTGGTTCAGCAAAACAGCCCCCCTCGTTTCCCACTCATGGAGATGGCCTGCAACAGCCTCCACACTTCCAGGACACACATTTCATTCTGGCAGCATAGTAAAGGATCACTATATGAGCATGCAGCCATGCTCAAAATGTCAGGGCAGTGGGTAAAATGGGAGGAACACAGATTTTGAGCCACCAAGGTGGTTCAGTAAAACATCCCCCCTCGTTTCCCACTCAAGGAGATGGACTGCAACAGCCTCCACACTTCCATTACACACATTTCATTCTGGCAGCATAGTAAAGGATCACTATATGAGCATGCAGCCATGCTCAAAATGTCAGGGCAGTGGGTAAAATGGGAGGAACACAGATTTTGAGCCACCAAGGTGGTTCAGTAAAACAGCCCCCCTCGTTTCCCACTCAAGGAGATGGACTGCAACAGCCTCCACACTTCCATTACACACATTTCATTCTGGCAGCATAGTAAAGGATCACTATATGAGCATGCAGCCATGCTCAAAATGTCAGGGCAGTGGGTAAAATGGGAGGAACACAGATTTTGAGCCACCAAGGTGGTTCAGTAAAACAGCCCCCCTCGTTTCCCACTCAAGGAGATGGACTGCAACAGCCTCCACACTTCCATTACACACATTTCATTCTGGCAGCATAGTAAAGGATCACTATATGAGCATGCAGCCATGCTCAAAATGTCAGGGCAGTGGGTAAAATGGGAGGAACACAGATTTTGAGCCACTTAGGTGGTTCAGCAAAACAGCCCCCCTCGTTTCCCACTCATGGAGATGGCCTGCAACAGCCTCCACACTTCCAGGACACACATTTCATTCTGGCAGCATAGTAAAGGATCACTATATGAGCATGCAGCCATGCTCAAAATGTCAGGGCAGTGGGTAAAATGGGAGGAACACAGATTTTGAGTCACCAAGGTGGTTCAGAAAAACAGCCCCCCTCGTTTCCCACTCAAGGAGATGGACTGCAACAGCCTCCACACTTCCATTACACACATTTCATTCTGGCAGCATAGTAAAGGATCACTATATGAGCATGCAGCCATGCTCAAAATGTCAGGGCAGTGGGTAAAATGGGAGGAACACAGATTTTGAGCCACCAAGGTGGTTCAGCAAAACAGCCCCCCTCGTTTCCCACTCATGGAGATGGCCTGCAACAGCCTCCACACTTCCATTACACACATTTCATTCTGGCAGCATAGTAAAGGATCACTATATGAGCATGCATCCATGCTCAAAATGTCAGGGCAGTGGGTAAAATGGGAGGAACACAGATTTTGAGCCACCAAGGTGGTTCAGTAAAACATCCCCCCTCGTTTCCCACTCAAGGAGATGGCCTGCAACAGCCTCCACACTTCCATTACACACATTTCATTCTGGCAGCATAGTAAAGGATCACTATATGAGCATGCAGCCATGCTCAAAATGTCAGGGCAGTGGGTAAAATGGGAGGAACACAGATTTTGAGCCACCAAGGTGGTTCAGTAAAACATCCCCCCTCGTTTCCCACTCAAGGAGATGGACTGCAACAGCCTCCACACTTCCATTACACACATTTCATTCTGGCAGCATAGTAAAGGATCACTATATGAGCATGCAGCCATGCTCAAAATGTCAGGGCAGTGGGTAAAATGGGAGGAACACAGATTTTGAGTCACCAAGGTGGTTCAGAAAAACAGCCCCCCTCGTTTCCCACTCATGGAGATGGCCTGCAACAGCCTCCACACTTCCAGGACACACATTTCATTCTGGCAGCATAGTAAAGGATCACTATATGAGCATGCAGCCATGCTCAAAATGTCAGGGCAGTGGGTAAAATGGGAGGAACACAGATTTTGAGCCACCAAGGTGGTTCAATAAAACATCCCCCCTCGTTTCCCACTCAAGGAGATGGCCTGCAACAGCCTCCACACTTCCATTACACACATTTCATTCTGGCAGCATAGTAAAGGATCACTATATGAGCATGCAGCCATGCTCAAAATGTCAGGGCAGTGGGTAAAATGGGAGGAACACAGATTTTGAGTCACCAAGGTGGTTCAGAAAAACAACCCCCTTGTTTCCCACTCAAGGAGATGGACTGCAACAGCCTCCACACTTCCATTACACACATTTCATTCTGGCAGCATAGTAAAGGATCACTATATGAGCATGCAGCCATGCTCAAAATGTCAGGGCAGTGGGTAAAATGGGAGGAACACAGATTTTGAGCCACCAAGGTGGTTCAGCAAAACAGCCCCCCTCGTTTCCCACTCATGGAGATGGCCTGCAACAGCCTCCACACTTCCATTACACACATTTCATTCTGGCAGCATAGTAAAGGATCACTATATGAGCATGCAGCCATGCTCAAAATGTCAGGGCAGTGGGTAAAATGGGAGGAACACAGATTTTGAGCCACCAAGGTGGTTCAGTAAAACAGCCCCCCTCGTTTCCCACTCAAGGAGATGGACTGCAACAGCCTCCACACTTCCATTACACACATTTCATTCTGGCAGCATAGTAAAGGATCACTATATGAGCATGCAGCCATGCTCAAAATGTCAGGGCAGTGGGTAAAATGGGAGGAACACAGATTTTGAGTCACCAAGGTGGTTCAGAAAAACAGCCCCCCTCGTTTCCCACTCAAAGAGATGGCCTGCAACAGCCTCCACACTTCCATTACACACATTTCATTCTGGCAGCATAGTAAAGGATCACTATATGAGCATGCAGCCATGCTCAAAATGTCAGGGCAGTGGGTAAATGGGAGGAACACAGATTTTGAGCCACCAAGGTGGTTCAGTAAAACAGCCCCCCTCGTTTCCCACTCAAGGAGATGGACTGCAACAGCCTCCACACTTCCATTACACACATTTCATTCTGGCAGCATAGTAAAGGATCACTATATGAGCATGCAGCCATGCTCAAAATGTCAGGGCAGTGGGTAAAATGGGAGGAACACAGATTTTGAGCCACTTAGGTGGTTCAGCAAAACAGCCCCCCTCGTTTCCCACTCATGGAGATGGCCTGCAACAGCCTCCACACTTCCAGGACACACATTTCATTCTGGCAGCATAGTAAAGGATCACTATATGAGCATGCAGCCATGCTCAAAATGTCAGGGCAGTGGGTAAAATGGGAGGAACACAGATTTTGAGCCACCAAGGTGGTTCAGTAAAACATCCCCCCTCGTTTCCCACTCAAGGAGATGGCCTGCAACAGCCTCCACACTTCCATTACACACATTTCATTCTGGCAGCATAGTAAAGGATCACTATATGAGCATGCAGCCATGCTCAAAATGTCAGGGCAGTGGGTAAAATGGGAGGAACACAGATTTTGAGCCACCAAGGTGGTTCAGTAAAACAGCCCCCCTCGTTTCCCACTCAAGGAGATGGACTGCAACAGCCTCCACACTTCCATTACACACATTTCATTCTGGCAGCATAGTAAAGGATCACTATATGAGCATGCAGCCATGCTCAAAATGTCAGGGCAGTGGGTAAAATGGGAGGAACACAGATTTTGAGTCACCAAGGTGGTTCAGAAAAACAGCCCCCCTCGTTTCCCACTCAAGGAGATGGCCTGCAACAGCCTCCACACTTCCATTACACACATTTCATTCTGGCAGCATAGTAAAGGATCATTATATGAACATGCAGCCATGCTCAAAATGTCAGGGCAGTGGGTAAACTGGGAGGAACACAGATTTTGAGCCACTTAGGTGGTTCAGCAAAACAGCCCCCCTCGCTCCCACTCATGGAGATGGCTCTGCTTATCAACCACGCTGTCACACCTGAAAGTGTATGGCTGGCAAGTGAGCCATGCCTTGCCCGCTTGGGCTACCTTGGGCACACACTTGCGCCCCCCCTTGGACCCAACAGTCGTCGGCTTCTGAATGGCTGATTTCCGCTTTTGCCTCTGACGCTTTAGCGTGTCCTTCCTGGTCGGTGCGCGCTTGCGATGGATGGCATACATGGACTTTTCTCCGTGCTTCATTTATCTAAAAGGATGTATGACCCGGTTTAAAGGCAGGTAAGCCTCAGTAGGCCCGTCATTCCACTAAAAGAAAAGTGTGGACACTAAAATGACCAGCGTTAACCGGTAAACAGTAACTTTAGAGAACGTCTCAGCTCTGTTTGGCCACTACATCTCCTCTTAAACGAACCGTTTATGCGCCTTCTGTGGCGAGGCATACAAGGACAGCGACGATTCCTCTGCTTGGTCATACCCGAGACCAAAAAGAGCAATGGTGCATGCGTGCGTAGCTTGCGCTAAGCTTTACATATTAAAAAAGTATCAAAACAATATAATTAGGAGGACGTGGAGACGATAATTCAGGTTGGAGCCGGATCAGAGCGGGGATGGTGTGACGTTCACGTGGAAGGGCAAGGTGAGTGGGTGGCAACACCTACCGGTGACAGGCTGAAGGTGCCAGTTATGTTTTGAAGGTTAGGCAAACATATGGTTGGAGGCGAGGCAGATGTTGAAGTGGCGGTGTGCATGGGAAGGAGCAAGGGAGAATTCATGCATGAGAGCGGACATGGGGCACCAGGTACGAACATTCGGGCTCATGTATCATGCAGGTACATCATGGCCTTGTAATCCAGCTGCATCTTGGTTTCAAATTGGTGCTTCATTTGGGAAGCATTTCAGAAGACACAGGAAGAGAACAAACACATCGTTTGGTTGTGGAGCCTAAGCCCTTCAGACATGAAGAGATAATAGTGTGCACCTGCAAATGCGCATGAATGCGCAGGGGGGAGCGTTGAGCAGCCGGCAAAAAAAAAACTGTAGGGCTCCCGTCATGCTGCATGACTGCTGGGCTTAGCTGGAACCTGAAGCATGAGCACCTCTAGGGCTCCCGTCATGCTGCAGGATTGTTGGGCTTAGCTGGAACCTGAAGCATGAGCACCTTTAGGGCTACCGTGTTGTTGCAAGATTGCTGAGCTTAGCTGGAACCTGAAGCATGAGCACCTGTAGGGCTACCGTCATGTGACCCCCCAATTCAATGACACTAAACCTCTGGGCCCTGCTCAAAAAGGCGTGGCCGCATGTGTTAGTGTATTACATGATGCCCATGCAGTGCAACTGCCTTAGAGCTGCCTTAGAGCTAGAGGCTTTCAACTTAGGAGAAGAGGAGGGGTGAAGACTCGAATGTATGTTGCATGTTGGCAGCAGCATGGGAGCTGGGAAGGTGCATGGCGTCCTTGTAACTTCGCTGCCTACCCATCAAAGACCGTCGTTAATGTGCCGACCATACTCACAATACACACATTTCACCACCACAGCCCGCCTTCCTTGCCATAAATAACCCTTTCTAGTAGCTTTGTTTCACTGTCAACGTATCAATATGCAGACACATACCACCCCGTTGTGCCTTCCATCGCCGATTGTGGCAAATACAATTGCCGTCTCCCGGTTTACAGACCGCCCGGGTCTTTTCCTCGTTGCGAATCAAGCTTATCGGAACATTTTAGCTCCTCACGGGTTGTCGATTAAGGATTTGAGACGCTCGATTCGGTCGATCCGTCCGAGTCATGTACTACGCTGCACGGATGTTGCGAACCTGAAGAAGCTCGTTCGAATCAGAGCCATCCGCAATAGACACGGCGCTGTTATCATGATTTCTGTACAGGGCATTCAAGCCACGATTCGGCAGTCGTCCAAGCTGACATCTGACGATAAAGAAGTCTTGTGTGAAGCCCTAGGCGAATTGGCACCTCCGCCTTCATACGGGTCCATGATCATCAGGTGAGACTAGCCAGTTCAGACTAGCCTGTATTCTAAACCTGTTTATTCTGTACCTTCCTCATGTACCTATCATGCGTGCCCTGACCACCATACCTTGTATGCTCCATTCAGCCAAATGCAAGCAGCAGCGGGCTCGAGCAAGCGCATGCGGCCGACCACCATGCGGCCACCCAGCGATGAGTTGAAGCTGCCAAACACAATCCCTCCAATGCCTGTCAAGGAGAGCAGTGATGAGGAGATCAGTGATGAGGAAGACAATGGGTAAGTGATAAGCAGTACTAGACTGGATTGTGTAGTTGCTCAACCAAAGTGTTTTAGCCCAGATAGAGCTTGCATTTTTCCGCTTCCTGTCACATGATGAATGCCGGTCCGTGCACCCCTAATTAGATTAGGCAAGGACAACATACTTCCACCTCCCATCTGACCTTGAATCTTTTATTCAGAAAATTGCAAGCAACGGGCGCGAGGAAGCGCATGCGGCCCGCCAACGCTCATCCACCCAGCTTTGAGTTTGAGCTTTCCAACATCCCTCCTTCGATGCCTGCCAAGGAGAGCAATGATGAGGAGAACAGTGATAGTATTGACAATGGGTAAGTGATAATCATGACTAGGCTGGATTTCTGTACTTGCCCAAGCAGCATGATTGTTTTTGCCTGAGTCCATGTAGTGATCAATGTCCCCGGTCCGACCCCCGTTAGGTTGAATTTGGGACGCACTCCAAGCAAACACGTCATGCATGATGATGAGGAGCTTGAGGATGTGGATGCTGCCACACCTGGACTACACCCTCAACCATCACATACACCTGATCCTGCTGGGTAGGTTGATCAAAATATCTGTACAAACGTATTTCGCCCAAGCTCAAGCGTATGCCATGCAGAACCCTGTCCCCCAATCCTCTTTTAAGCGTATGCCCTGCACAACCCTGGCCCACAAACCTCTTTTAAGCGTATGCCCTGCAGAACCCTGCCCCACAAACCTCTTGTAAGCTTATGCCCTGGACCCTTTTCCTGCACCCTCATATAGGTTGGACAACGTACTTCCAGCAACCATCTATATTGACCTCTTCTCTTCCGATGAGGGAGAGCCAAACTATGTTGACACCGGCGGCTACACCGGTATCAACATGCATATTTCTGGAAATGTACCTCCACGTCATGTTTGGTACGTAATTGAAGTTGTGTCATTTATAATAAATCTCAATTTTAATCTGCATACCCTCAGCCACTGTCCCTTGTATGTGACAAATGAGCGGCATCTTCCCACATTCACCCTTGATTACATGTGAATGAAGGATACCATGCAGGTGCACATGCTTGGCTCCACCCTCACATGTTGCCTTGTGGGCCAAAACAGTTGCCTTCCCCTCATGGCTCTCTTTCACCTGCAGTTTGGGCAATGTGACACCCTCGTCCAGTGATGACAGCAGTGAGCCAGACACTTCTGATCCAGAGACATCAGATCATCCCGATGATATCAAGGTAGCATCCCATCGAGAACGTGGGGACAGCCAAAACAGAAGGTCAGTCCACATGACATTTTAGGATGTGTTCATGCCGTAGGGTCCAAATGAAGGGATTGTAGGAATCATGTGCTCATGTAGCTTTAGGTCCTCCCCCCCAATCAACACCCCCTTTCTCCCTCCCCAGCCTCCCACCCCTGCCTCTCACATGAGACCTGTCCCCCGTACTTCCCCCATGCCTCTCTAATGTTACTTGTCCATCCCATCCATGTTATGCAGTTTTTTTGTTGGGGACATGCCAGTGAACATGCCTCAAGTGGAGCTAACCTCGAAACAACATGCCATGAAGTACGGACTCAAGGGACACCAAGAGACTGCTAAGCTAACTTGTGAGATTGCCGAGTACGTTGAGTGGAACAACACTGCCATCCAGCTGGACCGTCCATGCGTGGCCCTCCAAACCACGACACTGGGCAAACATGAAGACCATCTGAGAGGTGAGATACAATCATATCCATATCCCATACTCTTAGGCCATGCTTGTATGAGAGTTAGTGTAAGGCCATGTGTGTAAGATGGTTTACTGTCGGGCCATGCTCGTACAAAGGTTTTTTGTCATGGTTGTATGCTCCCATGCCATGCTTCTATGAGGGTTTCATCTCTTGAATGACTGACCTTTTGGATGGCCTCCCCCCCCACACCTATTAGGTTATCTGGGCTTCATCGCCAACGTGCAAGACGTCAACCCCGAGACCTTGTCCTTGAATGTCTACAAGGACAAAGCGACATTCTTAGCCTTCATAGCCTACTTGAAGGCGCGGTCAGTTGGCCGGGACCACGTAGTTAAGCATGCATCCATATGCAGGCGTGTTTGCCAGTTCTTGTACCGGGGAACAGGCGATCTGCAGATGGGGGTCATGGACACCTGGTTAACCAATCTGCAGCGGCAGTTACTAGCCTCAATGCCCAAAACCCCGGTCAGTGAGATGCCCTATGGACCCGAGGTGTACCAGCACATCGACCATCTAGTGTCGCGTGCACGGCGGGCAATTGCATGGGATTCACAGCTGGATGATCTGACAAAGGTGGAGACAGCGTTCACAGTGCAGACAGCCCTCCTGGCCATGCTCATCACAGGATCACAAATCCCTCCGTGCCGGTGAGTGCATGATGGTCAGTGCTAAGGGTTTGATGGGTTTATAAATGCGGTGAACGTATGATTGCAGAAGCAAAAAGTATGATGATGAAGCCCGATTCCCACCTTGAAGCCTAATTCCCACCGTGCCCAAGCATGGGAAGCCTGATTCGCAAGCCCCCTTGCCTGAGAAGCCTGATTCCCACCTTGCCCTTGCTTCGTGAGCAACACATGTGATGATAAAGCCTGATTCCCACCCTGAAATCTGATTCCTACCATGAAACATGATTCCCACCTTGCTCACGAAGGTTGCATGTGTTGAAGACCCTTCAACACCCGAGATTTGTTGGCAAGGGACCGTGTCCTGGCCCAGACTGCTTACAGCCCACAAAATGCCTGGGGAACCATTTCGAGGTGGTCAAGCTGGATGCAACATTGGAGGAGGGACCAAAGCGAAAAATCATATACCGAGCCATTCACCACAAGGTAAGAACCCTGATTTATAAGACCAGCCATTTGTTAATTGCAGTGAAAGTAGATTCCCAGTCCATGCATTTGAATTTCTCCCTCATTATTAGTGTGTATGCCCTCCTTTACCCCCTCCCAGTCCATGCAGCTGTTTGGGCCCAAAGGATTAGTGTCCTTGCCCCCCTTGCCTCATCCCAGTCCAGGCAGCTGCTTTTCTCCATAACAAACAAAAAATGTTTGTGGGACCTCCTTTACCCCTCCCAGTCCATGCAGTTGTTTGGGCCCAAAGCATTAGTGCCCTTGCCCCCCCTTGCCACATCCCAGTCCAGGCAGCTGTTTTTCTCCATAACAATACGTGTTTGTGGGCCCTCCTTTACCCCTCCCAGTCCATGCAGCTGTTTGGGCCCAAAGGATTAGTGCCCTTGCCCCCCCTTGCCACATCCCAGTCCAGGCAGCTGTTTTTCTCCATAACAAAACGTGTTTGTGGGCCCTCCTTTACCCCTCCCAGTCCATGCAGCTTGTTGGGCCCAAAGCATTAGTGCCCTTGCCCCTTCTTGCCCCATCCCAGTCTAGGCAGCTGTTTTTCTCCATAACAATAAGTGTTTGTGGGCCCTCCTTTACCCCTCCCAGTCCATGCAGCTTGTTGGGCCCAAAGGATTAGTGCCCTTGCCCCCCCTTGCCACATCCCAGTCTAGGCAGCTGTTTTTCTCCATAACAAAACGTGTTTGTGGGCCCTCCTTTACCCCTCCCAGTCCATGCAGCTTGTTGGGCCCAAAGGATTAGTGCCCTTGCCCCCCCTTGCCACATCCCAGTCCAGGCAGCTGTTTTTCTCCATAACAAAACGTGTTTGTGGGCCCTCCTTTACCCCTCCCAGTCCATGCAGCTGTTTGGGCCCAAAGGATTAGTGCCCTTGCCCCCCCTTGCCACATCCCAGTCCAGGCAGCTGTTTTTCTCCATAACAAAACGTGTTTGTGGGCCCTCCTTTACCCCTCCCAGTCCATGCAGTTGTTTGGGCCCAAAGGATTAGTGCCCTTGCCCCCCCTTGCCACATCCCAGTCCAGGCAGCTGTTTTTCTCCAAAACAATACGTGTTTGTGGGCCCTCCTTTACCCCTCCCAGTCCATGCAGCTTGTTGGGCCCAAAGGATTAGTTCGCATGCCCCTCCTTGCCACATCCCAGTCCAGGCAGCTGTTTTTCTCCATAACAAAACGTGTTTGTGGGCCCTCCTTTACCCCTCCCAGTCCATGCAGCTGTTTGGGCCCAAAGGATTAGTGCCCTTGCCCCCCCTTGCCACATCCCAGTCTAGGCAGCTGTTTTTCTCCATAACAATACGTGTTTGTGGGCCCTCCTTTACCCCTCCCAGTCCATGCAGCTGTTTGGGCCCAAAGCATTAGTGCCCTTGCCCCTTCTTGCCCCATCCCAGTCCATGCAGCTATTTTTCTCCATAACAATAAGTGTTTGTGGGTCCTCCTTTACCCCTCCCAGTCCATGCAGCTGTTTGGGCCCAAAGGATTAGTGCCCTTGCCCCCCCTTGCCACATCCCAGTCCAGGCAGCTGTTTTTCTCCATAACAATAAGTGTTTGTGGGCCCTCCTTTACCCCTCCCAGTCCATGCAGCTGTTTGGGCCCAACGGATTAGTGCGCATGCCCCTCCTTGCCTCATCCCAGTCCAGGCAGCTGTTTTTCTCCATAACAATAAGTGTTTGTGGGCCCTCCTTTACCCCTCCCAGTCCATGCAGCTGCTTGGGCCCAAACCATTAGTGCCCATGCCCCTCCTTGCCTCATCCCAGTCCAGGCAGTTGAATATCTCCCTCAGGATTAGTGAGCAGACAGCTGAATAATATTGTGATGGGCAAAATAAGATATGCAAGAGAACAGTAGGCAGCAGGCATAAATGATACAGTGAACAAACATAATAATTGTGTACTTAAGTTGCCCTCGTTTCTTTGCTTACAGAACGACAGGCGAGGGTTTCAGCCAACCGAGCTCACACTACCGACAGGTAAGATTATTGCATTATTGTGCTGACCAAACTGCATGTGGTAAGCCTTTGGATCTTGCTGTCATAGTTTTTTGATGTAGCTGAATTGTAGCTGAGACAAGAAAAACATGTGAATCAATGATGCATCCCCTTCAACCCCTTCAACTGCTGAACATGTTGGCAATTATAATTCCCCTACCCTTATCACTGCCCTAAAGCCATGATGTCACCGTATTATATCCTAACTGGAATTTTGCTTGCCACACAGGGCCGCTTACAGAACTGCTCATGTTTCACATCAAGAAAGGCCACAAGCGCCTTGCGGTGTCATCCGAGACTTCTTTGTTTGTGTCACGAAAGGGCGTGGCCTTGAAAGACACAACATTTGTGAACTACTGGCGAATTCACATCCTGCGCAATGCCACCTTCCCATATTTCCCACCATCATGGGCTCGTCGCTTGTTCGTGCAGTCCTACACTGCAGCGGTTGGCCAGGATCCTGAGATGTGGGATGGATGCGCTGTGGTGAGTCATGCTGGGAGGGAAATCGAATTTTGGACAAAAACATATATTGATAATTCCCTTGCCTTGGCACTTGTCCCGGAGTTGGATACTTGGATGTATGTGGTTATGAGAAGCATGCATGACAGTTTGTTTAGCATGGCAGTGATATCTGACGTGACACCTCATGCACTGTGCAGGCTATGGGATCTAGCACCAAGACCTGGTGGAATCACTACGGTGCTCCCACAATGCGAAGACGTATCTCGCAGGCTGCCGTCGATAATCATGGGACATTCCAGACATTCATGGCCATGGCGAGCCATGACGAGCAATTTGAGGACGTTTAGAGACCTAGTCACTTCATACGCACGAGCGCCCATTGAGCATGAATGCGTAGCTTTATAGTGTCGTGCAGCCTGTAGGGGGGGTGACAGGGTCCATGCGCTTGCTCAAATATATGCGCGGTGATTGGTTTATTGAGACTAAGCGGTCTTTCGAGCTGACTAAGCCTAGTTTAGGGTTTAGGGTTTAGGGTTTAGGGTTTAGGGTTTAGGGTTTAGGGTTTAGGGTTTAGGGTTTAGGGTTTAGGGTTTAGGGTTTAGGGTTTAGGGTTTAGGGTTTATATGGGTATCTCCTCACTCCTCACCCCCTCAAAGGTTAACAGAATGACCTAAAAATTTGGTGATGTATCAAGCAAGGTACCACTATCACATACACAAAATTTAAGCAAATTTCCCCGAGGATTTTTGGAGTTATTAGGGTTACAAGAAGTTATGGCCTTTGGGACTTACTTGAGAAACATACCACTTCAATATGTCAATTTCAATGGTTTGATGTAATTAAGACAATGGCGTTTTTATAATTTCCAAATTATGAGTTTTATGGCTTTTATGAGTCAAAACATGATAGTAAGCAATCTATTATGAGAATATCCTCACAACACAATTGATGGCTACATAATTGCTTAATATATAATATACAATTATAATATTGCACACCCAAAGGTGATAGGGTTGTGTTTCCTCCAAAACGGCTTAGTGGAATCACAATATGAAAACACACATGCCTTACCTTGAGAGATCAGTCAAGGTGTGTGTATTCACACACCTTGGTCCAGGGCCACCACTTTAGGGCTAAACCCAAGTTGGAGGTTCTCTCATTGGCCCCACCCAGTGCTTCTTACCCCTCCCCCTGGTGTTTTGTAGATGGGTACACCATGTGAGTGGGGGGAGGGGGAGTTAACATGTGCATCAAGCATGTTTACTTCAAGCAATCCTCCTCAGCATAGACTTCTCAAATCTTGCAGGCAATCTTGCAGTCCCCACTCAAGTCTAGTTTAGGGTTTAGGGTTTAGGGTTTAGGGTTTAGGGTTTAGGGTTTAGGGTGTAGGGTTTAGGGTTTAGGGTTTAGGGTTTAGGGTTTAGGGTTTAGGGTTTAGGGTTTAGGGTTTAGGGTTTAGGGTTTAGGGTTTAGGGTTTAGGGTTTTAGGGTTTAGGGTTTAGGGTTTAGGGTTTAGGGTTTAGGGTTTAGGGTTTAGGGTTTAGGGTTTAGGGTTTAGGGTTTAGGGTTTAGGGTTTAGGGTTTAGGGTTTAGGGTTTAGGGTTTAGGGTTTAGGGTTTAGGGTTTAGGGTTTAGGGTTTAGGGTTTAGGGTTTAGGGTTTAGGGTTTAGGGTTTAGGGTTTAGGGTTTAGGGTT